>JZKD02S1674236.1:520343-562635 GCA_000966675.3 Picea glauca | reverse complement strand
TACGACAAGGTTAAATAATTTAGTCATGGTTTATTCCCTATTCTCTTTGGTCTCAGGTATTTTACGCTCCAAGGGATTTAACCTACATTTTCAGAATAATTAAAATAATATTACTAATAATAATAATAATAATCATATGTATATAGACATCTATACATATATTTCCATAGTTTTACTCAATTTTGTTACATCAACGATTTAAAGGAAAATTATTTTTTTTACAGAAAAATAAGGAAAGGAAAAATATAGTTTTCCAAGATTTATAAAGAGATTTAATAAAAGTTTCTATTCCAAGGATATTCCGCCCTCCTGGAAATTAAAATATAATTGCAATCTCTCCTTCTCGTGGGTAAATGAGCAAAAAATGATTTTCTTATTATTGTTCTTTACTAATCTTACTAAATTTGAGGGAAATGGTTGTAATACAAAGATTTACCTCCACAATAAATTCAGTGTTTCTACCATGATTTACTGCCCACCAAAATTTAAGGGGATTATTCCCAAATTTAGGAGATTTAACACAATTTAAACATAAATGTTTATTTATGCCCCAAATAGAATTTTGAGAAATTTTACATTCTAATTCATTTTGACCAATTTCCTGTTTATGTACTAATTGTTTTTCCTCAATAATTATTTATAAGGACTTTTAATGTTTTTCCAAAATTGAGATTATTTCCTAAAGTCCTCACAAATCTGATATCTTCTAACTTTTTTGGCAGGGGATTTGAGGACATACTAAAATGGAGCACTATTACGCAGAAAAATTATTCTCTCTTCTTTAAGAGGTGTTATATATATATATATATATTAACAGTTCATTCATCCATTCCCCAACATGCATTAAACTGCAAAACATAGTCAACCACAACATCCACTCCCATAAATATTATTTTAGCACACACATAGTGAATAGATAAGAAATTAAATCCAAAGAGCTTCAGCTAAGACATTCTCTTTATTTTTCTTAAATTTCTTTAGTCACGTTTGTCATAAATTAAACTTACACAGTTCTAAAACATAGTATAAAATTTTCTATGATCTAAAAACTACAGAGATTTAACCAAATATACTTATCTAGAAACCAGATAGTGATGCAACTGCTGAAAGGGGTGCCCATTTCCACCCAACCATAGGCACAACAAATCCTGGACAGATTTATCGATGGCCATCTCATAGCTAGATCATGATGCTCTGAGAGGGACTCTTCCTTTTGTTCAACAACAGTCAGGGAAGGAGGCCGCTCTTCTCCTCCCACAGGAACTTGGAAGATCGGTTTTCTCTCCACCAAGAAAGGGGGTATGCAATGAGTGCTTCTTTAGTCATTGATCTTCTTGCAACCTCGTTTATCAAGTTGGAATGAAAATTCTTCCCAGCTAATTCCTGTACCTAGAACAAATTCATTTTTCAATTATCTTCGGAACCAAAGAGCTTCACATGCTCTCCCTCTTTAGAAAATGGTCCCTAGACTCATCTTCATGCCTCCTCTCTTCTTCCCACAAATTTTCCTCTCTTTTCTTTCCTTCCTCAACAAGATTTTGTGGGTCCAAACCTCTATTTTGTGGGTCATGTCAGGAAATTTTTAGATGGGTACTCTTCCCATATCCTCATTGATTCTTGATGAAAACTTCCCAACTACTAGCCTGAATGGTAATTTATTTTTCTGGGTCAAAGGAATGTTCTGGGTCTGAATAACTTAAATCTAGTAGAGTACTGGTCTGGTAGGGATCATCTCAACCATTGTTGGTTCCCCTCACCATCTCTCTCATGCATCATGATCTACCTTGGAAAACCCCCTCAACAGTTATGCAACACTTTCCATTTTATTTAGTAACAAAAATATATACATTACCTTTTATAACAAAAAGGTTCATCAATCCCAACATCCACACATATTCAATTTTTCCATAGTATTGTAGCAGGTTATAGTTATATTTACAATTTGGGGGAAACAAGGGTATTACAAATGATAATTGGTATTCTTATTATTCAAGGGAGAATTACAATAGCCAATCATAGGAATACAACCATCCTCTCCTCTCTTTCCACACATTGTGTTCCACTGTATTGTGTCTTTCTCACAAACTCTACACACATTTCACTCTCACCTCTGTGGGTATGCTCGTATATATAACATATCTCAAACATTTAGACTGATTTATTATAATTAGATCCACCATTTACACAATTTTTTCACAAAAGAGTGCATGCATGCACATTCCTAATATAGTTGCATGTATGTGCATGTGACTGCATGAGAAATTCATTGGCATGTTTCCAACAATATCTACCTTGACAAAAATTTACCTGATATATCATGCCCTTAATTAATTGATCACCTTTTATGCAAGCCAAGAGAATCCAAACACCATCATAGCTCCGAAACTTCTCCAACAATGTTGTTACATGAACATTCCTGCACGATTCACTCCAGTATGGACCATTCTTCTTCCATCAATAACCTATCTAATAAACCGATGCACTTGTCCCATTTTGATATGCTGGACCTTTAGTCAAATGCACAACACTTTGACCACCACAAAACACCACATCCTGTACCTTTCCAAACTTACCCAATAGATCCTTTAATTCTTGAAAGACATAACCTGAGGTAGGTCTCCTCTTATCCAAATCTCATGAATTATAACCACAAACTAAACCACTACAAATATTGTAGGTGATACTTGTGCTTTTGTGTTTGAAGCACCCATATCCATGCTCTTCACCTGTTTTTTCCATGTGTCTACTGACAACACCAATTGCATGTGAAATATTGATCATTTCCCATCGCAATCATCAAACTTCATACTATCATATAATACTCAAGACATAAAACCATTTTCTTCTTCATCAGTTAGGACATAAACCTGAAGAAAAGTTACAATGGTAAGCTAAAGGGATTTATCGGTTTTATATTATTCATACTGAATTTCCTAAGTATCTTCACCACATACTAATGTTGTGATAACCAAGCTTACCTTATTTCATGTCTATGTGTATTTCCATGCCCAAAATTTATTTTTCTTCTCCCAGATCCTTCATAACATTGACCTAACCAATCGAGACAGCCTGTTGACCTAAACCATGCTTGTGCTTGCAACAAGAATAACATATAATACCAAGATAATGAATGTACCATAAACACAATGGTTATACTCTCTTCTTGTAAAATTTGTCTCACCGTGAAGGAATCAAACATCTTGTACCATTTTCCTGGCATGCTTCAGGCCATACAATTATTCTTGAGTTTGCAAACAAATCTTCTATTGTGATTCTAAACTAACCATTCTGGTTGTTCCAAATACATCCCCTTATCCAAAAAAATCCATGTAAAACAATTTTAACATCTAGTTGTACTAACACAACTAGTGCTAACACACCATGAATAGAAACAAGCTTATAACAACTGGTGAGATACTTTCATGGAAATCAATACCTTCCAAATACCCTTCTGCTACCAGACATGATTTGGACCTTTCATCTTTTACTATGTCTGATTTTATAAAAGGAGATTCATCAAACACTACATCTTTGTCCATGATGATTTTGTGGGTAGTAGAATCCCACAATCTGCACCCCTTAACATCATCACCATATTAAAGATCTACCTTTTTGATCTGGGTCCTACTTAGAGTGTTGATAAAAAACATAAGCATCACAACCAAATAATTTCACATTTGAGTAATTACCAGATGACCTGTTAATACCTCTTTCTGAATCTTCCTATCTTTTGCAACCGATGGTGATCGAGTTACCAAATATCTCAATCGATTTTGTCCACAACTATTGTTGCAACTTGGAATTACTGAAAATGCCTATTCGATCCTATATTCCTTGCTATACTTTCCAAGTTCCATGGATATGAACCTAACTTCATCATATACTCTCAAACACTTGATTGAGCTGTGTTAGTCTCCAGTTTTGACTATGATTTTTCCTATATTATATCACAAAGACCTCCATTTCCATACCCAGTATCACCCCTTTTGGCCTTGTTTTGACATAGTTGACATCTCTTCACCACTCAATGGGGCTACTCAAGGTATTTTTACGTTTCAAGTTATTTTTATGTATTTTAATACTTTAAATTAATATTGAAACTAATGTGGCGTGAGTTAGGTACTATTCTATTTGAAACGGGATTTGCCAGTACCAGGTACCAGCTCGCACCCCGTGGAGATACCAACGAAGTTGCTAAAGATCCGCGCGTTATGGCTAAAGTGGTAGACAGTGCAAGTTTCATGATGAGATGGAGTCATCACCCATATATTGATCAAAGGCGAAATTATAGAATAGAGTTGTAATATTTCATGACTCACACTTCGTGACACTGCGTGTCACGAAGATGTGAAGACCGTTTTTAACTGATTTCGAGTTATTTCCGGATCTGGATCCGTTTGAATTAATGTATTGTTGCTTTAAACTATCTTTAAGGAGGATCTATATAAACAGAGGATCACTCCTAAGTAATGTTAGGTTATGTTATGTTATGATACACATTTCTTAATACAATCGACTTTTGCGTTATGTTATTTGACTGTCATACGATTTGAGTTATTCCTTATGAGTAAATGGAGCGTGAAGCATGGATAGTGTTTGCGTAGAATGATTGAATAGTTCTGGTTTTCCCTTTCAGCATTTGTACCTTTTGGTTGGGCCCACCAAACAGGTTCAAGTCGTTGCTTTACTCTGTCTTAGATTTAGTTTATTTCAGTATTCGAGTATTTGCATGCATGTTAGCTTAGAGTTTGAGAATTAACTTGTTCAGAATCTTGTTTAATTATTCTTCAACTGTATCGTTCCAGCATATAAATATCTTTTACGTTGATGAGTATTGAAAGCATGGTTGAATCATGTAGAGTTTAGAGCATGAACTAGGTTTGTTTTAATTCCAGTTTTCAATCTGAACATAACTTATAGTTTGAATGTACTATGTTTTGGTTAGGCTAGATAGGTTACTCTGCTTTGATAGAATAGTTAGGTTGCAATTAAATTAAAGGAAGCTTCCGGTACCAGTAGGGTAAATAGGATATTTCTTTATTTTTCCTATAGAATAGATTTAGATTCATTTTCGATCTTTAGATTAAAAGAATTTTAGGAAATACTCTTTCTGTTATGGCTTAGATAGAAACAGTGATGATTAAATGATTAGAGATAGTGGTAGATAGTCGTGTGAAATCACATTAGAGTAGAAATAGAAGCACCAGCACTTAAGCATAGGACTGTTTTATGTTGATGAATTAAATAGGAGATGATAAGTTTCAGGATAGTCATTAGGATTCAGTTTCTAAAAGTGAGTTTGTGTTTGCTTCTAGGAACAGCCTTTAGATAGGAATTAGAATCTTACCCGCACATACAGTGTAGCAGCTCTAAGTTTACTTACCCTGGTTTGACAATTCAGTGTTTTCAGGTCATTAAAATCTTTAATATCGCAGCCTGACAACCTGCCAACACATCAACCTTTCTACAGACCCACCTTTCTAACCTGGACACACTACTCCACTTGAAAATTTGCATTCAAACAACCTTGACCAAATCCAACCAAGACGACCAAGTAAGCCTTCACCGCTTACCTCCAGGCCCATTTATAATGAAGTTCACCAAGCCTTTTATAGGATTCATTACATGCAGTCTATGGACACAATACCACGAGATACCCAAAAAACCACCTGCTTTGACCTAAAAAATCAGACTTAACTCATTAACTCTTTCACTGAGTCAAGTTTAACCCAACATACATGCCCCCCCCACATATTCAATATACCTAAATATATGTCTATAATTTCTATAGGTGACCTGATAAATTAGGGGTATGCATGCCTATCCAGTTCTTACAGACATATGCCCATTTACATGCAATGAATAATTTTTAATTTCATGGTGACTCAACCATCACTACCTTGCAAATTCTATGTGAACACAGAAGGTGAGACACAACAGAAAGACAAAAATTCATCAACCATACCTGTAGTTGAATTTGCTTCTTTTGTGGAGTCCTCTTTGGATATTGCTTGTTGTCTTTTCCAACAATCCTTCTTGAGATGCCCAAATTTTCCACAAAATCAACATTTTCCCTTACCCTTACTATCTTTTGACTTAGACCTAGTTGTACCTTTATGATATTTACCTCCTTATGTAGATCAACCTCTAACCACCATTGCTTCTGTTGTTGAGGTTTCTTTACTGGATCTTCTCCTCATCTCCTCAGACAACAAAGCTCCCACAACAATGTCATAATCAATGGCATCTACTGAGCTAAACCATATATTTGTGACCAAATGATCCCAAGACTCAGACAACGAACATAGTAGCATAACCCTCTTGTCCTCTTCTTCATACGTTACTTCCATACTAGATAATTGACAAATAAGAGTATTGAAAACATTCAAGTGATTAAAAAATTTCGTACTTTCTTTCATTTGCAAGTTGTACAACTTCCTCTTCAAGACAATTATGATCGTCAAGGAATTTTTCATATATAGACTCTCCATTTTGTTCCACAAAATTGTTGTTGTCTCCTCTTCAACGATGTTAAACAACACTTCATCTTCCAGATACAAACGAATGGTATTGAGGGCTCTTGCATCCATATCTTCCCAGTCCTCGTCTTTCATGCTTGTTGGTTTCTTTGTCTTTCCAACCAACACCTTTTGCAATCCTTGTTGCATAAGAATATCCCTCATATTGAGATTCCATAGCGCAAAGTTATTCTTTCCGCTGAATTTCTCCACCTCAAACTTAGAACTCTGCACTTTCACCAATAGTAGAAAACTCCAAAACCACTGCTTATAAAACTTATTCTTTTTATAGTGGAGGAGCATTTTTATATTTAAGGTTAAACCCTAAAATTATAAACTTTAATTAAAATGTTTAAAGAAAACTTTATTAAAAAACATAACCCCTTCCACCCTTTTACCTTTTATTATAAAAAAGGAACCTTCTAAAAAACCCCACCTTTTATAAAATCTCACCTCCAATATTTAATAAACGAATCTCCATATCATTTGTTTCATATGTATAATAAGACAAACATGAACTCATCCACCCACTTGAATTGTTCAAAATTTAAACATTCACCTTTTAAATATCATGGCCATGGCATTAAATCCCAAGACCATGTTAGCATAATAAGAAAAGAACTTCATACCACTGAATTTTGATACCATGTGAATTTTGTTTTTTAAGATCAATGTTCTTGTAATTTTGCGGGGTGGCGCCGATTTTGGAGGATAGTGCACCCTAAGTGTGGATGGGGGAGCGTTGATTTTCTGGTGCTCTGTGGTGCTTGGATGGGCAAGCAGTGATTTATGACGGACTCTGGTGCTGATCCAGTAAACCTTCCTATTTCTGAAGTGTGAGAGTGTCAATGCACCTCTAACACTGCCTAGGGAGCGTCGGTGACCTAAAAATCACTCGATCACGCCCTCTGTTCTCATAAAGTATTTGGGATTTTTAGTACTTCAGTCTGCTTTTCCTTACGTGCCAAAAAAAAATCCAAAGGTTCTTGTTCTCATAGGAGACCTGCACATAATTCACCTTGGATCACCTGCGACACCTACTCAACCTACTCTGATACCACTTGTTAGGCAGTGAAAAAAAAAATCACTTTTAAAAAGCATAAACAAACAATATTAAACCGATAACAACAATCACATAATTGACACAATGATTTATGTGGAAACCCAATGCAGGAAAAACCACGGGAAATGATAATCAATATTCTTATTATTCAAGGGAGAATTACAATAACCAATCAGATACATACAATCATCCTCTCCTCTCTTTCCACACACTGTGCTCCACTATATTGTGTCTTGCTCACACACTCTACAGACATTTCACTCTCACCTATATGGGTACGCTCGTATATATAGCATGTCTCAAACAATTATACTAATTGATTATAATTAGATCCACTAGTTACACATTTTTTTCACAAAAGAGTGCATGCATGCACATTCCTAATATAGTTGCATGCATGTGCATGTGACTGCATGGAAAATTAATTGACATGTTTCCAATAGATTGGACCATGCACTAATGTGTTGACTTCAAGAGAAATGTCTTTGGTCGATTCTACATACTTCGACTCCCAATCCATGAGTCGAATTCTTCACATTCAGTCAACTTCTTCACATCTGGTCGATAGCTAGTCAGATTCTCCTATATAATCATATGTACACAAGTTCAAATATTAGTCAACCAACATTCCATTGATAATCATGAATTTACATAGTTCAACCATTAGTCGACCAACATTCATTTGATTATGATGAATTTGTATAGTTCATGCATTAGTTGACTATACATGTCATTTACTTCTCAATAATTTTTTGCAATTGATTTTCTTCTCATCTACTGCACTCAAACCTACTCAAATATGTATCAATTGTGTAGCTATAATGACACATAATAGTCCATTGAACAACATGTATATGCATTTCGAGTGTTTCCATAGTCGCATGCTCCAATGGATTTCTCTTCTAGTTAGTGACTTATCCAAGTCAACATTTCCTCCAGTAGGTGGTTGATCTAGGGTAGTGGCTACTCACTCTTTGGTTGTTATTCTCATAAAATATAACAGAGAATAGTACAACTCAAATCACTTCTCTTCAAGTCTAGAGAAATGGATTGACTAAAATAAATGCACTCAACATTCATAATGTCCTGCTTCAAGTGTAAGATTTATGCACTAAACCCTAATATTTCACAGAAACCGATGTAGGAAGTTAGCCTTCCCCTGTAAACCTTGAAGTTTTCTAATATTGCGTGGGGGAGAAAATTGAAGTATTTCCTCAACCTTCGTAGGATCTACCATGATCCCATGCTCAGACACTATGAATCCTAAAATACAACCAGACCTAATGCAGAGGATGCACTTGTGAGTGTTTAACCGAATGCGATATTAATGAAATCTCTCAAATACTAATCGAAGGTGAGTGGAGTGATATACTCTCTTGTGATATTGAGCAACGAGATCATCTAAGTAAGCTTCTATAATATGCTTAAGATTTTTAAATGAAAAGTTCATGGCACGTTGGAAGGTTGTTCCAGTGTTTTTAAGACCGAAAGGCATTTTTTGGTATGCAAAAGTACCCCAAGCATAAATAAATTCTATTTTATGTTGATCCCTAGGTTTAATATGAATTTTATTATACCCTGAAAAGTTGTCCATAAAAGAAAATAATTTTCTTCCCACACACTCGTCAAAAATATGGTCAATGAAAGGAGTAGGGAAGTTATCTTTAGGATAGGCCTTATTCATGTCTCTAAAATCCATACACACATGGATGGTTACTTTATTTTTATTGACAGGAATAGGATTGGACACCCATTAAGTCAAGGGAACTGAGTAGATGAAGCCAACATTAAGCAGATTCTCTACCTCTGCATTAATAGCAAGGGCTTTCCTAGTATTAACAACTCTAAGACGTTGTTGAACAAGTTTAGCATCCAGATAGGTTTTAATATCATGCTCGAAAATGTTGGGGTCGATCCCTAGAATCTCTTCATATGAAAAAGAGAAAACATCTCGCAATTCTTTGAAGAGATAGGTGTAGATCCGAATTTCTTCAGGTGAACAATCCTCCCCAATATATATGTTCTCAATTTTACCAGGGATACGAGAGATGTCTATCGTGACGGTAGGAGAAATATTTTCCATGTTTCCTTCAACATAAATACCATGCGTATCTAATGGAGCCACGACGTGACCGACCATCTCACTCAGGGTATATCTAAAGTCATCATGTTCGATCCTAACGAGCTCTGGGAGAAAGCAGGATTGATCATGCATATCATTCCAAGGCCTATTAGGACCAGACATGGCCTCTAATATGGCTTCATCCAAAGGTAAATTATCATGGAGGAAATCATTCAAACAAGATGATTGAACAACCCATAAAAGGTCTAAAACATGATCCACCTCATCTGTCCGCGAGGAGGAAGGATCTAGGTCAACAATAATGTCAAGAATAGCCTGATACACAACCTTTTATGCTGACCAATGGCATTTCCATCCCAATGTGCAACTGAACTTAATACGGCATAGTCAGGGAAGGTAGGGTCCAAGGGTCGTTGAAATACAAAGTACAAAAAGGAATAGACCCCATCGATGATGAAGACTCACTGGAAATGGCATGAATATGGTGAATTGGTGCCTTGAAATCAAAGCTACCCATTAAAGAGGAATACATTCCGACACCAACATCCTCAGTTGCATGATGAGAATTATCAATTACAGGGACCAAAGGTCCAACTGATGCACTAGGACTAGCGTGCACAAAGGATAATTGATCAATCATCACTATCTTCCCTTCGTGAGGAAAACATAAATTACAGAAAACAGGTGACACAACAACTATCATGGCATAATTGCAATTACGCCCTAGTAGTAAATTGTAGTCGAGAGGCACATCAACTACCTCGACATCAACTTCCACAGTCTTCCCACCTAACTGAATTCAAAAAGCGGGGAGGATTCTATGGGGTCGAAAAAAACACCCATAAAATGTGGTCAACATAGTCATATATTGAGACAAGGTCAGAGAGACAATGGCTTTCCAAAAAGTTAGGGATATCACATATGTCGTAGAACCGTCATCAATCACAGTACGTTTGATGGTAATTTTCATGTACTCCACATGGATTTGAAAGGCCACGTGGTAAGGAAAGTGAGGCTTAACATACATGACATCAAACTTGATAACTTTCAAGCCACATGGGCCTAGAGCTCCTAACAAAGATAATAAGGATTTCCTCTATGAAGGACACATCTAGAGAACCTCCAAAGCCGACATCGCACAAGGGTCTTGGCCTAGATCTTCGACAATCGAATAGTGATGGGAAGCTCTGGAATTAGGATTATGGGTAGAGCAATTTAGTACTCCTTTCGGAATACGAGGTAGAGGTTCTTGATTTTCAATCTGTAAGGGTGTTTCCAGGGGATGGGGAGACTTTGGACCTACAAAATTTTGTGAAGAACCGTAATCACGAGATCGAGTGGCTACATCAATCTGAGACTTGACCATATTGACGCATACATGGCCACCTTCATGTGTTGAGGTATTTTGACTCCCAATCGACACATTTCAGGTGTTGGAGGTCCCTGAGACCATGTTATTATTATGTGGATAAGAGCCTTGAGGCTTCCTTGATTTTTGGGCATAGGTGGGTAAGGTGATAATCTTTACAAAGTTTACAAGGAAACTTCACCTTACATTTTTGTTTCTTCCCGTCACCAACATTATTATTCAATCTATCATTGTTAGTTTCTTCCTTGGCTTTATTATTATTTTCCTCACCCTTACAATTATTACGTCGTCCTTTGTTTTTAGTCCCTCTTGGTTGCTAGTTACCATTTGGGTTAGACAATGACTGTACATAATGCACATCCACCGAATGGGTGGGGGTGGAGGACGAAGCCGAAGATTTTCCTATTACATGCTATCTTAGAGACAAATATTTCAACTCGTTCATCACCAAGTCTGTAGACTTAGAATTTGAAGAGCCTATTATGCCATCGGTATGAGGCCCAAACTTTTGTCTAGGATCGTATTTTGACCACGATGTGTTGGGAAGAATTTCATAAAGCATCCCAGATTGAGCATATATGAGGTCCAATTGTTGGGATTTAAAAATGAATTCTTCCTCACCTGTTACTCCTAATGTAGAGAAATCCTTCAAAATATAAGGCAATAAGGACTTAAGGAACCATTCCAATAGAAACTATGGATGAATGTAGGCTTTAATCAACCTCTTCCATCTATGCCACTCTTGGATATGGTCTGAGATGTGAGTGGATTTATCTCGGCGTAAAGGCCAAAAAATTTTCTATGTCGGCATCGTATAGAAACAACAATTGGAAGTGGTTGAGAAATACCAATACCATCTAATTTAAAGTTCCATATGTTCCCCCCAGTAGTTCAATGTACCATTTCATGATGACCCCCGTAATAGCCTCAAACAAACATAACTGTCATTTAGGGAGTTAGATGAGCACCATAGATGAAAATTCGTGACGTGATCACCCAAATCCTCACCAATCTTGCCTTTGAATTGCAGACCGTCTAGGGTTCTGGTATATTCCATGGCCCTGTCTAGTAGGATAATATGCTCCTCCAAACTGATTCATGAAAGATTGTATGGGCACCATACTCGCGGAAGTGACATGGTGATGGTTATATATGTTTCCCCCCACCGAAGGAACTCCGTGTTGGGGGTTTCCCATACTATGACACTGAATCCCTATGGATGGAACACTAGAGGACAAAGGGGGATTCTCCTTAATAAATTCATTCGTTGGAACTGACGTGGAGGAAGAGGGGATGAAGGGCGGAATATAGGATGTGAAATGTCCTCTCAGTTGAGAACTCCATCATGGAGCATTGAAGCTAGGATTAGGCCTAGAGGAAAGATGATTCCAACCTCCAACTGTAGGATTCACTTGGGGAATATGACCTCCACCAAATGAGAAAGGAACATAAGTATTCATTGTGCCCCCATACCCAAAACTAGGATTCACATTAGTCATTGAAATAGATGATGAAAGTTGTGACATCATGATGGGCATACCAAAATAAAATGGATTAAAGGCTGAAGGATTTGAATGATAATGTTTAATTGATATACCAAAAAAAGATCCAAAAGGGTTCATTCCTATGGGTCGAGTAGAACTCCAGGCTGGGTAGCACTAGAGGAGGGAACCTCCAGAACCCACACCATTGAGGATGAAGGAGTCGAAGGGATCCCACTAATCACATAATAGAAAGGATTCGAAGGACTCCCCAATACGTTCGGTTCTACCTCGGTACTCAGAATTGGATGATCACGAGTTTGGGAGGTGGAGATATAAGTACCATGTTTATTAACTCTATGCTTTAATAAGGAAACTTCGGTAAAGGATCAGGGCACGGTGGAAACTTCAACAAATGAAGATATTGACGAGGAGGATGGTATTTCTCCATGATGACTTAAAACTCGAGATATAAAATAAAATCATAGGGCCAACTAATAACAAAAGAGCACACCAAAATAAATAAAAAAGGCCAATGCACACAAATATGATTTATTGGTTTGTTGGGTATGTGTTATATTATTTGCACGTGTAGTAGCGTCTGAGCGAACGCATCGGGTGTGGGGGGGGGTGGAGCCCCCCGTGCGGGGGTTCGGGGGAAGCACCCCTGAAAAAAAAAAATCTACCTCAGGAAACGTGACACCTACCTTGAGAAACGTGTCATGTATTTAGGTGGTTTTTTCGGCACATGATTTTTGCTAATGGTTTTTCTATTTACGGTTAAGGAATTAGGGTTTTGGACTAATCCAGGTCATTGGGTTAGGGTTTTGGATGACGTTGGCTCCTATATGTATATTGTATTGTAAACAATGTAACACAAATGAATGAATATAACATATGCTGGTTTTCCCGGTTTGGGTTTCCAGGGGAAAAATCTATGTGTAATGTTTGTATTTTCCATTATATCTTTTCTGTTCTTTTATGAATATCTGTTTACAGTAGACATTGTATAAGGTTAGCATTTACATATGGTATCAGACTTTTATTGGCTTCAGGGGGATGCCTTTGTGGTCAAGGGTTTGGCTCGGGACTGTGATAAGCCTTGTTACAGTGGGAGATCTGCGGTATTGTTTTCAGGTGAAAAGAAATGGCAAGCAATTCGAATATGGAGATCGAGAAGTTTAATGGGAAAATCTTTGAGTTGTGTAAGCTCAAGATGGAAGATCTTTTGGTGGACAGAGATCAGTGGATCACGGTAGATTCAGGTACTCCACCTACAGGAACTTCTGCAAATGATTGGAAAAATATGGATCGGAAGGCAAAGAGCACAATCCGACTGTGTCTCTCTGATTCAGTATTACTGAATGTGTCATAGGAAGCTATAGCCAAGGATTTATGGGAAAAGTTGGGGAAGTTGTATCAGTCTAAGTCCCTGGTAAATAAACTATTCCTAAGAAAGAAGTTGTATAACTTGAGGATGAGAGATGGAGACTCGGTGGCAGAGCATTTGAATGCCTTCAATACTATGGCAAGTCAAATAGTATCCATTGAGCTTAAAATTTCAAATGAAGATAAATGTATCACTTTTTTGTGTTCTTTACCAGACTCGTGGGATAGTCTGGTTGTGGCCATAGGTAGTAATACAATTTCTTTGAAGTTTGAAGAAGTGGTCTCATCCTTGTTGTTGGAGGATATGAGACGAAAGAATATGGAAGGACATAGCACAGACACATTATTTACAAGAGGACGTTCCCAAGAAAGAAATAGATCTAATTTATCAAGTGGGAGATCTAAGTCTAAGGGTAGATCTAAATCTCCTGGAAAGTTTTTAAGGGTATGTTGGAGGTGTGGAAAAGAAGGGCACTACAAGAAGCAGTGTAGATCCAAAGTTGAGAAAAAGAAGGGATCTGAAGAATATTCTTCTACAGAAGAAACGACCTCCAAGGAAGAAGGAGGGGATGTGTACTTGGCCTCTTCAAGAACACATGCAGATCATGAGGCATGGTTGATTGACTTTGGTGCATCCTTTCATATGACTCCCTAGAGGGAGTGGTTCTACAAATACAAAAAGTATGATGGAGGTAATTTTTTTTTAGGTAATGATTTGACAACCAGAATCGTAGGAAGAGGAAGGGTCAATTTGAGACTCATATATGGAAGTATTAGAACATTGTCTGGTGTTCTACACATCCCAGGTATGGCCAGAAATTTGATTTATGGAAGAAAAATGGAAGATGCAGGGGTAAAAACAATTTTTGAAAAGGGAATTTGCAGGATGGTTCGAGGAGAAATGGTGTTGATGAAGGGAGTTCGGTTTGGAACTCTGTATAATCTTCTAGGAAGCACTATTAGTGATGGGTGTAATAGCTCCATTATTCCTGATATTGGAGTTGAAGAAGAAATAACTCCTACAGTCTCTGGAGAAAAGGTTATGTTGTGGCATCAAATACTGGGGCATATCGGAGAGAAGGGTCTTCGACTACTACACAGTAAAGGTATGGTTGAAGGTATGTTTAAATTCTCTCTGGATTTTGATTTCTATGAACATTGTCTATATGGGAAGAATAATAGGGTAAGATTCCCCTATGGTGCAACGAGGGCAGAAGAAATTTTACAACTAGTTCACAGTGATGTTCTTGGACCTGTGTCGGTCCCATCATTGGTAAAATCTATGTACTATGTCTCATTTATAGATAACTTCTCGAGGAAAACTTGGATATATTTCCTCAGGAAGAAATATGAAGTCTTTGATAGGTTTAAAGAGTTTAAGGCTCTTGTTGAGAATCAAACAGAGAAAATAATTAAGGTGTTGAGAACAGATAATGGTAGAGAGTTATGCGGGAATGAATTTGAAGAATTATGTAAGAAGTGTGGTATAGCATGGAAGAAGACTACTCCATATACACCTCAAAAGAATGGAGTTGCAGAAAGGATGAATAGGACGTTGATGGAAAAAGAAAGGTGCATGCTCAGTGGTGTCGAGTTAGGGCAAGAATTCTAGGTAGAAGAAGTGGGTATTGCATGTTATCTGGTCAACATACCCTCATCAGCGTTGGGTGACAAGACTCCACAAGAGGTATGGACTGGTAAGGAACCTTCTCTCACACACATTAAGGCATTTGTCTGCGATGCATATGTTCATGTTCCGAAGGAAAACATGAGTAAGATGGATAAGAAGGCTGAAAAATGTATCTTTATTGGATATAAAGATGGTCTCAAAGGTTATAAGCTTTGGAACCTAGAAACTAAGAAGTTAGTGTATAGCCAAGATGTGGTATTTAGAGAAATGAAGGATGTTGTTAAACAAGAAGTCCTACCAAGTAAGGAAGAACCAGAGAAGATAGAGTTTGATTTAAAGGATGAAGCAGACTCTATAGAGGAACATGAATCAGAAGAAGAAAATCCTCATACTCCAACATTGAGGAGATCGGATCGAGAAAGAAGGCTACCAGAAAGGTATAGTCCATCTGATTTTCGTTCAAATTTTTCTTTGTCTATTACTGATGATGATCCTAGAACTGTCAGAGAGGCAGTGGATTCATAGGATGGAAATCTCTGGAAAAGAGCCATGGAAGAAGAAATGGCATATTTGGATAAGAATGAGGCTTGGGATCTAGTGGAGTTTCCAACTAGAAGAAATCCCATTGGCAACAAATGGGTATTTAAAAAGAATGTGAATGCATAAGGAAAAGTGGAGAAATACAAAGCTCGATTAGTAGAAAAGGGTTATTCCCAGGTTGAGGGAATTGATTTTGGTGAGATTTTTTCTCCTATTGCCAAGTTAACCTCTATAAGATTTATGTTATCTGTTGCTGCTACATTTGATTTTGAAGTAGAACAGATGGATGTGAAGACAACATTCCTGCATGGGGATCTAGAAGAAGAAATCTTTATGAAGCAACCAGAAGGTTATGTTGTGAAAGGAAAGAAGGAGCTGGTATGAGAGCTAAAAAAGTCCCTGTATGGTTTAAAACAATCACCAAGGATGTGGCATAAAAAATTTGATACTTATATGTTGGGACTTGGCTTCACAAGAAGCAAAGAGGATCATTTTGTGTATTCTAAATTAATTGGTGATCATTTGATTTATTTGGCCTTGAATGTGGATGACATGTTGCTGATAGGAAACAACAAGGAGATTATCTAGGATGTGAAAAATCAATTGTCTTCTAAATTCGACATGAAGGATCTCGGTACTTCAAATTTCATTTTGGGCATGGAAATTAGAAGAGATCGAAAAAGGAGGAAATTCTGGTTAAATCAAAAAAAATATGTCAAGACAATATTTCAGAGGTTTAATATGCAGGAATGTAAACCGGTCAAGGTTCCTATTCTTGTTGGTGTAAAGTTATCTGCGGATCAGTGTCCCAAGACACATGAAGAAGAGGAGGACATGTCTCATGTTCCATATGCGAGTGAAGTTGGCAGTTTGATGTATGCAATGGTCTGTAATAGACTGGACATTGCACATGCAGTGGGAGTTTTGAGCAGGTATATGTCAAAACCAGGGAAGGAGCATTGGACAATAGTAAAAAGGGTTTTCAGGTATTTGCGTGGCACTGCTATCTATGGATTGTGCTACGAAGGAAGACTAGGATTGGACAGAGTGGTCTATATACATGGCTTTGTGGATGCAGACTGGGCTAGAGATTTGGATCGTCAGATATCTACAAGCGAGTATGTGTTTAACTTGTTTGGAGGAGCAATAAGTTGGATGACAAAAAGACAGGCTATAGTGGCACTTTTAACTACAGAATCTGAATACATGGCAGCCACTCATGCAAGTTAGGAAGTAGTATGGTTACAAATATTTTGTTTAGGTACTGGGTTGGTACAAAAAGATGTAAGGATAGAGTGTGATAGTCAGAGTGAAATTTTTCTAGCGAAGAACCCTGCTTATCATTCAAAGACAAAGCACATTGATGTTCAATATCACTTTGTGAGAGACATGATTGAAGAAAAGAAAGTATCATTGATGAAGGTGGACACTTTGAAGAATGTTGCAGACTCATTAACAAAATCTGTGAGCACTGAGAAATTCTCTTGGTGTAGAGGATCCATGGGCATTGTTGCCCTGGATTTTTGACTATGTAACCATGTAACCCCCTGTATGCAAAGAAAACAATAAGTGGGAGAATGTTGGGTATGTGTTATATTCTTTGCACGAGTAGTAGCGTCTGAGCATATGTGTCAGGTGCGCAGGGGGGTTAGAGGGGGGCGAAGCCCCCTACATGGGGGTCCGGGGGCGCTACCCCTGGAAAAAAAATTCTGCCTCGAGAAATGTGACACCTACCTCGAGAAACGTGTCATGTATTTAGGTGGTTTTTTCAGCACATGGTTTTTTCCAATGGTTTTTCTATTTTCGGTTAAGGAATTAGAGTTTTGGACTAATCCAGGTCATTGGGTTAGGGTTTTGGATGTCACTGGCTCCTATATGTATATTGTATTGTAAACAATGTAACACAAATGAATGAATATAATATATGTTGGTTTTCCTGGTTTGGGTTTCCAGGGGAAAAATATCTGTGTAATGCTTGTATTTGCCATTGTATCTTTTATGTTCTTTTCTGAATATCTGTTTACAGTAGACATTGTAGAAGGTTAGAATTTACATGGTTGAAAAGGGGCTTCCCTCACTATAGTAGGTATGTCTCACCCAAGAGGGGCCTGAGACTCCCCTCAAAAGATTGGAGGTATCAGAATCAGTTATAAGGGCCCTCGTGGGATTAACAATGAAGTCGTCTAGATCCCCTCGGAGAGGTAATCCTCCATAAAGGTTGTGTGATGTCTGACCCTTATCTGACTCAAGGTACCTACAGAGTAACCCCTGCAAGTAACCTATGTGGATACCTTGTCAAGAGACTAGAGTCACCAAAATATAACCAATCCGCAAGCGAACAGTCGCAAGTTCGATCCACAGTATGGGTAGGGTAACAAAGCCTAAAATATCAAAAGCATTTCCTCTCATAGAGGTGAAGGTACTAGAGATACCCCCAAATATGAATAGAACCACATAAATATCTTTGACACTTGGAAGGTATTAGAGGGCTATCTATGCAACCAATTTCGCGCAACCTCGTGCTTAACTTCAGTGTGAGAGGATCCTCCCGAGGTCATTGATTACACAATGGGTTTCACCACTCCTTGGTCAGACACATATGTTTAATTTAATAGCCTTGGATAATTTTACTCACAAAACCCTATTCCAATTCCCTATGTCCTATATTTATTTTTGTACCCTAA
Source organism: Picea glauca (assembly GCA_000966675.3). Taxonomy (NCBI): domain Eukaryota; kingdom Viridiplantae; phylum Streptophyta; class Pinopsida; order Pinales; family Pinaceae; genus Picea; species Picea glauca. Next base: position 543,878 of record JZKD02S1674236.1, on the reverse strand, counting down.
AAAACAAAATTGTTTCTAATCAATTTTAATTAATCAACGTTAATTTTAATGGCTTCTACTTACTCAAGAGGTGCAGTCATGAAACTGATGGTATTACAACTCAACATATAAAAAGAAGCAAATATACAAACACTGCTAAGTACTAGTCTTTAATTTCAAAGACATGGTATGCTTATAAATGCAATCTCTACAATTTCAATGAATTACAATCTCTCTAAATGCATCAAAATCAATGAAAAGTAATAAAAAGTGAAAAATTCATAATGAAAATAACAAATATTTTTGTATTTTCGATATAAATAAAAGAAAATTCAAGGAATGAATAACAACTTCAAAGGCAGACCCTACTGTAGGAAAAAAGAGACAAGCCAAGCAGGATACCAAGAAGAAAACACTCAGACCAATGTGTAAGGACAACCAATGAAAAAGATGATAAAAATAAATATTCCCAATAATTCAACAATTAAAAGGCTTAATATCACTCTGTAGGCACTTAACAGTTAGAACAGAGACCCAAGAAGACTCATCAACCAACAAAACTCACCCAACAAACAAAAAAATCATCCAACAAGACTTAATAGATGATGTACGCGACTCTTTGAGCAACAATCACGTATATACACTTCCTAAAGGAAGACAACTCACATATATATGCATCTTTCAAGGGAAAAACCATGTATACCAAGAAAAACATTGCCAAGGCAAGGGTTAAGCCAAGAAACTGAAATTCAAGATAAAAAAATAGGCTATAAAGCAATAGGCGACAAGGAAATTTAGGCTAACTGAGAGAAAATCAAGGAGAAAAACACTCCAAACCCCCCAAAAGGAGATCAATCCCCAATATGGTCGCTAATTCTGTTATGAGGAAAATCTCTCTATGGCTAGGGGTAAACCACAACAGATGGAATGAAACAAAGAAATCAACTCTAATCCAAAGTATGCTATATAAATGAAATCCTACCTCATCCAGACGTTATAAGAACACCACCATTGGGAACACGACCGAAATCTTTATACATGTAACTTGTACTCAACAACCAACATACACAATTATATAATGATAATATATAATTTTAGCAGATAAATTAACATAATCCATTAACATACATGACAAATATGCCCATGGAATAATAATTCAAATATTTTCAAGATATCAATTGGATGAGAAAAGAGTATTTCTATTAAAATAATCAACATAAATACATAGGTGACAAACTTCTATAACGACACATATCGGAACCGAGAAACTAAGTCTCTTCATCTAGGCCTCCACCACTTCAATCCTCCACCAAAGGAAATATCATATATAGGAGTCAATGAGGCTCTCCATCACAAAGAAGGAAGAGCTTGGGGGTTGAACAAGGAGTTCCGACTTTCAAGGACAAAGGGATGCAGACTCAATATGAAGTGAAATTTTTCTAGAGTGTCTTTTCTCTCAAAGTTGAATCGTTCCATCCTTAAGGCTTGGATATGGATAAACCTATAGCCTTTGAATGGAATTGAAAGGATGAGTTGGAGTGTTTCCAGTATATAAAAGGTCAAGGATCATGGATATCATGACATGGCATGGAAACCTAACACGATTTTTAATTTTAAGCACCAAACCCAATGTACGCGGTTGTAGTGGATCAACCTGTGTATACACTTGTTGTATAGATGATAGGGTGCATATATGTGAAAAATGTGCTTTTTTGGCTCTGGAATGAACAAAAATGGGACTCCAAGTCCGTAGAGGGTAATGGAAGGCCATCCAAGCAACTTTCATGGAGTGAGGCAAAATTTGTTGTAACAACAGGTTAAAACTTCCTATAAACAAGAACATGACACAATATGTGACTTAGGAAACATGATATGAATATGAACATTGACATAAGTCTATGATGTAGGAGGCAACAACAAACTCTTCATAATGACTGGAAGAATAACCATTCGTAAGAGTAAAAAACTTTGTGTAACTAGTTCAATTTCTTAAATTTACACTAACCCAAATTGTTGATATTGGACTCAAGATTTTGTGTTTGTTAAGAGGTGACTCAACTACTGTCAATAACTATAAAGAAACCTATTTCCCATGCTCTTTTTTATTATTTAATTTTTTTGTCTTTTTCATATTATGAAATCTTGAAAAAGAGTAAAACAATGCTATAATACAGTGGATGAAACGAGTGTCATGGGAAAGAAAAATAGTTCCAAGCAAGAGGAACATACCTATGCTCAATGTAAAGAAACATGTGAAGGATATGGACACTAGGGGGAATGTTTCCTCCTGGGATATAGGTGTCAAGTCACAAAGGAAAAGATTGCAAGTCTAGCAATTGATGTGAATGCATAATAGGCTTAAACAACAACAAGTTGAAGATGAAATTGTTTAGGAGTCTAAATTCCCTTTAACTCAATAGAAGGAATCACGCCCGAATATGAGGACCAATTAGATTCCTCTATATTTTGGGTAGCGTGATCCTCCGAATTGATAATTCAGTGAGTTTCAATGGGATTTAACTAGTTTCTAAAAGTTTCCTTTCTAACTATAAATCTCTTTTTAATTTTTAATTTTCTTTTACTGTTTAAACATGCAAACTCAAAACTAACTTAAGAACTAACTTACTTCGGAAGAAATTTGGGCCTAAGGATAACCTTCAACCAATGGTATGTAAACAATATATAAACTTAACTAATATCAACAATAATACTTCTATTAATCATATATCATATATTCTTTAAGAAGCGGAAAGGAATAACATGAATGAAACCACATATAAGACAAAATTGATGAAAAATAATTTTGCACATTGCTCACATGTAATAAACTAAAACATCATTGATTTTTACCACTATTCATTTAGTATCCACAAATCATTCAAGATAACTAAAAAATTATAACGATCTTACTAAAGGCTTGCAACTGATAATGAAATGAAGAACAATCCACATATCAAGTAACATCCAAAATCTTGGCAAAAAATGTCTTTGACTTCATCCGAGCTTCTTAATTAATTCAAACTTCAAAATAGTTCTCAGTCTTGACTATCAAGTTCTTACACAAAACCATCAACCCTTTATATGTGGTCAATTCCTTTATTTATACAAAATAAAAATACTAAAAATAACTTAAGTTGACTTAAAGTGAAAGAAAACAAATAGCATAGTGGACTAGTCCATTTGTATTCTTCAAGTCATCTTTTTGTTATTGCAACGAATTTACCTTGTCATACTTGGACCACTGAACAAAAAGATATTCAAAAGCATGGATGTAGGGGAATCAGTTCTATTCCATTGGCATGTTGAGATCATCCTTCATCTTCATCACCCAATGCTTTAATTTGTCCATCTTAGTGCCCATGTACCACAAGACCACCGATGCCCCTATCGGCATGTCTAAAACATTCCTCACATGTCCTCTCTCCAAGGTCGTTATTTGGATAAAATTGGCCTCAAAATTCTTATCATTCTCAACAAGTTGTTTGATTATATCATTAAGTTCTACAAAATTCTTGGGCATGCCGAACTCAAGGAGTCGAATGTCTCTCATTTTATTATTTATATTTTCCCAATTCATGAGACAAGCCTCCCACCTTTGTTTCATATTTTGTTGTGGTTCCACCACTACCTGTTTCCAAAACTCAACCGCTTTCAGGAATCTTGCTAAGCTATCAACTACAAGTGTTCTGATGTTGTGTTATTCTTCACCTCGACCCTTTTGGATTTCCCTAATGTACTCTATTTGAGCCAAAAAAATTTGTTCCTTCTCTAACCATATCAACATATATTTGTTTTCTATCATTCTTAACAGAGTCTCCTCCTAGTATCTAACATCTTGGGCCATAAGGATATCTCTTTCTACCTTAAGACGATTGTATCCTTCCCAAAATTCAACCCTCATGAAGATGATTGCCTGAGTGGTGTCTCAGTAGTACTTGACATGGTGTCTGAGGTGTTCAAGGTCTCTCCTCATATAATATTCCTCCCTATCATCCTCTTTTTCTCTTTCAATGGTGGCATTAGATATGACCATCCTAGCTCTTAGCAGTTCACTTACTTTGGCCTGCTTGGTGTCAAACAAAATTTCTTTCATGGTAATTATTACAACACTCTCCAAAGTGAGTCTTATGTTCTTGCTGGTTATTTTCACCGCCATTTTTCTCTTCATGTCATATGCTATGTCCTGGACATCAACTACCTCATCAACTGGTTCTGGAATTTGTTGGTCAACCCACGATACAATTTTTTGTAAACTTCCTCGAGTGTGAAACTGTTCTAATGATGGTTCCTTACCTTTGTCAGTTGTTGGTATTTGGCTACTGGAATTCCCTTTTTCTCTGCCTATTTCTTTCTCTTGGCTTGGGGATGTAGAAGGCTGCTCTGTATTCTTGATTGTTTCATCTCCTACATTGTAGCTACCTCCTTTGTTTTCTCAGTGTCAATAGTTTTTTTGAATACATTTTCTATTGCTACCATCGATGATGGTGTCGCTTCCATAGGTGAGGAAGATATTGGAGGCTCGGTCATAATTCCTTCATTCATTGGTTCAATGTCTTTCTCTATATTCCTCATTTGTTGTTGTACCTTCCCCAATCAATTCTTCGGTATATATATCTTCTTCATTTTCTTCTTTCTCTATAGTCTTTTCCTCTAGACCAGATTCCTCACTTTCATTTTTATTCTTCTGATCCTAAGCCCATCCTTCCTTTGAAGGTTGTGATCCTAATTCTGATTGAGTTGTAATGTTTTCCATTGTATCTGGAACTCTTGTTTCCTCTATTTTTTGTGGTTCTTCGGGTGGTTGGGTGTCTTGCATCTCTGCATTAAGCTCATCAATAATTGGGACTATTTAGGTGTTTATATCATCACTATCATCATCATAGATAGTTATTAGATCTACACTCACATGTGCTAAAAAACTTGTTCCTATTGTCTCTGTTAAGGTTTCAGTTCTCATTGCAGGCTCTAGTTGCCCCACATGTACCTACTCCATGCCTAACTCTGGATGACCGTTGCCTACTTTAGGTGATGTTTCCCTAAGAGTTGCTTGTTTTGCCTCCTATATAGGAACTTCCACTGGGGTTACTCTTGGTGTCTGTAATTTCTAAATTGATAGATTTTTCCCATGTTCATGAAACACTCTTTCATCCTCCTCTAAGATCCTTTTTGTTTCATCCCTTTTTGTTGCTTTTTCCATGGTTTCATTTTGTGACCACAAAACTGCTTCTGTTGTTTTCTCTATAAACTCAACTTGCTCATTTACTAACATGGCCTTAAAATGGGTTAAATATGACTTGGATTTCCTATAAAGGAATTCCTCCCAATCATGTGCATTATCGGTGAACATTTCATCCTAAAAATTGTCATGTGCATATGGCCAATGAGAGACCACTTAAGTAGAATGTTTAGACACTGACTCCTTAGGGTCATGTTTCCAGTATCTTCTTGTGAATAAACAATACTCTAAATGTATTAGGCCTTCTTGTTTTTCCTGCGTAGTATATTTTACAAACTAATAACCAATGTAGAAACCATACGGAATAAAATCTCTCTTCTTATCTTTCACCAAAGATGCATTAAATCCTTTCAAAATGGTTTGGTAAAATAATTCTCCCAGTACCAACCGATCTGGTACATAGGATGGTAGTATATGAGGGGATCCAATGGTCCCAAAGATCCTGAGGTAAGTTATCTTCTTCTCTAAATACCAGTGTCATATCTCGTAGATGACCATTTTTGTTGATTCTGAAACTCTTGGGCAACTTTGCTTCAAAATAATGTAGTATACTCTAGCTAGGAATTCATTGCAAATCACAGCATGAGATTTCTTATACTTGTTTTCCCATAAAACACTAAAATAAATGTCATGGATAGATAATTCTAAAACATTTCAACTTAATCCCATTATTGGAAAGATGTTCCTTGCACATATCACATCTAATAAATAAGATTCCATAAAAAATGAGGTTACTTATCCTTCTTTCAGTTTCTGAGCTTGATCTATTTTGATACTCAATTGTTTTGAAATGATGTCACCCTAGTTGAAAACACTTCATGATATCACCATAGTGTATGCGAGGGGCATCCATGCTTTTGAAAATTTGGAACAACCCTTCTCTCCATACAATCAACATATTAAATCCATTAAAAACATGTAGGGTTTTCTGATATTGATGGTGTTGTACCATCTCGTGGTCCTATTTACGAACTTCCTATCTTCCTTCCACCAGGATGCCAACAATTGGATGGTATTGTGCTTCTCATAGAAATCGACCACGACATTGGTGTTTAGTCGGACCTCAGGCTCTCGGAACTTGTAATATTTGTTTACTTCCAATGGTAGAAAAACACCCACACACTACCCATTCACATCATTTATTACACATTTGTCGGCATCAGTGTGGCTGATTATCCATTCTAGAGATGCTACACAAGGAAGGACATGGGTCCTTGAGGCCACCATGTATAGCAATGACATCTTGATATTCGAATGAAATACTTCGTCATCCGAGACCCTCGCCTCGAGATCACTATAAGCCGTAAATTTAGGAAAATCATCATGATGCATATTATAATATAATTCGTTCCAGGCGGGCAGAGGTACCTTAGAAGTAGTATTGGATTCAGTGTCCCTATAGAGTGGCGGAGGAGTTAGAGTTTTCTTCTGCGACATTCAGATCATTGGCTCTACTTTTGGCGCGGGTTCCGGTTCTTCAACATTTTCCAGACTCGAAGCTTCACCAACCAACACATTCTTTCCCTTTGGTGTTTTCGACGATTGACGGGTCTTTAGTCGATGGGGAGGCATTTGTTTTGTAGAAAAAAGCGTTATCATATTCGTGAATTATCAAAAACCGCGAGAAATGCAACAACCTACAAGCCAAAAATTAACGATACCTAAGTGATGGAACAAATTTTTATCTTTAATACTTACCAGTCATAGTGAGGAAAGTCGAATTTGACAATAATTAACTCATATGGGAGAAATGTATGGTTTTCCGGAAATTCACGGTTGCACAAAAGAACCCAATAGATCGATGAACGATAATGGTAGTAGAAGAAACAAGTTGGAGTCCTTACACCTTACATTTCACGAGTCCCATCCAACATTAAGCACCAATGATTATAGTGTAATCTCTTTGGATTTTCATGCTTAAATGCATCGTCCGCGCCATGCAGTGAAATAAATGCAGTACGTTGATCGATGACGTGAAGGAGCCGTTGTTTGAGTTCATCGACGATTTCAAATTTTGAGAAGTTGGTATGTAATGAAAGTTAGGATCGAAGTTCGGGGGTACTTCTCTCCTCGTCTACCCCCTTAGACTCTGCCACAAGGATTTCGTATACCCCAACGAACTCACAAACTACATGTAATGATGTGCAAGGTGACGTCACTCATGCTGACGTGGTGCATGTGATGTGGCAAGTCACTGTTATCTGGATGATGTGGCAGGTGAGGTGGTAGTAAAAATATCTACATGGTGGATGAGTACATGTCAATGTTGATGTGGCAGGTGATATGGCAATGCTAATGTGGAATCTTGTCACACCATAATCGTGTGAACCTCAGTCTAAGGAATCAATGGATGAGATTGGCTCTTAGTTAAAATCATACGGTCATGGTTGTGGTGATAAGTTGTCTCATCAACGTTGGGGCCTAGATTTCCTTTAGATATTTTGAAACATTTCAAGTTGGATGTCGATGATTGATGAACATTGATGATCGATAGATTTTCTTGTGTATTGTGCAATTCACGTAAAGAAATGGTCGATGCCTGATTAGCGCATCGACACTTCGCAAAGGTGTTTGATGGGATTCGGGGAAGTCAGGAAAAGTAAAGGATTTTCTGATGAACTTAAAAAATACGTAGTCTTTAATCCCTTTTGTTCACAATTAGAACTATCTGGACCATTCTCCCTTCTAGTGATAATTTATCTTAATCCCAAGACATAACCAAAATGATCAGAAATCAAGAAAAATCCTTAAATCAAGTTATGATCATGCAAAATCAAAGTGTGAAGTAAAGTGGTACCTCAAAATTTCAAAAAACTTTAAGGTGTGTTGAGTGCTCAACAAATGGTGATTCACTGGGTGAAACCAAAATATCTATACCTTATCTTTCTTGTATTAATGGGGCATTTTGGGACTTAGTCCTTAATTGAAGATAACAACCCAAAATTATCCATATGTATATATATGATCTAGGGAATATTTATCCTTGCCTACCTATGGGAATTTATCTGATTTCATGCCTCTTTTCCATTAAACCAATATACTATGTCCCATTAAGCAAGAATTGAGTTGGAAAGCACAAATGATAGGAGGACATTTTATATTCAATTATTTAAATTTAGAAACCTCCTCACGGTGTTTCTCCACTTCCAGAGACCATCCATATCCCCGACAGAGTCACCCTGATATCACAGATCTTGATCCACTGCCAGCGAGCGTCTATAGCCTCAGTGGAGCTATTTGCATACCCTCCCTGATTTTACATTGTTTCTTATTATGAAATTTACTTTCTTCCTTTATTTTCATATGACAGTTATTGCATAGGTACCAAGAATGAGCTAGGGAGGAGAATGTTTGTTTCTTAGAGGGTAGGAATCAACTTCATGTTTTACTTTATTGCCTTCACTAAAAGAAGTGGGATCCTTCTCTGATTTTTCTATGGGTATAGGTTGTACTCTCCTTCAATCCATTTTTCCCTCAATGTTTCCATACCATAAGGAAGGCAACTTGTTTATTCCTTGGGTGATATGCATACAAAGATGTGAATCATTTGTGTGTTGCAATCTCCTGTTCAGTGAGAAATCCTTATTTTGTTTTTGATGGTGAAAGGTTAGGATAAGAGAAATGGGTTTTCCAGTTGTCATCAAGAGACTAGAATAGAACACCATGTTAGTGTCCTATAATAGGTTGTTAGAGTCTTAGTTGAATTCAATGTGTATTGTACAGTAAGGTCATGCCTTGGTCTTGTAAAGACCATGAAACTCTCTCTTAAGTGAAAATTGTTTTATGATTCAATGGGCTTTATGGTTAAATAACAATAAAAATTCTTAAATAGGGTCTTATAATAAAGTCTTGGGTCATGTATAATAAGTCATTTTTTCATTGGTGGTCATTTTGTCCTAAAGGGATATGGATTGTCAAGTCATTAAAGGTCAGCATGAGGGGTCAAGTGAGTCATTCATTAAACAGTTAGAGTCAAGTCATGTCAAGTACAAACCATTCATGTAATCAGATCTACTTGTGGTATGTGACATCATTAAATGATTGAGCATTGCACAAATTTCTACACAACCTCCTAATGCTACACAATTGGTAAAAGGTACAACAAGGAAATGATTGGTTTTGTTAGCTATTTGATTTTGTATTGGGGTGAAAAAAAATCATTTTTCATGTAGCAAAACTTCCAAGTACCATTCTTTGTTTCTGCAATTTGCAAATCCTCCATTCAATCTTGTTGCGCATGGGTTGCAGGGGACGTTGCATTTTCAACATTGCGTGAATTTGTTGTGCATTCCTTCTTCCTTGATTCCTATGTCTTTCCAAGCTATCAGTTTGGGTTCCTGGTTGAAGTTTTAACAGGAAGACCTTTCTTATGAATCCAAAGACCTAGACTTTTCCTTAAAACACAGAGCATACCCCTTGCTTGATCAAACCCTAATTTTCTTGTTTGTTGCGCATCTGTTGTTGTTGCGTTTTCACCCTGCCAAAAATCTGTTTCATCTCATTCTCACAGGAAATTCAACATACTTCAACATCATGGCGACTCCATAAGGAAAAAAGAGGACGACCAAGGGAGGTGAAATTGTTAGGTTCAAGCTTCAAGATTTGAAGCTTGTCAACGCAGATCCAATAGTGAGGGTTTTATTTGAACAATATGGGTGTCTCAGATTTTGTGAAAAACTTCAGGGATACATCATGCAGGTCACCAAGGAGTTTGCGTTGAGTTTAAATGGCATTGAAGCTAAGGTGGTAAACATTCAATTTCAAGTTTCTTAGGACACCATCGCTGCTACAACATGGATTCCTACTCGTGGATAGTAATGATTTAAAGCTATCCAACTGGATCTGGATTGTTATCATGAATTCTTGAAGCCTGAGTTTAGGGACACAAAATTTGGAGCCACAATACCCAAAGAATTGTTATTAGAAATTCATAGCAATTTATGGAGGGTAACTCAAATATTTTTCACTTGTGAGGAGGTTCACTAGGGTTTACCATAACCACATGAGACTTTTGATGCATTTTACTGTAAGGAAACCTTTGAATTTTCCCTATTAATTATACCAAATCCTAGGGAATATGGCTTAAAGAGTACAAGCAACAAAAGACCAGGTTGAATCCAACCTTTTCTATTTTTCACTGATAAAATTTTTGGTGCTAGAAGAGCTCAGAAAAAAGAATATGACTTGGGATTCCTTCTTAACTTCATCAATGATAGCAACATAGTCTTTCATAAGTCCTGAAATCAGGACATATACCCCTTCATCTATAGAAAAACCCATCACTTATGCCCCTGAGAGTTCAATCAAGAAGAGGAAAAAATAAATTGAAGAGCCTGCAGTGAGCCAACAAGCCAAAAAGAAAGGGAAAAAGATCTAATTCTCTTCAGAAGTGGTTGAAACTCCTAGTAAACCACTTACTAGGTCTGCAACAAAAAGAATGTATGCCATCCACACATCACAAGAACCTAGTGAAGTCCCAGAGGCCATCACATGAAAAAGACAGGTTGATCATGAATTCACAAGAACAATGGAAGAAGACCCATTTTTTCATAGCACAATTGCAGCATGAGAACATAGAGATGAAGACGAGAGCCTTGGAAGAAGATTTCAAGAAAGATACCCCAGTGAGAGGTAAAAAAGAATTTCTATCAACTCCAACAGGTTCCAAAACAAAAGGTAAAGGGAAGGTAGTGGAGCAAAGTCCATAGGTGAAAGAAATACCTAATCCCAGTGTTCCTTTGACAATATCCTCAACCAAAAAATTGCAGTCTCATGAAGAAACTCCAACAAAGAGCCAGCTAGCAGAAACAAAAAAGAAGAAGACTACCCATGGTGAGGGTCAACATACATTCAACAGACTAAGAAAACAAATGAGAGAAGCACAAGATGTGATAATATAGCTAAGGGAGGAGAATAGAAGACAAAATATGAAATTTATAGAACGTTTAGATGATTGTGAACTTGCAATAGAAAATTATGTATTCATGGTGAGAAGAAACCTGCCATTACATAAGAAATTGAAGAAAATATACCAAAAAAATATGACTTTGAGGAAGGAGAACAAGACTCTGAAGTAAAAATTATAGCATGTGGATATTGAAGAGAAAGGAAAGTTGTATTTGCTTGTTGAAGCAGTAGAAATTTAAACCCTTAGAGATGCATTCACCAATTTTTTCTATTTTTCCTTTTTGGCCAACTATATGCATCAAAACCCCAAAACCTAATTTTAAAGGTATATAACATTTGCACAGTCATTTTTGGTCAGGGACAAATTAGTATGGACACTCTGGTCCTTTTTTCTACTTGGATATGCCCTGGAGAATTTGTTTATTTAATTATGATAGCCAAAAAATAGTCGTGCAACAAAGGCACGTTGCACAACTGTCTTAGTTGTGATTCAAGTAGCTTTGATTGTGAAATTTTCACTATAAAAAATGAAGAATGATGGAACAAATAATGGCAATACATCAACAAAAGGAATATTTACCATTCTCAGGTAATTTGGGAAAAATGTTAACAATTTGACAATATTAGGGTTTTGAGATTTTAAAAAGAAAATGCCATTTTGAAAGAGGTGCAAGGATTTTAGGGACACCTAACACCATCATGAAGTTTAAATGTAGCATCAATCATCATCATATCTCAGCCAAAGTAAAAAGGGATGGACATAGTGAAAAAAAAAGGGGTTTTGTTGCGCAAGTCTGCTACATTTTTGTTGTGGATTCTTGTTGCGCAATGACCTTGCTGCACAAATGTGACAGAGCATATAGAAGACCTCCAGATCAACAAGGATAGGTCAACAAGTGTGCCATCTCATCTCCAATGAATGCCAAGGTCAAAGAACATCAATATATGGATTCAAAGATATTATTTATCAAGTTTTTATAAGTAATTAATGAGTCAAGTTTGACTCCTTCCTTTCAACAGTTATTTCTAATTTTATTTCCAGAATATCTTGTAACCATATCTCAACTTAGATAGGTAGTTGAACTCAAATTTTGGAGGATATCAGATGTATTATATATATATATATGGATCCTTCATGAACTCAGGGGTTGGCATGTGTGTGAGGAAGTTTTATTGTCTGCATATTGTAAATATTTTTTGAGATTAATAAAACTTTGGACAAGAAGTACATGTAACTTGACATCAAAGATACATGTGATTATTGCCTCTTTAGGCTTGTGCTCCTACTATGTATGTGATATTACTGTAGAATTAGTTTATGTTTTATGTTTTCCTCTATATGTTAAAGTGAAATATATGTACGTGAATTCATCTGAACTTGATGCTCTATTGCATATATTTTCAATTATTTTTCTGCTATACTCACCTTGGGATTCATCCTTGATAGATACCCTAAGGGGTTATTTGTTTTCTCTGTGATCTTCTATATACAACAACATTTAATTGTATAAAGAGGAGTTTCTACCGTGCCTCTAATAAGCCATTTCCAACCGAGAAATGTCCAACAATTTGTTGATATTTGATCTATGACTCCATTACCCAATGGATTTTTCATCTGCTTTGCCACCAATTCTATAAATTCTACCCTGATTTAGAGATCTATCCTTTGAGTTAAACCAAATCAATCATTTCAGTGATTGATTTGAAAGAGAGATCCCTCTCTGGTTTGGAAGGGCTAGCTTCCAACCTCAAGTTGGTTTGTGTTTACTTCTGTGATTTGATTCCTCAACCAAAGCAATTTATAGAGTGATAAAAAAACCTCATAATTAGACCAAAATAAAAATAAAATCAAAACCAAAACCAAATTCATAATAGAAAGAAAAAATAACTCAATCAAAATAAAAAAAAACAAACTGAAAAATATCACTCAATTTAAAGCAAACTAATGGAAGGAAAACCAAAAGAAGTAAACTATGGTACAAAACACCACATAAGACAGGAAATTAAGAAAATAATCATTTTAGGGTTTGGCCATTAACATGGAGAGCATCCAACTCACCCCTAATATTCTTCAATCGGTATGTACCCACCTTAATATTCTCAGCAACTTGGAAAGGACCAAGCCATAGGTTTTGAAATTTAGAGTGTTTTCCCTTTGTCTCATTGATTTTATCCCATATCATAACAATATCTCCTACTTAAAAGAATTTATCTCAATATTTGTGCTTGTCAAACCATCTATTGGTGAGCTACAAAATTCTTCCTATCTCTTTTCTTTTCTTCCTCAACCATTACAAGTGTATCTATTATTTCCTTCATACTTGATAGTAGTTGGCCTCTTGATGCCTGAGAAAGTTGAAAGAATGGGAGATATGAATTAGTTAGAAATATATATTCTTGTCCATAAACTAGGAAATAAGGATAATTTCCTAAGGCTTATTTAGGAGTTACCCTATCATCCCATAGAGCATTGTGAAGTGCATTGTGCCATTTCGTATGATTTTCTACTACCGTATTTTTAAKAAYTCTTAATAGGTTTTTATTTGTTGACTCTGCAACAATATTTCCCCTACAGGTAATAGTTAGCAKAGTCTCTCAAGATGATCCATTTATCCAGAGAAAATTCATTAAAAAGAGTAGAGGAGAAATATGTATCATTATCAAAAACAAGAATRGAAGGTACCCTAAACCTTRTTATTATGTGTTGTTCTAAAAAATGTGTTACTACCTTCTCATTAACATAGGTGAGAGGAATGGAGTWTGACCACCTCATGATTATTCAATTGTAKTTAATATGTACTTGTTCTATTTGAAYGAGTTTGGTTAATATCCCATATGAAATATATCCCCCACTRCTCAAAATGCCTAGAAATGGTTACTAGYTGTAATGGGATGGATGTCTTATTTTCTTTTTYAACACTTAGTTGGAAAACCTTGTGTTTTCRTACATGTGCATGTGAGTCTCTAAACAAAGTCGACCAATAATATCCTAACCTCAATATTTTATGAGCAACARTCTCTCCTGYGRAGTTTCCACCTGTAGGACCATCATGACTTTCTCTTAATACCTTTTCAGTGTCTTCCTTCTTGAGGCATCTAAGTAACACACCATTGTAATTCATGTGGAACAATACAAAAATTATGAAATGGTACTAGGAATATTTTAACCTAAGTGCTCTCCTCTCCCTAGGTTTCATATGCTCATGACAAGTTCCATGATGGAGGAAGTAAGATAAATATGTGTACCAAGAGTCTTTCCTAGGTGGGATCTACAACACCTCACTACACCATAACGAAAGTTCATTCTTCCAACCCAAATTTTCTATCTCTATTAGATCTTGAGATTCCGCAACTAGTTTACATAAGCCTTATCCTCTAACTATATTTGTTGGCTTAATGTCTAGATCGAATTCTCGGATAACAAGCATCCATTTTCCTCTTTTTTCTTCCATTTTTTGTTGTGTGAATAATGACTGTATTGCAAGGTGATGTACTATAACCTTTGTACGGTTTATCAGAATATACGACCTAAAATGTTTTACTGTCATATAGACAACATATGCTTGTTTACCAATAGTCGGGAAATTAAGTTCAAGATCCTGGAGGTTGGTGCTCATGAATGAGATAGGGGCCTCATTTTTTTCATCATCCTTTTAAGTAAGGACCATGACTAAGTACTGGTAAGAAGAAAAGGTATAAAGGAAAAATCTTTGTCGAGATCGGGGTTGTGTAATACAAGGGCTTGAGAGATAGCAGCTTTGATTTTATTGAAGACCTCTCTTCCTTCCTTAGTCTGTTTGAACTTTTTATATTTTTTTATCATATTTTTTAATGGTTCAATTATTTATTCAAAATCAAGAGTAAATTTCCACATGAAATTAATCTTCACAAAGAAAGCTTGCATGGATTTTTCATTGTGGGGAAGTGGAAGTTGTGATATTTCCTTTACTCGTTCAAGGTAAATATTAATTCCATCTTTAGAAATAATATTAACTAGGATTTTTCCTTCATCCACACCGAATATGGTCTTCTTTGGGTTCAAACCCATCCCATACTTCCTACATCTTTCAAAAATCTGGGTTAGATGAGCAATGTGGTCTACCTTATTCTTGGAGTAATTTGTGACAACATCTAAGTAGAACACTACACATTTGTTAATTAACCCCCTAAAGGATACATCCATATCCCTTTGAAAAGTATCTCCTGCATTCATTAATCCAAATGGTATGCATTTATAGGCGAATTTTCCCCATTTGGTCTGGAAAGTTGTCCTCTGTTGGAACACATATATATTTCTAAACTTTTGGATTTTAAATAGATTTTCATTCCTAGTTAAAATAAAATTAAAGCGCGTTTGATTCTCATCGTTGAGGAAGTATTCCATCTAATCAAATGATTCTAATCTCTTCAGAGTTATGGAGTCACCTACTTGTTAAAGAGACAAACCCCTAGAGCTACTTCAAGGTTTTGGATTTCAAAGTTTCGTGTTTTAGTTGTGTTAATATGTCGCACCTTAAAAACCCCGATACATGAAAAGCATTCGATAAATCCTAGTCACTGTATACATATACCTTCCTAACTTTTTACGCCTCACTAAGGGTAGTGGCCCGTTGAAAATCCAATGAAGTTAGTTTACTGACACATGAAGTGATAAATACCTAAAAAGAAAATAAAACCTAATTAAAAAAATCAGACAGTGGTTTCGCGCTTTCGTAGTTCGGGCATTCACCATCTATCATATTATAAATTCACGAAGCCTGAACTCTCGAAATGTTTTAAGTGTTAAGAAAGGTTAATTAAAGATTAAATAAAATTAGCAAATAATTAATCCCTATGCGATTTCGGGTTTCAGAAATCATATCTTGAACTATTATAGGATATCCCAAGGTGTGAAACCCCGAAATACTTGAGGTTAAACTCGATTGTTTAACATCTTAAACATGATTAAAATTAATTAATCACTTCACGATTTCGTGTTTTGAGAATCCTGTCTCGAGCTACTATCAAAATACCAAAGCTCGAAAAACCAAAAAACACTTTGACGCAAACCCCCTGCCCTCGTGCCAAGATCCGCTTAGGATCGTCGCTAAAACCACGCCAAGGGTTAATCCAACCCTTTATTTAAGCCACAAAGGACTTCGGATTTTAGGAATTGGAGAGTCTTCATGTATTTCCACAACTCTTAACAAATGCTGAAATTCGAAACGTCAAGAAGGTTGACTGCTCCAACGCAACGAGCACATGCCACCTGTTACCCACTAGTTTCGGCTTTCGGGACTTTGAGTGAACAGCCAACAGTTGTTCCTCTTCCCTTATGATTCCCCGAACACTGAAATGGCGAAATGCCGAAATGGGCTCAACATCCCATGGAATGCGAGATTGATGGCCTTTCGGGATTTTCGTCGAAGCTTGACTCCTCCTTTGACTTCCGTCGCACGTATCCTCTGACTGATACTTAGGACCCACCTTTTGGCGTTTCTCTCTTCGCAATTTCGGGAGTTGTGTTGACCATGCAACTCAACTTCTCGAGTCTCGAAACCCCGAAACCCGATTAGTACCCAACGACTATTGTCCCTCAATATTTTTGGGAATTTTTTTTTCCCTCTTCAGGATTTCGCGAACCGGGAGTTTCAAACTCTCGATTCCAAAGTCACTGCCTCCTCTACTTCCCGAACCCCAGAAAGATGAAATGTCGAAATTCCACCCCCAAAGACTTGCCGTGTTTCACGACTTTGGGATTTTCAATGCAAAGGGCCCCGACTCCTTGTCATCAGAATTTCCAGAATGTCGAACCCCGAAATACCGAAATGCCGAAATTTCACACCTAAAAAATCCCTTTCGCGATTCAGGAATTAGAGTGACCAAGGATTTTGGCCTGCACTCCAAACTTGTGAACCCCGAATCCCCGAAATGATCTGTCATCTCAAACTGGCCACAATCAACAGTTCTCGTTGACTCTTGATGTCAGGGTGGCAAATTCATCCAACTCCTAACCACCTTGCAGCTCCTCTGGATCCTACGGTCCTCGTGATTTCGCGAGTTCTCCACGGAGAATTGTGACCACCAGATGCACTCCTCAATTACTTCTGCCCAAACGAATCGGTGTTCTCCCTCCTAAACTTGACTTCTATGAGACGATTTCGATCTCCGTCTCCCTTTGAGCACTTCAAAGGTGTTATCCTTCCTAAGATTTCACTTGTAACCTCAAGATTCCCAAAAGGATCCCTGCCCGTACTCCTTGCGGAAAATATTCAAATAACCTCTGGTTATTTGAGTCTCCGACCCTGTGCACTCTTTGCAACAAAAATATCTCCATCTTCTTTCTGGATTTATAAAATCCAAGGCTTCAATTGGCCTACGCACACCTTGCACGGACCTATGCTTCACTTGCACTTTAGCTGGTATGAGAACAACGGTATCTCTCCTGAGATTTTTGAGATAAAACTCAGACCCTTGTCAACACACACCTTGTGGACGTTCACTACACTCCTTGCAGGAATTCTCAGGAAGAGAAATAATTGAAACTCATTCTTCTTCTCTCTCAGACTTCATACATTCAACATGAAATCATACACATAACACAGCATGGAAACAAATGCATAATAGAGAAACAAAGCAACTGTAAACATACCATTTAACTAATGTAAACAGTAAGCATTATAACACCATGAAAATTGAGTCAAAGCTTTATATATTAACTCAAGTGCTCATGTACATGGGTTCTTCTCTACAACTCTCTGCTACAGCTCTACAGCTTATGAATTCTGAATGATCATCCAAAAAAAATTACAATGATACAAGGGTGAGGGTGTCTATATCTGTTTTCCCTCCTATATTTTTAAACTGTCTAATCTATTAAATTAAATCTACCTACTTGCATTCATTACGCATAAATGCCTCTACATTTTACAGATGAGAGCAATGCTCAAGCTCTGTTTACAATATCTAGATATAAATGTAAGTACGCTTCCCTTAGCTATAGCGATAGACCAGTTTGGGATCCAATGAAATTAATGGTCCCATTGTAATTGATACCAAACACCCCATACATAAGTAAACAAACCCTATAAAAATCTATAGCTTAAAATTTTTTATTGTGAAATGATGACCATCCCAACCTTAAACCCACAATATGTAGAATTCTTTGATTTATTTTTGCTCAATTATGAAGTAGAATTACTCTCTAACCTTCGCGTGGGCCCAAATTTCCTCTGAACACAGTGCAAATGCTCTATTATTCACAATAGTCAATAACACTCAAAACTAGGCACTTAATTTCCCATGGGACCTCGACTATGACCACAAACTTATATATTGAAGAAATTTACCTTTTCCCCTCACGAGATTACTGGACTCTTTAGCTCTCGATCTCTATCGTCGTTTGTCAACAGGATGGATGATCCATAACATGCCTAGGATTTTTCCAGCCTCCAATCCTCGTGGTCGATTGTCTCTTAATCGAACGATAGATATGTCCCTGGATGCGTCCCGATGGACGGTCGCGATTAACCCTTCTTTCCTTTGTTTGAAGTTCATCCTCAGAATCCTTCAAGATGATGTACTCTGAAACCTTTACTCCGAAGGTTATGCCTTTTTGTTGGACTCCAAATGGATGTAAGCCTCTTCACCATTGATCAATTCTAGATCTATGGTCACAAACCACCATCTCCATTGGGCCAAGTCTTCATCACAGTACTTACACATAGATGACATGTGTCACTCTTCCTCATTCGCTGATATATTCAATTCTGAATAGATCCCAACCATTTATCGGTACTACTATATCATACTTCCTCCTACTGTAGGACTTCAATGGTCCTACTCTGACAGTCAATAGGACAACGCCACACATCAGTTTCTGGGCCACAATCTGGTCACCCCGAAAACATATGGATCGTTGGTCATACCACCTTCATCAGAGTGTTTTCTCTTCTTAAACTTCGAAGAATTAAATCGTAGATGTTGATTCGTTTGTCCTATGATTGATCTACACCATAGATTGGATTCCCTCGTCGAAGTATCCTCCCACTTCACACTCTGAATGTGATACTTCGAAAGCACTCACCACTTCTTCAGATCCCAAAATATTAACCATCCTCTGCCATTGATCTATGTGCCTCTTGACCAATCATTGTCATAGATCAGACTTCACCTATCAAAGTTCCTTTCCACTTACACTCCAATATATAGACCCTGAATGCCTTTCCACCATCACACAATTTTCCTCTGATCCCAATCTATGGTTGGAATTTAATCAACCATTGAGTGGACGGTTGATATCCCTCCATAATTTTATAATAGGATCTCGCAGCTCTCACTCACTTGGTTCTCAATATGAGGATTGGAATTACTCATGATCCAACGGTTACGATAATCCCAATAGGGATCCGACGGTTCATGTTTCTCGATCACCTGCAAAGGGTTTCTTCCTCTGTTTACACTTGATTTCTCATAGAATTGGATTTTAACCTTGTTCCTCCTTGATCTCTATACGATCAAAGGATAATTGTTGATCCTATCGTGATCAACAATATATCACGATTCATTGTATGTGTGTTCCACTGGATACTTGCACATATGATTCAAGAAGGGGATTATTCACGGGTTGAATACTTCACCTACAACATTCTGTCCTGCAGAGATTTAACACACTCACATAACCCACATAGAGGTTCAATACACCTCATGATATACAGAGGTCCTCAATTAATCAATTCCACATAACACTTGAAAGAGAGTGATTCCCATTACTTGACTGTACATATATTGCACATAGGAATACATAAGGCCTCTTAATGGCCTCTTAATCTCTCCCACTATTGTCTTGATTTCCTTTCAATTGGCCACTCTGTTTTCCCGAAGGCTTACAATCATTTAAAAAAAAGATCCTGAAACTATAATCTGTTTCAGATATGAAAACTCTCACACAAATCCCTAAGATCCCTCGAATCCTACAATTACTCTAGAAGTTTCACAACTTACTCCTAGGATCTCTCTAACTCTCACAATCTCTCGATATCTTCTTTAACAAGACAGACCTAATTACAATGCATTCCAAGCCTTCTAGAATTTCTTAAAACATAGGAATTTCAACAATTAAACAATTAAATCCAAATAAACCCAAGACCCCTAGGTCTAACCAAACCAAGTTGATTTTGGAGGCATGAGGCTCCTGCATCAGACTCCTAAGGAACAAAATGTTCATGATCTCTTGATCATGAGTTCCATCAGTTGAAGTCCTCCTGGGTCCCATACTTTATGTCATTGCTTTCTTGTCTTGTTGCCTTGCTACTGCCTTTTTATTGTCTGCAACTGTTCATTTGTCCTGCTGATGTAAATCTTATTTTCTTTAGCATGTCTTCTCTGAGACATATTCACAATTAGCACCCTCATTTCTTCAATATCCCTATCCATTCTATCCTCTTGCGGGTACATACTACTGCAAAATTGCTGCTGAAATTTGCTACTACTGTTGTTGACTGGCTGTTGCATTTCCTCTTTTTCATATCTCCATCTCAATTTATTTGAGATATTCAACTCATTTGCAGAAAACTGAATTATACTTTAAGGATTCTTACTCTTATCTTTAATGTTGCAACTAACCATTTCTGAACACTCTATACTTGTAACTGTAATGCAGTCCTCTTTATCAATCCTTGGATTGATAAACTAGTCCTCAAGCATCCTTAGTTCTTCATCAAAACCAATAAGAACTATATTTGAGTGTTGTCTTTCATTATCTTCCTTTTTCTCTACAAAAATAAGTTCCTTTAATTTATCCTCCATCTCTGGATCACTTAATAAAAAGTGATCTAGGTATTAATTGCCTTCATGAGACAATGTTGTCTCCTCCTTTTCTATGATATAATTCTGAATATGTCTACCTTTTCTTTCTTCAGTACCCGCAAACATACACCAATGATCAGTTGTAAAACTATGAGACTCTAAATTCTAGACTGACGCTTCTAGTATCATCTTGATCTGCTCCAATGCAACATCAAATCTCTCATCTACCTATTCTGGCATCATCCTATTGTGCTAGTTTGAGAACCTCATCAAACTCTTATCAACATATGCCTTTTCAACAATTTGATTTGCAACTTTTGTGTATCCCTCTCCTTGAATACCTTCATGAGATAACATCTCATATCCTTTCATAACATAATTATAATTATGTTCTACTTCTATGCTTTCAAAAATCATATCCCCATCTTGAACAGTCTTTATGACAGTTCTAGATGGTTGTCCAACTTCTTCCCTTACACAACCTGTCGTCATACACAAATTATCATATTTAAAAACATAAGGCTTCCTAGCCTCATTTGCTTCCTCTATCAACACATACTCGTGTTGATCTAAAATTCCCAAGTAGTTCATGAGACTCTCAACAAGTCTCTCTTCTTCCTCATCCTCTCCAAGGATACCTCCTTTCTATGGTTTAAAAAATTGAACTCCTTCCCCTGCAAATGACCTCTTCCTGAACTTAGCTCCTATGATTTCCTCCTTCTTCAGTCAAGCACTCAACCTGTTCTTCAATCTCCTCAATTTTCTCCTAAGCTTCCTTGAAAATAATTGCATCACATGCCACTTGACTCCCTTCTTAAGATTCCATCCTTATCTCTGGTTCTCCTCTATCTTTTTCTATAGAAGTTTTCCAATGTAACTAAGTTGTATCATTAACTCAACCATTTCTCTATCAAGCTCCTCTTGACTCATCCTCTTTATGTCTTTTTCCTTGACAGCTTCCTTTGCTTTTTCATGGCTTCCTCCAAAACCTTCATAATGACCATCAATAGTCATTTTCACCTCTACTTTTGTGAACATCTCCTTGTTCACTGTGATCTACATCAAGCCCCTGTATAAAATCTCCTCGTATTCTACCTAATACCTCACCAAGCCTCCTCCTAAGCTATGGCCTTTTGGTATCCACTGGTTCTATCTTCTAGAACCCTCTGAGCATATCTTCTACTCCTCTGGCTCTGCACCTACTCATTTCTCTTGAGAACTTCAATTGTCCTCTTTATTTCCAATCTCCAGCTAGAACTAATTACAACACCTATTGCTGCAAGGTTCTACCACAAATTCCTTCACCTAAGAGTTTGTATTTCCCTCTGTCATAGCTCTACTGGTTGTTGGTTGCTACCATATCCTTCTCTGCTTCTTGTATTCACAATTCCTCATAACCAGAGTTAAATTTAAAATACCAACTATTACCTATAAGATTTATCCATGAGATATTATCCTTCCACCGATATTATATGGCCCAGCAGCTTGCCCTCCATCATAGCGAACAGGGACTTCTTGGGATTCAGGGAAAGATCGAATCTCCGACACTTCGAGAAAACTCTCCTTAAGTGGCAGTGGTGCTCCTTATCAGACCTGGAGAAAACCGTGATGTCATCTAGGTAGATCACTACGAACTGGTCTTTTTCTCCGATGAAGGCTATGTCCATGGCTCGTTGAAATGTTGCTCCTGCATTCATCAACCCAAATGGCATTTTGGCATACATGAATGTTCCCCAAGAAGTGGTGAAAGTTGTCTTCTCCCTGTCCTATGGCATGACCGATATCTGATTATAGCCAAAAAAACCCATCGATCATGGATATCCTGGATGCACTAGTTACCCTCTGCAATATATGTTCCATCTTAGGTAGGGGGTAATTGTCTTTCTTTGAGCTTCTGTTCAGGTTCCTGAAATCAACACAAAGCCTGATTTCTCTGCTTTGCTTCCTTACTGGGACCAAGTTGGCCACCCACTCGGAATATCTCAAGGGGACAATGATCTGTGCATCCAAACACTTTTTAACTTCCTTCTCCATGACGGGAAGCAACATGGGATTTATTTGTCTTAGTTTCTACCTGAATGGCCTAGCCTCTTCCTTCAATGGGATCTTGTGCTCAATGAAAGATGTGTCATACGTCTTGAGGTCTTCGTATGTCCATGCAAACACATCGACGAACTCTCTTAGCAACTCCGTGTACTCAGCCCTCTGTCCACTGGTCAGGCTACTTGACAATTTGACGAATCTAGGCTCCTCCTGTGAACCAATGTTGCATTCGGTTGTATCGGCATCTTCATTTGAGACCTTTCCCTTTACTGGCACATCATTCCCATCGAACAATCTTTCTAAAGGGACAAGTCCTCTCAGAATGTGATTGCTAGGCAGCTGAATGATCTGATGATTAGCGATTTTATTTAAAAACTCCTCGGGATGAGGGTCACCTTCCAGGTCGGGATCCTGGTCAATATGCAACACAGAAAATTCGTCAACTGATTGGAGAAACCTTTCGAGTTCAGAATCATCCTCGAACACCTTCCAATGCTTGACATTGTCCGGCGCCGAGGGCCTATATCTTATATCAACATCATTTTCTACCATAGGCGGCAGAGGAAATTTGAGCACGCTAGCTG
>JZKD02S1674236.1:507095-520333 GCA_000966675.3 Picea glauca | reverse complement strand
CCAAATTTAACTATGGTTAGTTTTTCACCTTTAATCCTTAACCAAGGTTATCACAAAGTTATCGCGTTTCTCGGCTCTCGGGGATGTAAAAACAAAAACTTAGGTTTGACGAATGTCAAGTCGCGAACTCCCGACAACGTATACTCAAGAGTTAAAAGTTTTACCCTAGTTAATGTTTTGGGCTGAAATTAAAAACGACCTAGCCGTTTCGTGGCTCGGGACGTATGAACTCAAGGTTTTAAAGAATTCGACCTGCGATATCCCGAAATAAAACAAAAGAACAAACTTACTTGCGGAATTGGGTTTGTTTTAGAAGTGGGGAAACATTTGTGTCCGGGTGACAAGATTTTAGAGTTTAAAATCTCGGAAGGAAAAAGAAAATAAACTTTAGATTTCAAGTATCAAAAATTGAAAATTGCGCAAGGTAAAAACAAGGGCGGCTCCAACATATGGTATGTCAGTTGCGTGTTTCTCGACACTTTTTAGGTAACTAACCGTTAATTCCCCTAATTTTTCAAGGAATCTTGTCACACAATGAAGGAGGAAAATGGTCAATTTTATCATGTTTAATGATAGCGTACATTTCTATTGTCCACTAATTGAAGGTTACTAAAAGATAAGGTACTTATAAGTGATAATGTCTTGCCCGATAGTTGTGCAGAGGAAAAAAATTTGTTGAAAATGTAGGGTGTTAAGTACATATCATACCCCACATGTCTGGATAATTGTATTCTATACATAAATGGAAATGTGGACAAAGAGATATGTCTAGAATGTGGGCATGATAGGTACCATAAATCAAAAAACAAGGGTAAGGCACATGGTCCTCCTCATAAGATATTGAGGCACATGCATATAATTCAAAGGATTCAAAGGCTATTTCATTGCAAACAATTAGTTGTGTTGCAGGGGTGGCATGCTTCACATAGAAATGAGCCAAGAGTTATGTGAATCGTAATAGATTCAATATCCATGAAGTATATAGAATATACATGGCCCAATAAATTCAAGGATGAAGTATGGAGCCTACGATTGAGCATAGACATGGATGGAGTTAACCTTTATTCCCTCCAAAACACCAACTATTATATTTGGCTAGTGGTAGTGATCAATAACAATATCCCCCGATGGTTGTCCATGAAGAATGAACATCTTATGCTGGCTCTTACAGTCTCAGGTAGAATACAAGTGAAGATAATGTATGTCTACCTCCAACCATTGATTGATGAATTTAAGCAATTATGGGAAGGGTTACATATGTATGATGTATCAAGACCCATTCTAATGGATGTGTCTTTTACGTTGTATGACATATGTGCGTACACCACACTTGATTATCCAGGACTAAAAGTTTTCTCTGGTAAGCATGTTGATTGATTTGTTTATATCTATAATGTTATTTGACATACTTAATTTGGTGCAACTATATTTTTGACACTAAGGTGCTTTGTATACAATAACATTGCAGGTCTTGTAACAAAAGGGTATCATGGATTTAAATGTTGTGGACCTTATATAAAGCCTAGGTGGTCCAACCACCTACGAAATCTAGTGTACAATTGCTCAAGGGTATTCCTCCCAGAAGACCACCCTTATAGAAGAGTTGCATTTGATTTGAATGGTAAGCCAGAGAGAACTTGAAGACTTGAAATAATGAGACTGATAGATTGGACTAGAGCATATGACATGGAGAAGGACACAGAAATG
This sequence comes from Picea glauca, assembly GCA_000966675.3. Classification (NCBI taxonomy): domain Eukaryota; kingdom Viridiplantae; phylum Streptophyta; class Pinopsida; order Pinales; family Pinaceae; genus Picea; species Picea glauca. The sequence goes on along the minus strand of JZKD02S1674236.1, from coordinate 518,626 downwards.
AAAAATTTGTTTGATTCAAATGGGGAACCTGTGTTCGATGATCCTAAATTTTTTGACACCGATGTTGAGAAAATTCCCATTGGGATGAAAAATAAATCTATATTTTATGAGCTTCCATATTGAGAGCATATTAAGATTGACCACTTACTAGATCCCATGCATATATTAAAAAATGTTTCATCTTCTTTACGAAGGCACATATCATCAAATAAAAGTAACACATCGATTGTTAGGAGAGATCTTATTGCTTCAAATACTAACAAGAGACATTGGCCAAGAAAATAAACTAGAGGAGAGGTTGGTCCCTCTTGGTCTTTTAAAGAAGGTGATGTCCAATGGATTTTGAAGAAATATGACCTTTCTATGGTGAAGGATATTGTTATGTTGGGTGTGAAGGCACCTTCTTTATACAGGTCGACTCTACGACGTTGTTTCACTGTAGAAAGGAATTTATTGGGGTTGAAATCACATGACTATTTGAACCTTCTAAGGGTATGTATGTCGAATACATGATTCTTCTTCTATATTGTTAGTAAAAATATTCTATGCACTCACAATATTGTGGCAATTAATGATGTGTGTGTCTATTTTGTAGTGTCATTATCCTTTGCTCATGCATGGTTGTGTGAAGCATGAATTCCCCCAGAACTTACAACATGCCATATTAAAATTATATGCATACATTGGATCACATTAAATGAGATTCATATGGCTAGCATTCCACAGTGGTTTTGAGAGATAATCAAGATTGTTTGCAGGTTTGAGAAGGCATTGCTCACAAGTTTTATGGACTTGCAAGTCCATCTTCTAATTCACCTGTGTGACAAAGGGCTCTATGGCATATGGGTACATACTATAGGAGTCGTTCTATTATGCCAATGAGTACATCAAGAAAATTGATGACACACCAGGGGAAGTGGTTTGGGATGACCAATAGGATGAGGAAAAAAGGGAATAGGAGCTACTCCAAATAAATGGAAAAAGACGCTTGATAAAGAGTAAGTCACTTATATTTTGTTAAATTTGCACAAAACAATTGTTTACACTAAAGTTTATAACATATATTTGATATCATTCTATTCAGTTTGAATTATTGTATACATCAATGGATTCATAAATTGATGCCATCAATAAATTCATTCTTTACAACGCAGAGACAATGTGGCCATGGGTCACATTGTATGAAGAGAAAATAAGGAAATGAGATAGTGACATGAAAACATTCAGACAATTGAATGGTAGAGATATGCCTTGTCTTGATCATTTAAAATAAAATATGCCAAAAATATGTCCCAACAGTTGGGTGGCTGACTAGATACAAGAGAAATATGTGATGTTCAGTCATAACCCACGAGGAGAAGATCTAGATGCACTAAAAATAGGGATCGAGTGCAACAACTCTGTAATAACCTATTTGAGTACCATATTAAATTTATAATATTACACATTTGAATTGTAACATGTATTATGTTTTTATTAATGCTTGGGTTATTAGACATATGACACTGTCCTTTGTTCACATTTTTACAAGTGCGTTTTTTTCCGTCTATGTGGGAATATTGACATCATTTTCGCACTAAGTATGTTGATGATGGACACATAACACAAGATTCTGGAGTGGAGGTCGAGTTTGACCAATCTAGTCGTGCTAGCCACCATGATCAAAACCTAATAGAGGGGAAGTTAGGTTACACTTGAAAGATACAAGAGATCATTCAAGTGGACTTCTCATCTTTTCAATGTGTTATTTTTTTTTGCAAGTGGTGGGATACCTTCAATCGAAGAAATGTAAAGGAGGATCATGATAATGCAATAATATGTATTAACTCTTAAAAAATGTGGGTTGAAACTAAGGAGTCTTATGTTTTCCCAAAACATTGCAACCAACTATTTTTTTACCCAGATGTGTTGGATGGGGATTGTTGGCTCATACTAAGACATGATCCAAGATCTAAACATCTTTTTGAGAACAACAATGTAATAATACCAAGTGAGGAAGATAATCAAGGTGATGGGAACAAAGACTGATATGTAAATGCTTTGTTTGGGCATTTATATTGTGGATGTCTCATTTTATTATGGGTATCTATAATGGCCAATTATGTTTTTTCTTTTTCATTTTATAATGTTGGATATGAAAAGTTAACAACCATTTACAAGCACCATATTGAAAATACATTAAATGGTACAAGCATAAGATGTGGTTTTGATATAATTTTATTGTCATATTTATTGTTTATTATAGTAAATTATGTTGTATTTCATTAACATATGTTTATGTTTTTTTTTAACAGAAACGGTTATAGATTATATTAAAGGGGTGGACTAGCCACAAATCTGATTACAAATGGCCTCGAATTTCTTCGGGCCTGTCTTTCTGAACCATTCTACTTCTATAGCTAGATACTTGTGAACTGAACTAGTTCCTGTACGTCTTCTAATAGAACTGGGTTAAATTTAAATGTCGAAACTCCATTCACTGTTTCAGCTTAAGTCTCAGCACTATTTCAACATAAGTCTCAGCACTGTTTCAACATTTCTTACAGCGGTGTTTCAGCATATGTTCCAGCACTGTTTCAGCTTATATTCCAGCACTATGTTTCAGCATAAGTTACAACACTATTTCAGCATATGATCCAGTACTGTTTCAGCATATGTTCCAGCACTGTGTTTCAGCATATGTTCCAGCACTGTGTTTCAGCATATGTTACAGCACTGTGTTTCAGCATAAGATACAACACTTTGTTTCAGCATAAGTTACAACACTGTTTCAGCATATGTTCCAGTATTGTTTCATCATATGTTCCAGCACTATGTTTCAGCTTATGTTCCAATACTGTGCTTCAGCAAATGTTCCAGCCCTGTTTCAGTATATGTTCCGGCACTGTGTTTCAGCATATGATCCAACACTGTGATTCAACATAAGTTACAGCACTGTGTTTCAGCATAAGTTACAACACTGTTTCAGCATATGTTTCAATACTGTTTCAGCATATGTTCCAGCACTGTCCTGACACCCCTGTCCTTATTCTAGCGCGTCCCTGCACAAGACTTCTCTCACCTGCCTCATACCTTCACGCCTGCACTTTGGATTCCTTCCTGACAAATTTCAGACTTCTGCAAATTCTGACAGGAGAACTCCGGTCGAGTCCTTCTCCCCAGACTCTAAGGGATAGGTTCATAAATTTCAGCTCCATTTACGCTGATGACTCCCTTGCACAGGGAGGTGCCTCTGTTCGCTTCGTGGTCTGCCAACTGATTAAGATGCCTGAGGACGTGGTAGAACTTCACCTCTTCGAAATCCTTCATCTGGACCAGAACCTTCTTATAATAATGGTCCAAGCCCACGTTTTTGGGAGCCTTCATCTGATTGAGAGCATGGATAAAGATTCTAAAGTCCCCTATGACAGCCAAATTCGAAATTGATAACCTTCTGGCCTAAGCTAGCCCCTGCCAGATTGCTAAAATTTCAGCGGTATTATTAGTGTTCAGACCCAGCCCCCAGGCAAAGTTGAGCACACTTTTCCCTGAGGTGTCGAGTAGGACCCCTCCACTTCCCACGAGACTGGGATTCCCTTTCGAGGCCCCATCCACATGCAGGATATGCTTCTCCAAAGAAGATCTCCACTTTAAGAACTCTTGTTCCTCCAACCTAATTTCCCAAGGGGAATAGTGTTTGGTAAATTGCTTGGTTCTGTCCAAGAGGGAGGGATCAAGCTCATGGAACCAGACATACTCATCTTTGTTAGGGGTTACTTCGTTGGTGATATTAGTCTTTGAAGCTATCAGATCACCCAGAATCGCTTTCACTTTGAGTACAGTTTGGGCCAACGTCCCTGCTATATCCCTGAAGATCCTGTTGTTTCGCTCCAGCCACAGTTTCCAGCAGACTACTTTCGACACCCACATCCAGCAATGCTTTAGCAGGTTTAACTTGGTAAAGGAGAAGGGAGCCATATCGACCCAGGAGGTAAACAAAGAGGTAACTGAAGAGGGCAGGGGTACATTCAATTGGTCAAGAATGAGATTCCAAAGTTCCAGAGCGTAGGGATAGAGGAGAAAGAGGTGGACAGAGGTTTCAACATGACAAGCACAGAGAGGGCATAGAGAGGGCCCTTCCCAGCCTCTTTTTGAAAGTTTTTCCCAAGAAAGGATACTGTTGTGCAGAAGGGACCAGCAGAAGAGATCTACTTTGGGAAGGGAGGGAAGAAGCCAGAGATTTCTCCACACCGAGGGATCAGGGGCTACCCAAGGGATTGCTTGCAGGGCTGCATAACTAGCTGCAGCAGAATAACTGCCAGACGTAGAGCCCCAGCCTTTTTTGTCCTTCTTCCTGGCCGAGGAGGGGGAGCACCCTTGAAGAGCATCCAGGAGGATTCGAGCTTCAGTTTCTAAGTGTTGCGGATAGTCCCCCAAATCCCAATTAAACCAAGAGTCATCCTAGTTCCAAGCTGAAAGGTCCCATAGGGTGACTTTGCTAAAGGAATGGAGCCAACTCTTGATGTTATCCAGCCCTTCCGAAAAACTTAAAGGGGTCTGTCCTAAAATAGAGTCTTCCCAAAACTTGATTTTTCTGTCGTTCCCTGGGATCCAAAAAAGCTTTGAGGTAATCAAATCAAGAGCCTTAAGGCAGAGAGAAAGGATGGGAGAACCTTTTATAGTCAAGGGGGGGCGCTCAAGGCACCTTTTTTTGTGATCACTGAAATATTTAAGCCTTAGATCTTTGGAGCTCCAAGTGGTTTTACCTCTTATCATCTTCCAGAGAATATTACCTCCCATGGCCAGATTCTGAGTGGCCACATCTCTTACTTGCAGCCCACCTTCCATCCTGGGGGCTTTAACCTTATCCCAGCTGACTAGGTGCATTTGTTTCCCCTCATTCCTTCCCCCTTCCCAAAGAAATTTTCTCAAGATGCTGTCTAAGTCTCTCACAAATCCTCTCGGGGCAAGGAGAATGGAAGACTGGTAGATAGGAAGAGAGGTGAGAACAAAATTTATGAGGATTAATTTCCCTGCTTTGTTCAGCCATGTTGCTCCCCAGGCCAATATCCTGGCTTTCATCTTGTCCAACAGAGGAAGCCACAGGTTACTTCTGGGAGCTGCTTTGACTAGCATGATTCTTATTTAATGCACTCCCATGTTGAAGCTCCTTCCATTTCTAGCACCCTGGAAATGCCAATCATTTCTATAGGAGGGCAGTTCCAACCATAAATTTTACTCTTCCTCAAACTGATTTTGCCGCCTGAAATTTCAATGTAGTCATCCAATTCTTTCTTGAGAGCTCTTACGGTGGACAGGTTGGCTTGGCCCAGAAGGAGTGTATCATTGGCAAATTGAGCATGATTAATTCTCTCAACTCTAGGGGAAATTGAGAGGCCAATTAAGGAGCGCTGCTGCATGCTCTTATTCAGCTGAAAGCTTAGCACAGACGCTTGAATGGCATAAAGCAGGGGGGATAGGGGGCATCCCTGTCTAAGTCCCCTTGAGGCTTGGAAAAACTCAGTCGGTCTGCCATTGACTAGTGGGGCGATCCACGACCCCGCTATACAGGCCCTAATCCAGCAAACCAAATGTGGGTGAAATCCCATCTTGAGCATCACAACAAAAAGGAAATTCAGCCGAACTCTGTCAAAGGCATTCGCCAGATCCAGCTTGACTAACATTCCTTTCTCCTTCCTTTGACAGCTTGAGTGGATAGCCTCTTGCACAAGGATAATATTGTCCTGGATTTGTCTCCCCTGGATGAAGCCCCCCTGGTTCTCCGGGATGATCCTGGGGAGGATTTTTTTTTATTCTGTTTGCTATTACTTTGGTGATGATTTTGTACCCCGAATTGCAAAGCGAAATAGGGTGGAATCTAGAAAATATTTGGTCACCTTTCTCTTTGGTGATTAAAGCTAGAAAGGAGGAGTTGGTGCTCCCTCCAATTTTGCTACAGTTATGAGATTTCCTCACCATTCTGACTAGATCTTTTTGGATGATATCCCAACAGGCTATATAGAACTTGGTCGTGAATCCATCAGGCCCGGGGGCTTTATCTGGGTTTATATCTTGGAGAGATTTTCTGATCTCCTCAGTCGTAATAGGGGTTGTCAGCCAACGGTTGTCATCTTCATTTATCAGCTTGGGGACCACCATGAGAGGATAGAGCTCCGGTCTAGTAGGGGCCTCCAGCTCTTCAGTAAACATATTTTTATAGAAGGAGTGGGCAACAAGTTTGATCTCCTCAAGTTTTTTGTAGGTTTGTCCCTGAAATTGAAGCTCTCTGATTGAGTTGTGATTTTTTCGGGATTCCGCCTGCTTGTGGAAGAAGGAAGTATTTTTGTCTCCTGCTTGGAGCCAGAGACTTCTCGACTTTATTCGCCAACACTCTTCCTCTCTTCTAAAAGTTTTGTGAAGCTTCTTTTGCAGCTCCAACTCGTCGTTCAACATCGCTGGGGTTACCGTGGCAGACTCCATATGACGTTGGTGTTTCTCCAGGGCCCTTTGGGCTTTTTTCCTTTCCTGCAACGGGGAGGGCAGGTTCTTTGCCCAGTTTTTGAGATCCACTTTAAGCCTTCTCAGTTTTTCTTCCCAAATGAAGAAAGGTGATCCCGACACACTCTTCTTCCAGGACTATGAAACCAGCTCGAGGAAGCCTTTCGAGGAGTCCCATAGCGGGTTGAAGCCGACGGGGATCGGGCCCAGATTTTCCCCAGGGGGCAGGGAAAGGGAGATGGGCTTATGATCCGAGGTCCAAGCTTGCAGGATTTCAGACGAGGCGAAAAGTCCAAGGGTTAAAAAGGAAGAGTGAAACAGGAAGCGGTCTAAGCGGGCTGCAATGTGCCCCGGTCCCACTCTTTTGTTGTTCCAGGTGAAATTTCCTTTACTGAGTTTGATGTCCTCCAGATCCCAATCCAGCATAATGTCTTTGACCCACTCCCGTGCAGGGTCTCTTATGGGTGTTCCTCCTTTTTTTCCAGAGAGGGCTAGGGTGACATTCAGATCTCCGGCCAGAATAAGATTCTCATGATGGTTAGTAGAAAGGAAAGTATTCAGAGATTCCCATCAATCTTTTTTTTCCGATAAAAGAACCAGAGGATAAATATTGAAGAGACTAACCTGATGTCCCGATTCGCGGTGCAACAACTTCGTGAACAACCAATGGATGGTGCTATGATCTTCGATCAGGTCTAGCGTTGAGGAGTTCCAGAAGGTGGCTAGACCTCCTGAAGCTCCCCTGGCGCTAGCAGCTCTACCTGCTCCTTTTTTCCAGAAATTTTTACTAGCCTGGAAGGTCTCAGGCTCCTCCATCTTTGTCTCCTGGATCAGAAGTACATCCGGGGAATTCATTCTGACTAGATCTTTGACAGCTTCTTCTTTTAGTTTGCTTCCCAACCCTCTGCAGTTCCAGGAGACGAAAAGCATTAAGAACCGGAGGGGGGTAGGGTGGCTCCTTTCGAAGCCTTGCCTTTTTTTGAGGATCTGGTTTCTATCATAGCCGGGATGGTATGCTGAAATCCTGCAGTAACGTCCTGTAAGATTTCTCCTCCCTTTTTTTTCTCTCTGGTTTCCTTCCTCTAGGGGCCTTCTCTGGGGTTCCAACAGAACTGTTGGTCTCCGTGGCCCCGTCATCTGTATCTGCACTCGTTTCGGAATCTAAAGGGATGTGCTCCTCATCGAACTTCATGGGTTCATCTGCTAGAGGGGTTTCATTGACCGGTATCAGATTTTCTGGGGCTAGCGAGGACTGAGTGGCTATAACTATTGGCTCTTTCCCAGTTTCCTTTGGCTTGTTAGCTCCTTCTTTCGGAGGTGCCTTCTGAGGGTTTGTCTTTGAAGATGGTGGTTGGCTCGCCTGCTCTGGCCTTGGATCTTTGGATTTAGGTCCTGGTTTTCTTTTCTTGACCTTTTTCCAGCCCTCAGCATCTTCCTTTTCTGGGCTTTGGTTCTTTGGGCAATTCCTCTGGAAGTGTCTGTGCTCTTGACAGGATCTGCACTTGAAGGGAAGGTGTTCATAATCGAGTTTCTGGTAGTGATACCAGTTGCCCACAGAAAGCTTCACTGCCTCCGGGAGCCCTGCCTCAAGATCCACTTCAACACATATCCTAGCACATTTGTAGATGGACTTGTTGTCTGTCGTATCACTGAATTTCCCTATTCCATTCCCTATCTTTTGTAGAGCTTCATAGTTCCAGCAGTGTACTGGCAAGTTGGGGAGCCTGACCCAAACAGGTACCTCCTTTGGCAGTTCCACCATGGGATCGAAGTCCGGGGTCCAGCGGTTCAGATACAGCCCCTGGGTTCCCATAAAATATGGTCCATTTCTGAAAATGAGATCCTTGTCTTCCTTGTTTATAAACTCGAAGAGAAAAAAGCCACTGCTCAGAGGGTAGCAGGTAACTCCTTGCTTAAGGAGAGGCTTCCAGTTCCTTTCGACCCAAGCTTCAGTGGTTTTTGCTGAGGGCCAAAGTCCCATAAACTGGCCTACCAGCCCTCTCTCAGAGAGAGCCAGGGCTATCTTAATCGCTTGCGTCTCCGGGAGGGCGATTTCTTGGATTTCATCTAGCTTTTTTATGAATTTTGGAACCGAAGAAGGGCCCTTGCGCTTGCCTCCGCTGGCAATCAGCTTTCTGAACGCATCCTCTTCTGAACTCGGAGGGGGAGGGGCCGAATCCCCACCCCCTGGGGCGGCCATGGCCGGCTCTGGCTGCAAATACGGACCCTAGACGCTCTCCACGAACCCTATCGCTCGATCGCTCCCTATCGCAGGTGCAGTATGTGAATAAAATTTAAAAATTTGTTTTAACATATGTTTATGTTAACCTTTAAATTACTAAGCATTAATTGAGATATCACAAAGTTGGTGATGTATTTGTATAATACAATAGTAAAGATTTATTTTAAAGTGTACATTTTATTTTTAAAAAAAATGACTAGGAGATTAGCATGCAGAGTTAGAGAGAGATGAGAGAGAGAGGCAAAGAGAGAGCTTGGATATAAATTGTTACCATGGATGCCAAATATTGGAAATATAGATTGAAATTCATTATTATTAATGAATTCGTTTTCATATTTAATAATTTAAATTTAATTGATTGTAATTTTTAAATATTAAAAATTATTAAATATAGCTATTATAAATTTAATGAACAACTATTATAACTTTATCATTAAAATATATGAAAAAATAACATCTCATATGAGTAATTATTCAAATTGATTTTTTCATACATTAACTAAATCCAATATTTGCATACATTTTAATACAAAATGAACGAAATACTTTTAATAGAAGATTCATAAAGTTATCAATAGAGTAAAAAATTGTGAAACCATTTCATGGAAAGTGTATAGATCAAAATTTATTATTTTTCTTTAAATTTATTATTTTAAATTTAAATAAATAAATTTAATATATTATAAAATTCTAATAACATATATTAATAAAATCTTTGGAAAAAATAAAATATAGTAATTGTGATTTTAGTAAACAATTATATTATAACTTTGTCTTGTAATATTTGAATAATACAAATTAAAAAAAAATATTATTATTATTACATTATCATTATCATTATTAGTGAATAATTATATTATAATGTTATTATTACAATATATGAAAAAGACACAATTATTCAATTCACAATCATTTCATATCATATTTAAATATTTTTGCTTCTAAATACATTTAATCAACATATTGTATCTTGCTCGACAACAAACAATTCACTTTGAATAAGAGTTAAACATTTTATGGGATTAATGGTTATAACTTTTTGCAATCACAATCCAAATTAAACAATTTCATAAAACTAAAGTTAAACATTATATGACAACTATATTTTTTTTTAACAGAAACGGGTGTAATTATATTAGAAAAGGTCTTGGATTTCTCCAAAAAAGGCCAAAATTACAGGTTGCCCATAGGCTGAAAATGTATAAAAAAAATTGATGTCTATGTCCCTATTCTTGTCGGTATTTTCTAATTTGAGATAATACTATTTATACAAAAATGCCAAGGGAATATAGCTACAAATGAGTAGAGCAAATACAAAACTTTGCTAATCATGCAAACTAGTGCAAATGTAGATTTGTGTCCACCTGATTCTGTTGTTGGTCCTCAATCTCCTGAGTTGCTATTGGGTTTGGATTTTCTGCTTGAACTGTTGCGCATTTGGATGCAATTGCGGGTGGAGTTCTTCATTTGAGGCTTGGGATTCAGTGGAGATGGATGGGCAATTATGCTTCTAGGCATCGTGATGTTGTTGAGACCGACAAATGGACTGAATCAAGGATGAGTTCTTGTTGACCACACACATGACTAGAGCCATTTATGCATTGTGATGTTGCTCCTAAGCCTGAAACTGTTGATTTTGTTGTTCGACTTGCTTTTTGTGCGATGGAATTTCTTCCTGTTGTATTTACATTTGTTCCTGAATTATACCTATAGTGCATTATGATCACTAGTAGTCACCCCTACTATGACGCCACATATTTACGCGAGTCTGATAGCAATCTAGAGGTAAATTGAACCAGGGTTTGGGCTGAGATCGAACAGTGACGCCACCTTTTTTATTCAGGGGCATTCCACTCCAGTGAATAAAGAAAGTTGATGATAGAAGAACGTGAGGGATAAGAGCCAATGACATGATGTTGGTGAATTGATTTCCATACGAGTGACTAACGGAGGGTGAGGCCATGGTCGTATGTCCTAAAAATCTCCAGGACATTCGAGTATTGTTGCAAGGGGGAGTGTGGAGTGCATAGTACCAGTTCGAGCATGAGGGGGAGGTGAAGGTGAAAAAATGCAGTGTGAATGGGATCACATATGAAGGAGGGCTCCAATCACAAGACAAGTCGACACGCGGAGGAGAGAGGCATGTGGAGGGATCATGGATGGATTCACGTGCAACATAATGTCCAAGGGAAGGATGTGCGTTTGAAAGAATGTCCAAGGGGAGTAAGTGGATAGGTGCATTGTTCTTAGGGAATAAGATCATAGTGAATTGAAGAATTTTTCCTTAGTTTCCCAATAACAAATGATTTTTCTTCTTTAGCGAGAGATTCGGCTATGGCGTTCTAAGATCTATACATGTGGCAATAACAAACTTTTTCAAATTTGTGTTCCATATCTCTGATTCAGACTAAAGTTTTGGAAATATTAGTATGTGTGGTCTTGAGATTTTGACAAAGTCCCCTTATGATCAGATCAGAATCACCAATTACCGTGAGCCTTGAAGATTTATTTGTTGAAATAAGGCAAAGTCCCATCAATACTGCAAGGATCTATGCATGATTATTAGTATATTTTCCTAATCCCCAAGCAAAATCCATAACTTTGTTTCCTATGGAGTCAAAGACAACTCCCCCCATGCATGTCGCCCCTAACAACTATAAATTTAAATGAGTGATATATCTCAAATTTAATTTAAAAACAAAGAAATCATTAATAATGTTAATAATTAACATAATCATAACACATTTTATAAATCAAACAACAAAAACCGCAACATTATATGAAAAACATAATATACATGAGTGATATACAT
>JZKD02S1674236.1:463623-474557 GCA_000966675.3 Picea glauca | reverse complement strand
AAGAGGAAAATAAACAATGTTCTTCTTACCAACAAATAAAATACCACACTGAAAAAGAATGAAGACAAAATCAACAACTCGGAACAATCAACTTTTAATAAGGGATCCATTTCCCTTATTAAGTGTTGAGCATAACTGTTGCATTGTAAAGGAGTTTGCCCATCCTAATTCGATCTTCTGCATGGGGAGTTGATAGGGTTCTTGGAAAGAACTTATGTATTTTGACTCCCATGATAGCTTCTACTTTGAACATCACTTGTAGTGGAAGTAATATTCTTCGACATACTGGTCATTTGTTTCTGTTGATACAAGGATTGGCTAAAGTATTGATTTTTGTGATTAGGATGTCGATAAGGCATACTCACAACTTGATCTTTACTTCTTATACTTGCATATTTTTCTTGATTAACTTTTGGATTTGAGTCTTCTTCATATCTATGGCTTGTTTGTACCTCGACATTTGTAAACTTCTTTACATCAGTTAGATTTGCATTCTTTTGAGTTGTAAGGTTGATTGGGTATTTCATCGTTTCCTTATCAACTAATGATGTTTTGCGATCCAACTTTTCTTGTAAAGACTTCTTATCATGCTTAAGCCTTTTAATTTGCATTAGTAAATCATGATTATGTTGTTTTAATCGTAAAAGTTCTTCTTTATCTTCTGACTTGTCATCTTTAGTTTTTGATTTTAGATTCTCCCTTCTTTCATCCTTTAAGCTTTTAATTTGTTCTAGTAACTTTTGATTAAGGTTCCTTAGGCATGAACTTTCTTCCTCTTTTTTGGTTAAATTCTCTTTGAGACGTTGATTCTCTTATTCTGAATTTGTATTCCCTTGCTTCTTGTCTTTTAACTTTCTGATTTTAACTAGTAAATTTTGATTATGATTTTTTAATCGTAATATTTTTTCATCTCGTTATAGTAAGTCTTGGTCTATTTTTTGTCTTTCGGTCTTTAGTTCTTCATTTTGTGCAATGAGTTCCCGAATGCGCTCTTTGAAGTAACGATTATCTTTCTATGTTAACCCATTAAAATATTTTTCCTTCTCAATTTCAAACTGTAGTTTTTTTTTGCTCGCTTTATAATGTCCTAGTTCTCCTTCCAATATTCATGATTGTATTTCTGAATTACCTTGATATTCTTCCATAATAAATGATTTTTAAATGTTTCTTCAATCCTTTTTAGAAAAATTCATTTTCATTATACTCCTTTCACTTTATAAATAAATATCTTATATAAAATACCATTTTCTCCAATATATCTCTTCTTTTAATATGGTTGTATATAGCTTTGTACTCTAATATAAAGTACTTTAATATTATATTCACAAATTTTAAATACACTTTTTTTTAAGACCAAAATCCCCCCTTACTTTGAGTTGGTACTTTTTTTTTTTAATCTTTGAATTGGAACTTACAAATTTGTACACCCTTTTTAATTTTGAAAAAACCCTTTCAAATTTTGCCTTGGGAATTAGGTAATAGATAACACTTCTTAACTTAAATTAATTTTATAAACTTATAATTCTCCAACCCTCAATTATACTTGAATCGACCCAAGTTATCCAATGACGACGTTTCCTTGTTTTTGCGTCTTGATTATTCAACCGCGGATGGTTACACCCCTAATTAAACGTTGCAGCGTATGGTCGACTTGTGTATTACTCGTCCACTTAATATCTCTTACAGTCGACGTGTGTGGTGAAAACAATAGTGTAATCCCCTCAATATTGGCACGATCATCGTGATTTAATATAACCCTTGTGAATTGTTGCACATGTGGTAGCGATAGTTCTTTTTAATTCAGCGACGTGACATATATGAGGTTTTTTCCAAATTCACCTTTAGTTTAACCTTGAACTGTCATGATGCTTCCTAAAAATCAAAGCATTCCACTGGCATGACCCAAAAATTATTCCAATGGCAGTGTGAAGTCACCTTATTCTACCATGTGAATCTGTGTTATTCTCTTCATGACACAATTAGCAATGCAAACCACGATGACAATGCATGGAAGAGAAATGGCAGATGTACGGAAAGGTAAAGGCGGAACTCGACTTTGTAGCGGTTGGGTTTACAACGACAGTTTCTCCACACGTAATATTTTAATGAAATCTCTGGCTACCAATTAAGAACTATTTTGGAGCAATTTCTAAAATAAACAGAACTAAATGGGACTAAAATTTGTCGATTAATGCTTAAATTGATATTCCCTGATGATGATTCTCCGATATATTCCTTTGAAAAAATTCAACGGTGTACTAAGTGTAATATTTCTTTTGGAAACTTCTAGTATTCTTTGAATTTGCAACAAACTTACATTTTTACTGTTTCTTCTTGTGTAGCAGTGCATAAAAACCCAACAGAGATATTAACTTTGTTCTTCACCCTTTTTCTGCAATAAACTCAATGAGAATCCTCTATTTGTGTTTGGCAACAAAATAGTCTCTTCTTTCTTCTTTTGCACCAGATTTTTTTTTTCTTTTATTCGGCAGYGRAATGTTCTTCAACAKACTTCTRAGTTTATATATGGCCAAAGGCCTGATTTGGTCAAAGACCGAAGTTCCTAAGAACTTTGAAAATTTGAATGGCTAAAGGTCTAGTTGGTGGTCAAAGACCGGATTTTCAGAGAAACTCTGAAACGATGGGTTGGCTAAAAGCCAGATCGAGAGTTGCTCTGATACCAAATGAGACGAACAAAGTTCGCTCACACAAGAATTATCCAAAATACTTGGAATATAACAAAATAATCCATATAGGACTGTAAATAATAAATGAGTAGATAGGATAACATAAGATATAAGATAAGATAAGATGATATACATTTGAGAATAAGGGCTCGTTTATATACCCATGCAGGGGTGCCCTTAACCAATAGTCATGTCCTTTGAGACATGACCTTTCATTATTAATAATTAGTATTTATTAATTAATTATTATGTTATGAATATCTATTTATGTATATTTATATTCATAACAGAAGCCATCATATTGGTGTAGAAAGATAACGTCCCTGATTTCCCTCTGCTCTCTCCCTCTAAAAAATTAAGAGGTGATATGGCTCTAAAGGTCTGGGAAACAAATCTGGCAGAAATTAAAAGATTTTCCAGAGAGGTAAAAGAGGCTTTCCTAGAAGCATTGTCATCATTAGACAAAAATCTAATTGATTTTGGGGGAAGTAATATCTTGGAAGCCCTGGGACAAATTGATATAGAAATGAACCAACATAATTCTAAAAAGAGCAAAGAAGAAACTCTGGAAACCATTCAGAAAATGATCCAGGTTGACCTTCTTAAAATCAATAAATGGCTAGTGAATCCAAGATCACAGTTCCAAGCCATAACTGTTGTTGGGGAAAAACACCCTACGGACTAGCAAATAGAGTTTAGACTTTTCATGCAGATGTAACCGAATAGAAATTACTTTCTACCTATATCCCTAGATTTAAATCCCCTTTTCTTAGTAAATGCATGGAAAGATCCACCTACCTTGTTACCGACGTTTGATGTTGATCCTCCATTGTGCTTGATTACTTGTTCACAATACTCTTTCCAAAGCTGACCTGCATTCAAGACGAGAAACAACTATGCATGCATACTACTTATATACTAACGGGTTAGAAATCAAACATAAACTAATCAAATCATAGAAAGTTCATGAATTGGGACGGGAAAATCATTCTCTTTATTACTTAAAATGAGTCAACTTACAAAAGTTGAGACCGACCACCACTCCTTGAAACTGATCATGGGCTGCTCTTCTTCTGTCCTTCAACTTCTTTGCTTTAAATCTCCTTTGGCATTGGGAAAGGCTAAAGGGTTGGGACAATGGAATACGTAAATGGGCAGAGTTTCTTTGCTATATTTTTCCTCCTTCCAAATGGTACCCCTACCCCTTTTTTTATAGGCTAGAAGGAGCTAGGTATTTGGATGAACCCTCGGCCATGCATGGCCGAGAGTTTCAGTTAACTCACCCATAGCTTTTTGTTCTGTCAACAACTTTTCTTTTTTCATGCTTTTGTCGGTCCACGTGGGTTGTTTTGGGTCAGCCAGTGTGTACACGCGTGCAGTAATGGGTTAGGGCGCGTGGGTCTTTATACAAGAGGATTTTCAAAGAGTTGTTCAACAGAGTTTTGGCAAAGAAGGGATATGAGTTGGCCTGATGCTAGGTAAGTATGTGTGGTGCAATTTAGGGTTATAACATATGCCCCCTAATGTGTGAGGTTAGAAGAGCATTTAATGGCCGAAATACATTACCAATCTTTACTGATGTGTCGAATGATTGAGCCCAAGGATCAAGAACCGGGAGGTGCCTTCTACAAAATAACAGATGTCTCACCGAGGCGGGCATACCCATGCTCGAGATAAAAATAGAACCATGGCTACCAATCAAATACACTGTAGATCCATGTCAAATAACTATAAAGAGTAGCCACGAACAATACACAGTGGAGCTACATCTCAAAATCAGAAAGATATACATATAGAGTATCCATCTTCCAGAAGCTGATTCCGCCTGATGGCTGGACTTCAGAGCTCGAGAAACAACTTCAAAATCTTCCAAAACTCAGGTAGGAGTGTAATATGAGTGTACGACTGCACAACCCAGAGGCCTTCAATGGCTTGTCAGTCATGGACTTGATAATCTTGATGATCGGACTGAAGGCTTCAGTGATTTCGAACAAGGACTTGATTGGACATTCAGGATGGCCGAGTATGCGGACAAGAGACATTGTAGAGGGCCCGACTCAGGCTTAGTGACAAAATTCCCTTGGACAATAGCACGACAAGTGATGAGACTCAAGAAACATATATGTTAATCATAAGTCTACGAAGAAGGAGGCAACGCAAACTCTCCATATGTTTGGAAGAATAACCAAACGGTGGAGGACATAACTCTATATAGCGAGAAAAGCTTCCTAATGTCGTACTACATCCCATAGTCTGATGATCAAACGAACAAATGTTCTTTATTCAAGGGCGACTTATTATGCTGCTAATAAAGAAAATACTTTTCCCTTCCTCTTTTTGGGGTATATTTGATTTTTTTGTTCTTTTCGATAATTTTGGAAAAATAATAAAGGAATATTACGTTACAATGGAGGAACGAGTATTGAAAACATACAAGCTCAAGGCACAAGGACAAGACTGATGTTCTAGTAAAATGATACTCGGGAAAAAATCCTTCGGCGGCCAAAGGTGTTAAGACGCAGAAACAAACTGTCACAAGGTTGGTGGATAAGGTATGCAAATGCGGTTGATAAAACACACAATGGTAACGTCCTTCGATGTAAGTTTAATGACCCCAAAGAAGGTAAGCTCGATGGGTTTTCAATTTTAGAGAGTCTGAAAAAACATAAAAGGAGACTCCACTGGGGTACCTTTTTCGAAGATAGTCTAGTCGGTTCGAAAAAGGGGTAAACTAGCACCGATTATATGTCGATTCAAAACCATTTTAACGAGTGTGACAAGGACAAGATCACTCGGCCATTTTTTCACGTTTAAGGAGTCTGAAAAAAGCTTAACTATGGACTCCGTCAGGAATATTCTTTTGGACCAATTTAATGAGTGTGAAGGAATAAGGTCACTCAACGATCTTTTCAATTTTAGGGAGTCTGAAAAGAGCTTAACTATGGACTCCGTGGGGGTTTCTTTTTCATAAGTTTAGTCCCTCAGGCCTGAAAAAGGGATAAAATTATACCTGAGAGTACTCTTCTAAAGAATGGAAGTTCTATAGAGTATACCTTTGTTCGTACAGTTGACCGTCCAGACCGAAAAAGGGGTAAACTACCGTCAAACAGATGTGACTTTGAATTTCAGTTTAATGAGCATGAAAGGCCACAAGATCGCTCAACATTTTTTTCATGTTTAGAGGGTCTGAAAAGGGCTTAAAAGGAGACCCGTTATTTTTTGGGAGTCCTGAGGGTGAGACATAGAGCGAAGAAGAATCATGCAAATGAGGCTCAAATTCATATTCAGGAAAGACTATAAGGACTCCCGAGCCTACAGTGTTTTAGAGACGGCATGGGCACCATAATGCAACCAGGGCCTACCTAGGGAATCCATGTTCTGGTAAGCTCTATCGCCAAGTTACGACACTTCTAAAGCAGATATGATGGTTCTGTGTCACAACCTGATGGGATCGATCCTATAGTAGAGGAAAAAGACAATGAGATGCAAAAGTTGGGGTAATAACCTAACCTATATGCTCAAGTTGATTCTTGGAAAAAAAATTATGGACCGTCAAAATTTTCTCAAAACTCAAAAAAAGTGTTTCAATACCCGATCAAATCCCTCCCATATAACTCCTAAATCACTCTAAATGGTTTTTGGTATAAAGAAACTGATAAGGGAGGCCAAAAAAGTGACAAAAAGAGGCCAAAAAGTCTATAAATAGAAGCTTGCAACTCATTATCACCATTGCTGATTTGGAAATTGACTCTGGAGCCAAAAGACCCCCTTTGCTAAAAACAATGATTCTGGGAGCTACAATGGACGAAACGAACTTCCGCTTGGACCAAGTAAGTACAAACTCCCTTATCTAGCTATTCAATTCTTCAATTTTGTCATTAAGTTCATTTTTTGGGTGGGCGTCGACCTTAAAAAGGTTGGCCCTAGGTACAAACGAGCTGTCTCTATACAGACCGCGTGTACACTCAGGCAGAGTAAAGGCTTCTCGTGTGTACACACAATTGCCACCTCTACAACTTGCGTGGACCCCCCCTTTGTAGAAAAAAATAATTAAAGGGCAAGTACTGACCCTCCTGAACTTTGTTGTGTTGGCAGGATGTATGTCCAGTGGAGGGAAAGGGAGCATGAAGCAATCAGTGAGTTGGTTGCGGGAGATCCGAATGTCGTGGCTGTGTTGATGCAATGTGGTTTACTGAAGTTCTTTTTGTGTCCATTTATGCGAGCACAACCAAGGCTACCAAATGCCTTGATTGACTACTGACACCTTGATGCAGAGGCCTTCATGCTAGAGGGGCAATCACTGGTGCCCACCACTGAGGATATCTATTTTTGGACTGGCCTCTCAAGGAGAGGGGAACCAGTCAACTTCAGGACGTTTCCTGCGGGACCGAGTAAGATATTGAAACTGATAGCCGAGCACTGTGAGGCTGGGACTGATCGTGCGGGCTCCCAGGTACCCATCAGTAAGATCACTAACCTATCGCTACATGCGATATTATTACTGATTGGGCAGATTACCGGCTCAACATCCTTGCATTAGGCGTCTCGCGCACAAATGAACTGTGTTATCCAGTGCTTGAATGCACATATTTTTTACTAGAGTACCACACTGCTCGAGTGCATGAAGAGGGAATTGACAGATTGCCGACAACAGACACAAAGGAACTTCGGGTTCGGGACGATTTTGTGTTCATTTTTCTTTGAGAGAGTTTCGAGCTTTAGCCCTCGGGAAGTAGTACGAGGACATCAGGCCTCCTTTCCTACAGTGTGTAGATGGACAGTATTACTACCGCGACAGGGTGGTGGAAGGACCAATGAGTCTTTCGATGATGATTTCTTTGCGTGGCTGTCACGACAGATCCCTGTGATCGAGGATTACCCATATGCAGGGATAGATTTTTCTAGAGATCCTGAGATCCCTGTGCCTCTTGGTGAGGAGCGAGGGGAGATGGGTAAGTCTCCACCTTTGTAGTTTTTTTGTTTGCATATGTAAATTTTATGTCATTTTTGTTATATATATCATTTTTTTGTATGCCAGAGTATTTGACGGGTATACGTTTGTTGCATGTAGATGTGGGACCCATGCGACCTGCCGATTATGCACGGAACAAGCATTGTCCTTGGCCAGAAGCCGCAGTTGCCGTCGTTGAGGGAGCAGCAGTAGCAGGGAACCTCCCAGCCGGGGACGCTGAGAGGGTCCTTAGACGAGTTGAGTGTAACTTAACTGCACCCACTTGCACAGTCTCGATGGCAAAGATAGAGGACTTGCCGCCATTCATGCAGCCTCATGTAGTGGGGGCACCTCAGATGTGGGTCCGATTGTTTAGGCATTTAGCCCATGCTGTGGACTATTATAACAAGGCCCATAGGCCCTGAACCTATTTAGACTTTTTATGTGCCACAAGCACTAGTTGTATATATTTTTTGAGGGCATAAGCCCCGTGACTCGTTATTAGTCCCATTTTTGAGGCGCTTGCGTCCATCTATGTACTCTGGTTGTTTTATGATGTTATATATGTTTTTTTGATCTTTTGTCTTATGGATCACGTGTGCAAAAATGTATTCACATGCTTATGTCAATGTTCTTTCATATGTGTGCAAGATGCCAATCTAAAATTTGATTAGCTAGAGTATCTGTAATTTGGTTTAATCTCCTAGGAACATGAAAATATGTAATATAATCAAAGTTTCGTTCTAAGAGACGTACCCTAAGGAATCCTTGGTGTAAAGTTGGATCATGAACCTGGTATACTCTGTTTAGCTACGACACAACTAGTTGAGCATCAAGATAGACCCGAAGATGAGAGATACCCAATGACAAGGCGTCACGAAGTAACTCAATAAATGCACTATACTCGACAACATTATTTGTGGTGTCACCTAAGCATATACCTCCTAAAGATAACAACTGGCCCTGAGGTGTAAAGATTACCTAAGCTGCGGAGGCAAGCCTCCGAGTGTGCCGACTAGCACCGTCTGCATACCCAACGAACACCTTAGAATCACTTGACATCTGCCATATTGAAAAAAGATAACATCAATGACACGTCCGTAACACTTAAAAGAAACTAAAAAGTAATAGTACAAAGACTATACATATGTTACAAAAAATTACCCACAGTGACCTGCCTACGAGTAATACTTCTTGAGGTAGAGCCCATTTCTAGGCTCCGCCAAAGCATTCCCTTCAAAATCAACTAGATGGTAAGCGACCTTTTTTAATACCTCTTTTATGATGAAGGGTCCAAACCACATGGGTTTGAATTTTCCTTCCCCCAGGGGGTCCTTATCTTGGTCATAGACCGGGAAAAGGTCGCCTTCAGAGAAAATCCGAGGATGAACAGACCTATCATACTGACACTTGACCTTATGTTTGTGAGCCTCATTGGCCAGGGCTGCATCACGACACTGCTCATTGAGCTGCTCAAGGTGTACTAACTGTTCTTCAAGTGGAGAAGTGTCTGGCAATAATTGTACTACCAATTTTAGAGATGGGATCTGACATTCGATGGGTAAGACTGCCTCCAACCCGTAAACGAGTTGAAAAGGTGAGAAACCGGTTGCAGTCTTAACAGATGTTCGGTAAGCCCATAATGCTGAGTATAACAACAAATGCCAATTTGACTTCGCTGAGTTGACAATTCGATGTAGAATAGTCTTAAGAGTTTTGTTTATAGCCTCTACCTGCCCATTGGCTTGGGGGTAGTAAGGTGATGAATGCTCTTGCCGTAACCCAAGATTTGATGTTAATTTGGTCATCATTTGGTTCTAAAAGTAACTGCCATGGTCAGTGACAATCCCTATCGGGACGTCGAACCTTGCTATGATCTGATTGAATAAGAAGAGAGTTGTAGTCTCTCCATCATCTTTAAACGTTGGCATAGCTTCGACCCACTTAGTGAAGTAGTCGACAGCTATGATGATATAGCGGTGCCCCCTTGCTGATGGGGGGTTGCAAGTAGTGTAATTAATCCCCCACTTGGTGAAGGGACCAACTGTGATGACATGAAACATCGGAGAGGGATGCGCCCTCATCTTTCAAGAGAAGACTTGGCACGGATGGCACTTCTTGACCGATTCTATACAATCCTTGATAAGTGTCGGCCAGAAGTAACATGCTCGTAGAATCTTTTGGGTTGTTGCTAGCCCAGATAAATGACCGCCACAAGCTCCAGTATGGTAATCGTTGAGCACGATGACTTCCTCATCATGTGTGAGACATCGACGTAAGACACAGTCTACACCTCTCCGATACAACGTGTCATTGAGTATGAGATAATTCTTAGCCTGATGGCATATACGCCGACGCTCATCATGAGAAGTAGAGGAGGGGAACTTCAAAGTCTGGAGATAGATAAGTATATCTCTGTACCAGCGATATGAAGATGTGATCAAAAAAATATCTCCCCGGATAGGCGATTCCTCAAGCACAACGTCACCTAACTCAATTGGAAGTTCCGAAATAAGCTCTGTGAAGACCAATGACTTTTTGGACTTTGCTGAAACGAAGTCTAAGTCAAATTCCTGGAGGATGACTATCCATATACTAATTTTTCTTCCTATAACCCATTATGTCAACATGTACTGGAATGGATTCACGACAGCAATGACGGTGGTCTTGCGAAACATAACATAATGACGAAACCGTTGAACAACATGAACTGTTGCCAACACGAGTTTTTCGATATGAGAATAATTGAGTTCTGGTCCTACGAGGCCTCGGCTCAGGTAATAGATCATGTATTCTAAGAACGAATCATCTTCCTGAACTAAAACCATGCCAACTCTGCGACAGTCATATATAATAAGAAATCTTTGTTATAGTTAGGTGGCCGCAACAGAGGTGCAGTTGTGAGGGCGTGTTTTAATGCATCAAAAGAGCGTTGAGTGGCTTCATCCCAGAAAAAGGGAACGTCTTTCTTCAGTAAATGCATAAAGCCCTTGGTGATTTTAGCATAGTTGGTGATGAAGCGTCGTAAGAAGTTTGCCTTGCCTTGTAGACTCTGAAGTTGTAGGATTGTGCGTGGGGGGGGGGCAACTGAATTATTGCCTCCACCTTGAGAGGATCGACCATGATCCCTGTTGTTAATACAATGAAACCTAGCAAATGTCCTGACGTTACGCAGAAGCTGCACTTGTTTGGATTCAAGCGAATCCTAAAGTAGCGACAACGTTCGAAGATTAGTCTAAGGTGTGTAGGATGATCCGTTCTCTTGCGAGATCGTGATGCTAAATCATCTAGATAGG
>JZKD02S1674236.1:445306-463278 GCA_000966675.3 Picea glauca | reverse complement strand
ATAATTTTATCCTATAGAATTTGGGCGAATCATTTTTAAAATAGCGAATCTTGTTTTTGGAAAAACCATGGAAAATTAGCCCATGAGAGAAATTTAGCCCCTAAAATCATCCATGGTGAATTCTCCTGCTTTGATTCGGCTTAACTCTGGGAGAAAATATGATCTGTGATGAAGATCTTCCCAAGGTTTGTCTGGACTAGTCATTGCTTTGATTACTACTTCATCAGAAGGAAAGACTAAGTCTAACGAATCGACATTAGCGAGAGAACCCTGAGCCCAAAAAGGCTCTAGAAGCGGATCTAACTCTTGTGCAGGAGTTGGATCAGTGTTAGCCGAAGCTTGCTAGACTAAAGAGTACGCTACTTTAGTGGCAGACAAGGGCATGGACATGTCGGGGTGCCCTGTCTCATCCATCGTGGCTGATGGGGAAGGAAGAATCCATGGATCCTCGAAGTAAGTCGTGCAGAACGATGAAACTTGAAAAATCTCAACCTTATGGTGACTAGATATAAATTTGATATCGCCCTGCGGAGGTGGGTAATCGAAGGTACCCATCAAAGATGGGCACAAACCAACTCCTACGTTGACGACACCTGATTGAGGATTATCAATCATCGAGATCGTGGATGCACCCAACGCTGGGTTAGGTCTGGAGAAAGACAATTGATCGATGGTCACTATCCGGCCCTCGTGTGGAAACAACAAGACCCAAAAAACTATAGCAACCACAACTTTCATAGCATAAGTCCAACTCCATTCTAACAAGAGGTTATAGTCAAGGGGAGCATCGACTACCTCTACTTCAACACACACGGTCTTCCCTCCTAATTGCACGGGGAAAGAAGGAACAATGCCATGTGGTCGGAATGAACGATCGTTGAAAGCAGTGAGGAGAGTAGGTGATGGAGACAAAACGGGCTGGCCAATGGCCTTCCAACATGCCAACAACATAACGCATGTCGATGCGCCCTCATCGACCACCGTGCGGAAGATATTCTGTGTAAAAATTTTCACGGGGTAAGCCACTACTATCTGAAACGCTACATGGTAAGGCAGACGAGGTTTTAAGTCAGTTGTATATAACATGATGGTACCTGGATTACAAGTCTCAGTAGAGCCCAAAGCGGTTAAAAAAGCTTTCCTCTGAGAATGACAACTTTGGAGGACCTCCAAAGCAGACATCGCACAAGGGGTTTGTGATAAATCCTCCACCACAGAGTAGTTCTGGGAAGCCCTTGCGTTTGGGTTATGAGAAGCCTTTTTAAATGCACCTTTTCGAATGTGTGTCATTGTTTCTCCCAACGTCTTCTCAATCTGTAGAGGAAGAGATGAGAGGTCAGCTTCTTTGCCTTTCTCAGAAGTTCTTGGTTTACTATAATCATGTGCTCTAGTTGATATGAAAGTATCACCCCTAACCATATATACGTTCGGATGAGGGATTGTTCAGAGGTGGGCAGTTTTCTTGGATGGCCCCTTCCGTACTTGCAGAGGCTTGAGTTAGATTTTTCCCATGTTGAAATGGGTTCGTCAACACCGCCTGTTGTTGTTGTGTGACAAATTTTTGGGCCTCTGCAAGCCGAGGACATAGATGGGTTGGGTGGCCTTCTACTACGCATAAGTTGCATGGATACCTTGCCTTTCGTTTTTCAGTGTTGTCCCCGCCATCATTATCATTGGGTTTTTTTATCCCCCTTACCCTTCTTTCGTTGTTTTTTCTTCCCTTCGGGCTGCTGGGGGGCCTTTGGGTTAGTCGACTGCACTGTGTGTACTTCCGACGTTTGGGTAGGGGGAGTAGCCAAAGCAGTAGTTTGGCTGGCCGTTGTGTGTTGTATGGATAACTGTTGCAACTTCTTTGTCAATTGCTCAGCGGGCTTGGTTTGTACTGAACCGACAATACCATCGGCATGTGGTCCAACTCTCTGTCTAGTTTTATCCAGTATTGAATGTGGCGCATCTGGTAAGATGTTGTATAATAAACCGGACTGAGAATAGATGAGCTCAAACTATTGAGCCCTCATGATGGCGTCTTCTTCAGAGAAAACTCTGGATGTCGCGATGTCTTTGGATAACTGCGGGACCAAAGACTTAAGGAACCACTCAAGCAGGAATGTCGGTGGGATTGGTACTTTGATTAAACTCTTCCGGTGTCTCCATTCTCGGATGTGATCAGAGATATGATCCGTTGTTTTCTGTTCGAAATTAGCGAGCAGCTCTGTGCCAACATCGTATCTCACAGGTAACTGGAAATGGTTAAGGAAAGCCATCACCAGTTCACCAAAAGAAGAGTATCTCGAGCGATCGAGCTCGATGTACCATTTCACGACACTCTCAATGAGAGTACATTGAAACAATCACAACTGTACAGAGTCATCTTTCAATGAGTTAGATGAACACCAAAGATGGAAGGTAGTCACATGATCTCCTGGATCTTCATTAGGCTTGGCTTCAAACTTTGGAATGTCTGAAGGCAACTTCGTCGGCATAGGAGGCCAACGTGGATCGTGACAAATGGGGTCATTCAACAACCTCGTCAAATCTGGCAAGTGTAAAGTCCCTAGGAAAGGTAGTTTGGGTTACTGTTGATAACCTGGAAAAAAGGGTCCTGGAGTTTGACTGGCACCAGGTTGCCAGGAAAAGTTTGGATGCTGGCCCAGATTCTGGTAGAAACCATGGCTCTAGCTAGCGTAAGGATTTTGCATCTATGGAGACATCATCGGCTGATTTCCCAAATAGGACATGGATTGTTGGGCATGCATTGTATTCGAAGGACTTTGGAAATGATTACCCCATGTCGGTCCCATGGGGATAGGCATAGTAGTTTGTCCGGGGTTCCATTGATTGTGGAAAGAATTACCCCAGATTGGCATTCCAGAGGAGGGAATGGATCCTTGCCCTGAATTCCAAGGTCCTGCTAGGTTTTCCCCCTGTGTAGGAATAATACCCTACACAGGAGTAGATTGTCCAAAAATGGGGTTGCCCCTAGTTGGGAAAGAGGTGACAAGAAGGCGTTGTTACCAAACGTTATGTTCTAAGAAAACGGTGTCAAACCTACCGGCATACTATGCGAAGGTGGTCCTTGACTCCCCGCTCCAAATAAACTATTGTGTGTAGGTTTCCCGACGGATTGCTGATGCGAACCACCGAGTGAAGGGGACAAAGGAGGGATGTGACCTCTTGCATAAGGAAAAGCGTTAAAAGGGACAGAAGTGCCCCCCAAGTGACCTTGCAGAGGAGCGCTAGAGCTCCTTGCCCCTAGACCCAAAGTCTGTAAAGTGGAGTAGGACAGTACAAGACTTGTAGCTAAATTAGGCATACCATATGAGAACGGAGGGCCTATCGCACTAGTTAAAAGAGGGGTTGTGGCCGTCACCAAAGACGAGTTCGGACCACTGTGTGAAGTAGTTGCGGTCGAGACCATGGTGGCTCGGACCGACGAAGGTAGGTTAGGAGATGACTCTCCTGTGGTGACAACCATGGTGGGAATTGAAGAATTCCCAGTAGAAGTAACAACATTTGTTTCCATTGTTGTGTGAGGCACTGTCTGGCGCTCGTGAAATTGAATTGGTACAATAAAAGGTGCCAAGAGATCAGTGGTTGAGGTTTCAACCGAGCCAAGAGCGGTTGCTTCAAGGTTAAAAATGGTCGATTCCTCCAGGGGTTATTTGGGCACAATGGTTTGTAACCTGGTCGCTTCAAAAAACCCTTGTTGGTCTAGCTTCCACCTTAATGGTGGCGGGGGTGGCTCCAGTGTAACCGATGGCAGGCCAAGAAGCCTTCGTGACCAGTGGAGCTCGAGATCCTCCACTGTGTGAGAAGATCCAAGACACTCTAAGGTAGTCTAAATGCTCAAAAGTAACACA
Source organism: Picea glauca (assembly GCA_000966675.3). Lineage (NCBI taxonomy): Eukaryota > Viridiplantae > Streptophyta > Pinopsida > Pinales > Pinaceae > Picea > Picea glauca. Next base: position 459,418 of record JZKD02S1674236.1, on the reverse strand, counting down.
CACTAAGAAAAAAGTCCCTAGAAGATAAGACAAGCAAACACTAAATTAATTGGAAGAACAGTTACAACAACCAACACTAGAGCAACTTACCTGTGCAAGTGCAACTCGAACACGGAAGCACCCTCCGAGTATACTCTGTAAAGCATGGCCCGATGTCTATCCTAGGTACTGCAGTATACCCTTGTAGTCACCTGTGTATGTCCCTAACAAAGATTGACAACTAGGTTGCCAGCACACGAACAGTCACCAGGCGGGTATAGTCGAAAGTCGGGTAGACCACAATGAGCAGGGTATCAAGCCCGAAACTTGTCAAGGGTATCGAGAGAAAATGGTCCGGAAGACAACTGAGGACCTCGAACGGATTCGAAACCCACGAAGCCCCGTGGCAAATGCAAATGATGGGATCCCAAAACAAGCCCTCTATATCTGTTCTCCACTACGATTGGTCCGTCTTTGGAGGGGTTATCTCTGCTACCTTTCCGCACACGACCTTGTGTTTATCCCCGGTGTTAGAGGGGGGTCCCGGATAACTTCCACGAAACTGGACTTAGACACTCCCTATATCAGACTCCAATGTTTGATTTTAAAATGGCCTTGAAGAGTTTCCTCTCCAACCTAATCCAAGGCCCTAGTCCTAAACTAGTTTGTGAACCCTACAAACATAAAAGTATAGTAGATTTTAAATTTAGCGTTACTTTTATGGATTTGTCTTATGTCAAGGGGTATGAGGGTGAAACTGATGGTGTGTAAAAGACGAAATCAAAAAATGAATAAAAAAGTTGGAAACAAAACTTCTACTGAATGCAAAATTCCAACAACTTTTCAAAATTTTTTTTTTTTTAACTTTTCTAAGATTTTGGACAACAAACTCAAAGGAATTTCACTCAACTACGAGCTACTTATGATCTAAGTGAACTGCAAAAACTTATGAAATTAAAGACTTTTCCCTAGCTAATGTTGTAGAAACACACTCTTCAACCAAAGAAGAAAATGAAAAGAGATTTTATTTATTTATTTAAGTGCTAATAAAGAGTAAGAAAGGGAAAATACCGACAAGCAAAAAACCAAGAAAAAAATTTATGTCTTAAAATGCAGATCGCAAAGAATCAGATTAAAAAATCACACAATAGCAATTGTAAAAACAATGACTCTCACGCTTGTCTAAAAACCATAATTTTTTTAAATTTTTCTGATAACGTTTTAAATGAGAAAAAGTAAGCTAAGGGTAAAAATAATCCTAAGCTACTGACTGTTCAAACAGAGATTCAAACACCTGAGAGGAAGACTGCCTCACCCTTAACAAAAAGTAGCTTGCACAAGCACACGACTATTACTCAAATAGCACGTGTGCGAACGCACGCTGAATAGAGACAGAGCGTGTGTACACACGGGCTGACCTTGTACAGGCCGCATGTATATCTAAACTCTAAGAAAAAAAATGAAAACAGACAGACCAAACCAAGAAGAGACCTCTAGTATTGACAACCAGGATCCCTTGAAGGCTTGGATACTCTTTCTAACAGAAAAACAAATAATGCAAGGAAAAATAATGAGGCAAAAACAATCTGAGATAGGACTGTTAGCAAACAAGACTTAGACAGAATTTCAGAAAACCCCCTGAGAATGTGTGATTCTGACAGGTAAGAGGAGGACTGCCTCTGAGATTCTCTGAACTCCTACATGCTACTACTACCTCTATAGCTAGCGTTCACACGCGGACTGTAAGAGGATAGGGCCTGGGTACACGCATGCAGGCCTTATGCAGGCCGCATGTATCTTTGTAGGTCCCGAAAAACACAGTCAATAAAAAGTCAGGGAAAGATGGTATGGAAAACTAGACTCCCTGCTAGCTCAGACTTTACAGAAACGAAAAGAAAAGACAGGCCAGAAAAACTAGTCTTTAAACTACCCAAAAACTAAATGAAATTCCAGGAACCCTAAAGAGTCTTTCCCCAGTATGGTCGCCAGTTTTGTTGTTGGGGAAAAACACCCTACGGACTAGCAAATAGAGTTCATACTTTGTATGTAGATATGACCGAATAGAAATTACTTTCTACCTACATCCCTAGATTTAAATCCCCTTTTCTTAGTAAATGCATGGAAAGATCCACCTACCTTGTTACTGACGTTTGGTGTCGATCCTCCATTGTGCTTGATTACTTGTTTGCAATACTCCTTCCAAAGATGACCTACATTCAAGACGAGCAACAACTATGCATCCATAATACTTATATACTAACAGGTTAGAAATCAAACATAAACTAATCAAATCATAGAAAGTTCGTGAATTGGGACAGGAAAAGCATTCTCTTTATTACTTAAAATGAGTCAACTTACAAAAGTTGAGACTGGCCACCGCTCCTTGAACCTGATCTTGGGGTTCTCTTCTTTTGTCCTTCAACTGCTTTGCTTTAAATCTCCTTTGGCATTAGGAAAGGCTAAAGGGTTGGGACAATGGAATACATAAATGGGCAAAGTTTCTTTGCTATATTTTTCCTCCTTCCAAATGGTACCCCTACCCCTTGTTTTATAGGCTAGAAGGAGATAGGTATTTGGATGAACCCTCGGCCATGCATGGCCGAGAGTTTCAGTTAACTCACCCATAGCTTTTTGTTCCATCGACAACTTTCCTTTTTTCATGCTTTTGTCGGTCCACGCGGGCTATTTTGGGTCAGCTAGCGTGTACACGCGTGCAGTAATGGGTTAGAGCACATGGGCCTTTACACAAGAGGATTTTCAAAGAGTTGTTCAGCAGAAGTTTGGCAAAGAAGGGATATGAGTTGGCCTGATGCCAGGTAAGCATGTGTGGTGCAATTTAGGGTTATAACAATAGCTCAAGAAGTGAAAAGGATTCAAGAAAAACTGCCTCAGGTAGAAAGGAAATTATTCACTTTCGAGGTAAATGAAACGATTGATCCCTCAAGGTTTTTGGTGGAATTATTGGATAGATGCAACCAATGTATTGAACATAGAAAAGAAAGCACAGCTGGGATCCAGTGAGAAAACGTGCAATTCCCTTTCCTTTTTCCCTCTCCGCCTTCTACCTTCCAACAACCACTTATCTCATTAACCCGCATTCTAATCTCCACTTACCTCCATTTCATTATCATACACTCGTCCCATTATCATTATTTCCATAGATGGTTACTTTTTCCTATGACCATTATCCATTCCTTGATGATCCATGCAGAGCTATCCATCCGATTATCCTTATCCCTTGATCTCAACTGTGATTCATTGCATTGTTGAACATAACTAGAGGGACAAATGGAAACAAGCTAAAACAACCAAGACAATACACCAAATCGTTACGGTGGCCTACATGACATCTATATTCAGCCTCAAGGACTAAGAAAAAGAGGCATTTTTTCCAGCGGATGAAGAGACAGAGGAGAACACCAGCGAAGCCCATCAAATTTTACACACTGTTTTCTTATTCAGATATATGTTATTTTCATTAAATATTTTAAGAAGATCAACCATTTTGAGTTGTGACGGATTTTGTATAAGTACATAGATTCAAGATCTATTCATGACTGCTTCTTGTCGGATGTAATAAATAAACTCTCTTTTTTGAGTATTAATACAAGTGCAGACAGAGATTCTAATTTTTGTTCAGTTTGAGTTATGTGTTTCTCCTGTATTTCCATATCTCTGAATTTCTTTATGTGATTATTTGATAAGTGATTGATTGCAAATTAGTATTACAACTGTTGTAATCATAGTATATCATCAATTCATTAGGTAAGCAATTTTTCCTTTGTATTTAATGTGAGTAAGACAAGATTTGGAAGATGCATGAATTACTGCATTTTATATCCTGTTCAAGGGCACATTCTCTACTTTTCTTCTATTGCAAACAAGGTGAGACTCATCTGCAATTGATGCCTAGCTTTGTTTAACAGTTTTGTAACTTTTCTTCACACCATTTGATATTATAATTGTGACTCAAACAACATAATACAACCTCTGTCCTGTCCTATTATTAATTTCATTTAAGGATCATTTCTTGTATAACTAAAGGTAGGAAAAGAACTTTTTAAAACATTCTCTTTAAACATTCATGATCCTTGACATTACTCTTTGAGCCTTAGGATTAATCTTAGGACCAACACAGATTTTGAAAGTAAGCTGGATATCGAACTCTCTTGGAAGTACGGATGTTCTCCTCAATTTATTGGGCATCTTCAAATAAGCATGCTAAGGATGAAGATTTCCTTTCTCTAAGGAGAAGGGCAAGGTCTAGATACTGAGCCATAACATAGAACACCATGACAACAATCTCTATAGGCCGGATCTCCAAAGGCATGTCATGATAAATGTTGTAGAACCTTCTGTTGAAGACAGACATAAGTTCGTCTTCGCCTCTCCTCAAAGCATACAAATCAACGAGGTACAAATCAAGAGACTTGTTCTCACCCCAATACTTTGAAAAATCATTGGACAACTTGATCCAAGAACCAATGGAATCAACTCTCAAATCCTTAAACCATACTGCAACATCTCTAAACAAATATTTGGAGAATAATGCCATAATAACATCATCATGAATAATCTCGAATTGATCAACACAATTTTCAAAGGCCCCCAAATGCCTCTCAGCTGTGACATGATCCTCTCCAGAAAAATGGGGAAGATACTCAAGGAAATCAAGAGGATAAGGATGAAGGAGGTATAGCAGCCTTAAAGGTTTGGACATCTTCATCCTGATTCTAGTTTGAAAAGCGGTGGGATGAACATGATGATTAACAAGCTGATGGGAAGGCTCAATAGTCACTGAAGATAATAATATCTAAGAAAGTTTTGCATTGGTTTCTATTTCCTGAAGGTTACAAGAGTGATCAGATTCAGGAGGGATTTGAATGTAAGGCTCATATTTATGAATAGGTTGAGGTAAAGATATAGGATCAACATCAACAACATAAGGAGGCTGCAAATTTTCCTCTTGTATGGGTGGATATACAAAAGTAGGTTGATGATCATCCACATAAACAAAACACAAGATGAACATCTTAATACGTGAAGGGAAAAGCAAAAATGAACTGATAAAGATAAAAAAAAATTCATGAAGAAAGCTCATGAACCGATACCTAGATTTTCCCTTATGCCTTTTCATCTTTTTGTCAACCGGATGCTCCCCAGTGGAGTCTTTGATTGTGGAGTCGCCAGGAAGATTGTTACAGTTGATTTTTGTGTCCTTCCTTTGTCTGCCATCAAAAGTCAGATCTGTGTCGTTCTCCCAGGGAAACTAGCTCACTTTCGTTCCCCGACAACGATGCCAATTTGTTATCACTCCAAGAGTCACTCCCCGACTGTAAAGGGAACGAGCTTGGTAACATAAAAATGATTTATAAAATCAAGGATTAGATCAGAGATCAACAATCTCAGATGGATCAACTATACGACTATCAAGATTTGTACCTTACGAGACTATTATGAAAGTACTCTAGCAAGCTTGGCTCCAATGAACTAATCAAATGTTTATAAGATATAATGGACATAGAAGAAATTACTGTATTCAGCAGAGTCACACACACATCAAAGGTATGTATGTCAATCCAATTAAAATAATTAGAAATATATACTTGCAGGCCTAAACCATTAATGTAATGAAGGACAGACTTCCCTGTTGGCCCTTGACCAAGTTATGGAAAACTTGGGTCATGTTTGACCAATTTTAGGGCTTCGACGGGTTGGTCGAAGGTGGAGTGCCATGCGAAGTGGATATCGTGGGATTCCACCCCCTTTTGTGGGATTTCTGGGTTTAGGGCTTATGTAATGGGTATGGGATGTCGGCCCATGGGTTTACCCATGTTTAGGCCCTTTTGTAATGTATAAATAGGAAGCTGGGCGATGTAAGTAGGGGGTGCTAAGGGTGATATCGTGATAAGTGAAAGCAATGCAAGTAGTTGATCTACGTGATTAAGTTAGCTTTGTGCATATTGTGTGTTGAGAACTTGCAGAGCTGAGTGCAAGTGATTGTAAAGAGGCTTTATGTTGTGCCAAGCTCGAGGAAGGGGCAAGGTGTGCACATATATCCTGTCCTATGCAGAGTTGGTTTTGAGGTTATGTGCATGTAGGAAGATTGAAAGAAGATAATAAAAAATAAGAAGAGTTGGTGGATGTAGCCCCACACTGGGGTGAACCACGTATATCCTGTGTTATGGTTTCTTTGTGCATTATGGTTGTTATGTTATTGTGATTTATGCTTAAGTGTCGTAATCTATAAATTGAATGCATTTGATATAGCAGCTTAGTGCTTAGTAATGTGAATGAATGTTATATCTGATCTATTTTTATAGGCTAAGTTCTTGGATGTGTTAGATCTTGTTGAATACTGCACTATTCTGTAATTAGGGTTTGGACCTGTGATGTAATTAAGGTTAACTGCTAAGTGCTCTGTTAAGTGATGTGATCACAGATCTATGCCCAACTAGGTTGTAGACACTTGAGTCCTGCAACCATCCCTGCCTCTACCTCGGGTGAGACTTCATCTGCTTCGCAGGTGTTGTCGAAAGGGCCGATATTTAGGGTTTTGTTGGTGCGTTGTTGAAGTGTTGAACCCTAGGTTTTCTCTTGTGCCAACAAATGGTTCTGTTGCTGGGACCTGAAACTATGATTGCAGGGAATTGAAGAAAAGAGAAATCTATGTGCGTAGATCTGTTGCTTTAGGGCGCAGTACTCTACTTGAATTGCGAATCTCTATGCTAAGAAAAGAAGACCGATCTGAAGAAAAGAGGTAAGATCTTAAAGATTTGTGCTCTGGTAAAGGTAAGATAAGTGGAAATTTTTGTTTTGAAAGAATGGATCTAGGTATGTTTGATAGATTCTGTCCTAGTCTAAAAACTAGGGTACAACTAGAAGAAAGTAGATTTGATATGAATAGATCTGATAGAATTAGTGAAAGATATATTATTCCTATGCATAGAAAGAACTGTTGGACTAACAAGTGGATGCAAGATCCTAGAAATAATTTTTTGTAGATCCACCACTGTGATCCCAGTGCGCAGTATAGGAAAGGTTGGGTATTGTTCAAGAGAAAGAGAAGATTGACTCTTTGTTATAATTGCAAAAGACGTGGACATCTTGCTAAGGAATGCCCTGGTCAAGGTCCTATTTGCCTTTGTTGTAAGGTTACTGGACATGAAGTTTTAGATTTCCCTAGAATGATTGCTAAATTTGAAAAGATCAACATGAGACAAGAAGACCACGAGAAATGCCAATAGACTAAGAATATGGTCAAGAATCAGAAAGAATCAGAGACTGTATTATTACAGATGAAAGAAACCCTGAATGATCAAAGAGACATTAGTTTATCAGAGATTTTCAAAGAGAATGAATGCTTAGAAACACGAATAGGAGAATTTGACATAAACCATGTCCTAGATGAGGAAACACATGTGAATATCATAATAGAAAGCACTTGGGAAATTTTGGGAAAGCCTGTTATGGTTCCTTCATTAGGAGGAACAAGATTATTTAAAGGAAATTTGATAAACCTATGTGGAAGACTTAACCAGATACCTATGAGTGCTCATGGAACTTCGACAGAAGAAGAATTTGAGGTCGTTAAGTTTGTCGAGAACAACACCCCATTTGCTATTTTGCTAGAAAAAACTTGGGTTGAGAAAGATCAGATACGAAGGAAACAAGAAGAGGAAGATCTAGAACAAAAAAAGTAAGAACTAAGAGATTTCATGGCTAGGAGAATAACACACTTAATAGAATAGCAAGAGGACAAGTCGAAGCAACTAAGGACCAGAGACCTAGCTGTCAATGTTGAAAGAACACAGGAAGACTTGAAACACTTGTCCATACAGAAGAGTAGAACACCTACCCCAGAAAAAGAAGAAGTATTACTCTTGAACCCTTCGAATACCCTCAACAATGCGAAGTTACTATGCTAAGAGGAGATAAAAAAAATAATGGAAAGAGGAACCAAGTGACTTGAATCACAGAGAAGAAAGCAAGGAAGCTCAGTAAGAATAAGGAAAAGCTAGAAAAATTGTAGGAGGCTCCAGAGAAGACTTCGCTGAAGGAAAGTTTGCAGAATTGGAAATTCGATGGGATATCAGAACAACATATATTGGCACTTCGCTGCAACGAAAAAATATGACCATTGGAGGCATCCCCACTGTTAGAATGACACTCCAGAACAACTAAGAAACACCGTTATTGTTGGAACGTTCACCCTTGGACTATTGGGACCGTGCCATAACGGATGGAACTGCATTGATTGAGGCATTCCTGCCCATTGGAAGAGTTCATTACGATGTTGCCTATTTATCCCATCGAGCATTGCACCGAGAACAGTTTTTCCAATTGTGATTATCCAAGTCCATGGAGAACTAGTTTCTTTCGCGTAGTGCCTATTGAGAGCTCGCCATCCATTCTGTTACATTGAGTGTTTGTTCACCGAACGAAGATATCAGATCTCGAGAATGCATGTCGGACGAAATTAGCGCAGTATAAAAAGCCGTCGAAGAGATCCTAATAGACCTCGTTGCTGAGAAGGTGATGTCCACAGGCATACAATCTTCGTCGACAAGAGAGTGCAAGCATCCCCATCGACTGCACGTCGATCTGGGACATCCTGAACTGCGACAAAGAAACGAACCAAGCATCATGATGACTTGGTGAACACAGAGCTCATCCCATCCATACTGCCCAACTACATTCTACCTTTGGCTGGCACGGTGAGTCGTGACAGTGTCCTGAGGGACTTTGACTACACCTTGGTCACTACGTACCTCTCGAAGGGGATACATGCAGTAGGACCACAGTTAGGACATATTATGATGTTGAAGATCAATGACTTCAACTTGGTAGATCGCAAGAACCATGGAATGCTCACCCCACACAAGTATTTGACCAAGACAATAGGGAAGATGTTGAAAATCATCCCCCAACCATGGACCATGGACATCGCGCGGTTCACCATCCTGAACGTAATGAAGATACCCCACTTTGGAAGGCATCAGGAGGTTAACGTATGTGTTAAGCTCCTGCTGCCTTGCTTCCATGGCGGTTATCTGTGGCTGGACAGGCGTATCATAGTAGATCTGGCATTGATCCATCGGATCACTGGATTAAGCGTGCAAGAACCAGACCCACAGGAATTTTATCCATGGAAGGCTGCAGATCGTGCCCTGGCGCAAAGAATCAAAGATACCTATGGTGATGTGGATAAGGGGAAGCGAGGCTACAAGGTAGCCTCCATCCAGAATGGCATAGTGCGCCTAGCTTGCCAATTGATCACTGGTAAGCTAGTAAGGAAGAATAGACCCACGCAGGTCACGGGGTTCGTTGTTGACCTCGTGGGAAAATGCATTGAAGGGCTACAAATGAACTAGGTGAGCTACCTCGTCAACCAGTTAGAAAAAATACTGTCACAAAGCTCAGGATTAGGGCTATGAGTTCCATTTCAGTTGGCTACTAATCCTCATCGCCTTCATTGCTTAGGAGATGGCGAAAGGTGCGACCTTCCCTGAAATTGAGCCATCTGAACCCTTAGCTGCGAAGTTCACTACGCTCTAGTATTCAAGCGACATGGCTAAGCAATGATATTCAAACGTGGTGTTCCACACCTATTACCTGCAATTGACGAGGGCTATTGAGTCTTTCCCTTGTATGACGTCGAACACCCTACACAGGTTCAAGCCATTTGTGAAGTTCTACGTAGATAGACATTTTATTTATATCACTGTGCATGGAGACGAACATAAAGAAGAGCTTCAATCCTACTATAAGCTAACAGAGGAGGACCTAGAATAAATAACTAAGGAATGGCCTGTAGATCTCCTCATACCAGTCGACCAGGCAGAACTGTCTGAACCTGACCTCATTGGAAGTCTTGTGGTCACTCTTGAAGAGTATAATGCACCCAACAGTAGCAGAAGGAAGAAGAAGGAAGAAGAAGGAAGAGGTAAAGAAACTGAACATCACATCAAAAGACACTGCTTCAGACTCACCTTGAGGAGGAGGAGGTGACGAAGTAGAAAAAGAAGAGGACAAAGGGGAAGAAGATAAGTAGAAGTAGGGTGAAGTAACACCACCTAGATATCCCATCGATGAAGCCGAGACATCCAAGAAAAGAAAGGTTTCCCCCATGAAACCTTCATCGCGGAAGAAGTCCAAAGCTAGTAAGCCCAAGCTGCAAACTGTGCTCATGGTGGATGACATTGACCTCATCATCGTCGTCGTATCAGATACATCATAAGATATTCTATAGTGCAATGAAGAAAAACAAGAAACCATGTATGATCACATTGAAGAAGAACTGAAAGGGCTACATCAAGCCCTCTATTCCAGCCACACAGTGTCTACTGTGCCTCTGCCATCAGAAGGAACAGAGTTGGGAGATGAACCTGCCTAGCTACGCAAGATAGCATATGTGAAGGAAGCTTGCCTTCATTGTGTCCAAGAGGAAAAAGAACAAGCCACAAAATCACTAAATAAAGCAAAAGAGGAAGCCATAGAGAAATGTTGGGTTGCACAACAAGAAAAAGACAATCTCCAGGCAAAGTTTGCAGAGGATAGAACGCAGATACAGAAGGAGAAAGAAAAGTTGCTCGCAGAGAAGATTGGAGTTAAAGAAGAAGTCACTAGAGCACTTCGCTCTGTGATGGGCTTAGAATAGATGGAAGAAGACCCAGTGGCGAGTCAAGTGGGGAAGATGGATGAACCCATTCAACAGCTCCAACAAAGAGTCATAGAACTTGAGTTACAAACAGTACCAAGAACTTTGCAGGAAGTGCGCGACCAAAGAGAAGAAATTGCCCAAAGCGCAGTCCAGAGAATCAAGGCATTGGCCTTAAAATGAAAACATCTCAACAGTCAAAGTGCGCAGACCTACGAGTGCCTTGCAGAGGACTCTGCACTAATTAAGGACACTAGAGTCACATCTCCAGGAGGCAAAGCAACAAGAAGCAATAGTGAAAGCGCAGTTGAAGCCACTGTCAGTGGTCGAGAGGATGAAAAGAGCCCAAAAACAACGCATGGTTTAGCAACAGGTCCATGCCATCCAGAGCAAGGTCATGGAAGTGACCCAGAGGCTCCAACCAGTGCAGGATGAAGCTTGCACACTTTTTGAGGAAATTGAAGGACGAGGTGTTGAACTGGAACAAGTGGTCACCACAGTAGAACATCGATTAGAAGGACCTGTAACTGAGAAGGTTATTCAATATTTCGCTGAGCAGGAGGCTCTGGCTAAGCAGCAGGTCGAAGAAGCTCGGGCTAATCTCAAGGCCTTCGAGGCAAAGTTACCCAGATCAGAGTGACTCGAGACAAGTCACAGGTGAGTGTTGGGGGCCTGTTGGCTCTTGACCAAGTTATGGAGAACTTGGGTCATGTTTGACCAATTTGGGGGCTTCGAGAGGCTGGTCGAAGGCAGAGCACCAAGCGAAGTGTAGATCACGGGATCCCTCCCCCTTTTGCGGGATTTTTGGGTTTAGGGCTTATGTAACGGGTATGAGATGTTGGCCCATGGGTTTACCTATGTTTAGGCCCTTTTGTAATGTATAAATAGGAAGCTAGGCGATGTAAGTAGGGGGTGTTAAGGGTGATATCATGCTAAGTGCAAGCAATGTAAGTAGTTGATCTACATGATTAAGTTAGATTTGTGCATACCGTGTGTTGAGAACTTGCAGAGCTGAGTGCAAGTGATTGTAAAGAGGCTTTGTGATGTGCCAATCTCGGGGAAGGAGGATCTAGCGAGGTGTGCGCAGATCTCCTATCTTATGCAGAGTTGGTTTTGAGGCTTTGTGCATGTAGGAATATTGAAAGAAGATAATAAATAAGAAGAAGAGTTGGTGGATGTAGCCCCACGTTGGAGGTGAATCAAGTATATCCTGTGTTATGGTTGTTTTGTGCATTATGGTTGTTATGTTATTTTGATTTATGATTAAGTGTCGTAATATCTAAATTGAATGCATCTAATATAGTATCTTAGTGCTTAGTAATGTGAATGAATGCTATATTTGATCTATTTTTATAGGCTAAGTGCTTGGATGTGTTAGATCTTGTTGAATACTGCGTTGTTCTATAATTAGGGTTTGGACCTGTGATGTAATTAAGGTTAACTGCTAAGTGCTCTGTTAAGTACTTTGATCACAGATCTGTGTCCCAGCTACGTTGTAGACACTTGAGTCCTGCAACCATCCCTGCCTCTACCTCGGGTGAGACTTCATCTGCTTCGTAGGTGTTGCCAAAAGAGCTGGTAGTTAGGGTTTTGTTGATGCGCTTTTGAAGCATTGAACCCTAGGTCTTCCCTTGGGCCAACACTCCCTCAATCATTATGTGAATGAAGCTGAAGTAACTCAGACCAATTACTTATGACACAAGCATACATAAATAGATATGAGAAAGAAAGTATGATATCATTCATGAATCTACAAAGAATCCAGAAGTACATTCATATATGTATTTTAAAACACAAGACTTCTCGATTCTATTAAGTGAAAAACAGTCTAAAATACTGAACCCCCCCACATTACAATTTCTAATATATATATAAAGAATACATATATGTTATAGATCCTAAAAGGATGGATATAAAAGCCATTTGGCATATCTAAACTAATTTATTATTTGCAAGAGAATAGGATAAGAGATCCTATTTTTAAGGACTAAGAATCCTTATTGAAAACTAGCTTCAAGTGCTACTCAAGCCATCTTAGAGAAGATCAAGGCATTCTCGAACCATCTTCACCACCTGGAGCATGACTCATCAAAAATAGTGAAGGAAAAGACAAAATTGACCAAGTCTGCCACCTGTGAATGAGAAAATCATGCATCTCTCATGCTTGAACATTTTTAATAATCCAGATAATAATATGACCCTGCATTCTTCTTTTAACTATCGATCTTCTTCCTTAATATCAAAATCAAAGTAACGGTTCCTCCAACCTCTGCTACCAACCAACTTAGAGGGTTGAGACTCAAGGGTTATACCCTTTTCTCTCACAAATATAGACAATGCAATATATACCAAGTTACAGACTGTTGTTTCTGTTGGACTTGAATATTCAATAATATCTGTGCAGAGGTTAGAAGATTTGATGGGTTCCAGATTCTGCTGATTGCTTTTCTTGTTACAGGTGTCCTTGAAGAGAATGTATGAATTGCCTTTTTCTACCTGAATTTCCAGAATATAAAAACAAGGCTTCCAAAATATAAAAACAAAGCTTCTGTTCCTGTACAACCTTTTTTTCCTTACCCTTTGGCTCATATTTCATGTACATTTTTTCAAAAATCTTCACCCCAACAGTTAGCAATACCAGGAGATTCATTGGGACAAAACAATGACCATGTAGAATTCTCCTGGACCCTTTTCATAAAGAGTTCTGGCACCCAAAGCGCAAAAAACAGATCACATGCCCTGTTTTCTTCCTTCCCAGGGTTCTTCCTCAACTCCAGAAACTCAAAAAATCTGCATGCCATGGATCTAAGTACATGGAAAAGGCACCCTTCCTCTTGCCTCCACCTTGATCAACATATCGAGCAGTATCATTGAATACCCTCAACATTGGCACAATACCATTGGATGTGCTATTTGTTCCTCGGGTAAAAATACCAGTTGCACGAATGTTATGCACTAAAACACCAAGTCCTCCAGCTAATTTGCTTATTACAACACATTCCTTTAGATTATCATATATCCCCTCAATATTATCATCTTTCATGCAAACAAGGAATCAACTACTCAACTGTGGCCTCAGTGTCCCAGTATTGAAAAGTTTAGGAGAAGTATGGGTGAACCAGCGTTGTGACATTAAATGGTAAGTTTTGATAGMTGAATCAATGYCATTCTTATGAATCCCTACAACAACCCTCATTAACATATGCTGAGGCCTCTCAATAACAACTCCATTGTTTTTTAAAAGATACGATCTCTCCAATGTCTTAAAACCAAAGTAGTCATAATCCAAATCCCTACCATAGATGATTTCACTATCCAGACGAGCTTCATTCTTCATAATGATTTCATAAACATCGTATGCAATCAAAGGAGCCTTCAAACCAAATCTTTTATTGACGTGCACATACATTTCCTTTATCGTCTCAGAGAATGACTTCTTTGTATTCTTGTGAAGATTGGAAACTGTGATTCTG
>JZKD02S1674236.1:371170-436259 GCA_000966675.3 Picea glauca | reverse complement strand
CCTAAAGTGATTCCAACATATCCACTGGTCCTCTACATTCCCAATAGGGTAAAATTATGACTTGATGAGGATTTTAAAAACCTCCCACTTAGTCACTGGTGGATCACCCTTTAGCTTAAGTATCTTTATGTGGCTTTCCCACCAGGATAGTCCACGACCCTCTAATTTCAGTGAGGCAAATAAAATATTTTTCTCTTCTTCTATATTATGGAAAATGAAATAAAGTTCTAACTATTTCAACCAATGATTCAACTTAAAAACATCAATCTCCCCTTGGTAGGGTTTGATCTCCACCTTCACTTCCATTTTAAATAGAGATTGTGAAGAMGTGATGACATTTGAACATGGTTGTTCTTTCTCTGGCTCTTTTTTGGGATCCTCTTATGRGTCTTCATTATCTCCCAATTTGTCGTTCRATCCAACTTCTAATTTAGAGCCACCAACCTCCTTGAAAGGTCCAAACTTATTTGTTAGAATCATCGTGAGGAGGGCCATGTAGTGACATATATCAATGACTTGTTCTTCTAACTTCGTAAATATCTCTTCTACTTCTTCCCAAAGGTTGTTATGACTAGAATCATCTACAAGGGATAGGTTTTGTGACATCCTTCTTAAGCCAATACCTGGGTCCAACAACTTCCCACAAAAATCCTAAAGAAATTGTTGTTATACCAATATGATCGATAAAGTGTTATGAGGAAAATATCACTATGGCACAGGGTAAACCAAAACAGATGGAATGACATGCAGAAATCAACTCTAATCCCAAGTATGCTATATAATGAAATGCTAACAAGACAGGCCAAGAGCCTACCTCTCCCGAACGTTCGATGAAGACCACTGTTGAGCACGCAATTGAAAGCTTTATATCTGCAACTTGTCCTCAAAAATCAAGATACACAAGCATATGGTGATAATATATAATGTTAGCACACATATTAGCATAATCCATTAACATACATGACAAATAAGCCCATGGAATAATAATTCAAATATTTGCAAGATATCAATTGGACGAGAAAATAGTATTTCTATTAAAATAATCAACAAAAGTATATAGGTGACAAACCTCTATAACAACATATCTGGGAACTGAGAAACTAAATCCCTCTAGATGGGCCTCCACCAAAGGCAAGCTCATATAAAGGAGACAAAGAGGTTATCCATCACAAAGAAGGAAGAGATTGGGGGCTGAATAATGAGTTTAGACTTTCAAGGATAAAGGGATGTAGACTCAATATGAAGTGAAATTTCTCCAGAGTATCTTTGCTCTCAAATTTGAATTCTCTCTTTTTCCAAGGCTTGGATATGGCTTAATTTATAGCCTTCAAATGGAACTTAAGGGCTTATTCAGAGCATTTCCAGTATATGGAAGGTCAAGGATCATGGATCTCGTGACGTGACATGGAAACCTGTCATAATTTTTTATTTTGAGCACCAAACCCAATGTACGCGAGTTGTAGTGGAGAAACCTGCATATACACTTGTTGTCTAACTGATAGAGGGTGTATATGTGGAAAAATGTGCTTTTTTGGCTTTGGAAGGTACAATATGGGACTTCAATTCTGCATAGGGAAATGGAAAGGCCATCCAACCAAGTTGCATGGGGTGAGGAATTTTTTTTTGTAACAGATTCCCCCTAATGTGTGAGGTCAGAGGAGTATCAACAATGGACAAAATACATTATAATTCCTAGAAGTGGAGTAATGGAGACTCAACTGGAAGTGTTAGTTACTCATGAGAATATTACAATCCATAATGGATTTGTACACATGGTTGATAATATGAATTACACTGCAGATCCATGTGGGAATATACCAAATAGTTTTTCATGGCCATGAGTAGGTAATACAAAGACACATGCCATAGGCTGTCATAGTCATGAACAAGGCCCATTGAAATCTAGTCTTAAAAGCAATTTGAATATATCTATATACAATGGAGTACAATCTGATCTCCCATGATCATTGAATTCATATAGGTACTGGTCCAATGAAAGACAACAACATAATAGTAATGTTGCTACTGTAAGCTGGAGGTCTTCTACACTATCCGTCGAAGGTGCAAGTCTACATCATGTGAATAGAGGAGTTGATGTCGAACACAATGAGACTTCATTTGATTATCGGTCATTAAAGTATACCATTAACAAATGTGAGTTAACCTACCGATAATGAAAGTAGGTATCAAGGCACCAGGTACATTCTTACAAGTGTGAATAAGGGTGTTGTGGTCGAACACTTGAATAATAAATCGATCAAGAGACATTGATGTATTCCCAACTTTCAATGGTGGGAGAACCTGCCACTAATGAATGAAATCCTCTAGGTACACAAACAACTCTAGGTCTCATTTCCAAAATAGATGAGCTAAAGTTGATAGAAGGAGACCCGCTGAAAGGAGAGAATTAGGGAATCTCTCATCAGTCAACACGAGGTACAACGAAATAGATTAATGATTAAGAATAGCTTGGACGAATAGGATGTTCATGAACCAACGACCATGTGCATATTTTTCATCCACCAGATGCAAGTATTGCATGAAAAATACCCTTTGAATAGTAGCCAATAAAGAATACTACTGAAAAAGGCAAGGAAACCACCAATAAGGATAATGGCATCCAAGACACTACATGAATCCTAATGTGTGAATATATTTCTTGCTGTCGAACATAAGGGAAACCCCCCAATCAACTACCAATAAGGAGATGTGGGCTCCTGGGTTCAAGGTTACCTACCCATAATAAAAGTAGGACCAGGGTGCATGGTAGGACTGCAACTTCATGTGACTCTGAGATACACTAAGGGCATGGACAACATGCAAACTCAAGAGTTCTGAGAAATGGCCGACACAAGATTATAGACTTCCTTTGAACAAAATCATGAGACATATGGATAACTCAGGAAGCATAGACTTAATGATAAAACTTCATGATGCATGAGGCATCAACAAACTCTCCATAGGGACTGAAAGAATAACTAGTCGTAGGAGTAAACTCTAAGTAATGACCTCAGCTTCCTAAGGTCATGATAAAACCAAACTTTGGATGATAGTGGACTCAAAAGTTTGTGCTCTGTTCAAAGCCGACACAACTGCTTCCAATATGAGATAATATTCTTTTCCTGCCCGTCTTTTTTGTTTTTTCCTAGGAAAATAAATGCTATGATACGTGAGAGGAAACGAGTGTCGCGAGTAAGCAACTAGCTCCAAACAATGGAACATACCTATGCTCAATTTAAGGGAGTTCATGCGGGGCATGGACACTTGGGGGAATGTTTCCTCTTAGGGTATAGGATGTCAAGCTACAAAGGATATAAACAAGGCTCTGCTTGGCTAGTGATGCAAATTGTTGAGGTAAGAGGCTTATAACGAGAAAATGGGAACAGACAATAGGCTCAATACTGCAAAAAATATGATGGAATGTGATTACAAATTAACTCCAAAGAATGTCCTTTTTCATAGATTTAGTCCCCTAGGCCCGAAAAAGTATAAAATAATACCTAGGAGAACTCTTCTAACTAATATTGACTAGAGTATTCCTTTTTCGTAAGTAGTCTGCTTGGTCTGGAAAAGGGTTAAATTTACACCAAATAGATTTCCTTTCAAAGACATTTAACGAGTGTGAAAGAGACAAGTTCACTCAAAAATATTTTCGCTTTGTAGAGAGTTGGAAAAGAGCTTAACCAAGACTCAGGGGGGAGTCCCATAGGTAAGGATTAGAATGCTTATGAGTAAGAATATGAGGTTTGAATGCAAAAGTCATATCAAAACTATAAGGAACTCCCAGTCCTATGGAATAACTTCTGCATGGGCACCAAATGGCACAAAGGTTCTAACTAGGGCACCCATGTTTGGTAAGCATCTACCACTTAGTAACGACACTTCTAGTAGAAATAAGAAGGTTTTGTGTCTCTAATAAATGGGTTCGTTCCTAAGGTATATAGATCATAGTCATAGGGCAATGCAAGAATGAAAAGAGTGACAACCTATCCTATATGATGGTGAAAGAAAATACATGCCGAAGGAACGAATGGGCAGTATGATGCTAGAAACCACAAAAGTCCTAGAGAAAACCACCAAAACCAACTCTTTCCATTGTACTATTAGTCCATAAGGTCAAAAAATCAACACAAACTATATGAAATGGGTAAAAAACTTTCTACTAATAGTAAAATAGACCATTTTACCATACCATTTGAGTTTTCTCACCCACATAATGCATTTTAGGCCATTTTCCCCACAATATTCAAGTGTTGATTGTGGGAGCTATGAGCAACAAAATTAGCAACCATATGGACTAAGTAAGTGCCCATCCCCTCCTCTTTATTTTCGTTGGTTTGAAATTCAAATTTAGTCCTAATTTTTTGAATTTTAGAGGGCACAACATGTAAACTAGGGTGTACATGAGTGATAGTTCATCGAGTTGCGTACATGCTTCCATGTATGAAGGCAAAAATAATCATGCCTGGGTATATGTGACTCTATATGTGACTGTTAGTATGCTAGCCTGCATACAAGTCCATGAACACCTTTTTTTGACAATATTCGACTCAAAAAAATGATTTTTCCTTTGCAGGATGGTGATTGAATGGAGGAAGAGGGAACATGAAGAGGTAGATGCAACAGTGGAAAGGGATGCAGGGGTCCAACAAGATTTAAAAGGATGTGGCCTTTATAATTTTTGGGCTCTCAAAGGAATGAGGGCTCAAGTGAGGTTACTCCAGATACTCGTAAACTATTGGAATCCAGAGACAGAAGCCTTCAATATCGATGGGAAACCATTAAGGATTGAAGTGAACAAAATATATTTCATCACAAGATTGTCTCGCTGTGGTGAGGTAGTGAATATCAAGGCCTAGGGGGGTGGGGGTGGTATGACCATGGAGGAGTACATTTACACCCACTATGTTGCAGACATAGATAAAATAGGGAGCCAACTCCCAATTAGAGCGAACGAGAACCTAAGCTTAAATATCATCGTACTTGTTCTTACATGGATTTCGGGTCGACCTCATTGCACCAGGCCTCAAGGCCACTCATTTTCTATGTGGTGGAGTGTTTACAACCCACTGTTTATGACTAGTGTACCTCACTTCTAGCTAACATGAATAGCCAGCTGACAGATTGCAAACAAGGGAGTAAGAGAAATTTTGTATTTGCATCCATTCCGTGTAGTTTTTTATTTGAGCAGGTTCCAAGTTTGAGCCCTATAGTAGAGATTATTCCACATGGATCACATGATCCAACCATGTCATGGTGGACCGATATGATGAGGCAGATATGAGGTGGTAGGGTGCCAGCCCCGTACAATGATGAGTTATTTTTTCTGGTGGTGTCGATAGGTCATAGCCATAGTCGATTACTCTTATTCCTGGATCAACTACAGAGGGGATCCAAATATTCCTTTGCCACCAGGTTTCACCTACAATGATATTGGTAAGAAATGTTTTTATATATTTCATTTTTTTATGTTTTTTCCAAAAGAAGAAAAAAAAAAAAACGCAAATAGTTTTGTATGATATCAAGTATTAACAATTGCTTTGTCACGCAGATGTAGGTTCACAACGACCAGATGGATTCCCATGACATAGACAGAGGAGCCGGGGAGATGAGCATGCAGGAGGAGATGTTGAGAGAGTTTTGCAAAATGCGCAGGGGAACCTATATTGATTGACACACATGATTCCTATGGTTCAAGTGGAGGATATGCCATAGGCTATGCAGTGACAGGTGGTGGGTATGCCCCATGTGTGGGTGCGACTCTTCCAGTGTCTCGCTAACACCGTAGTGTGATATCATGATACACATATAGTGCCACATGTGTAGATTCCATGGTCATATATATACCGACCATATATGTATTTTGAGGGTGTGAGCCCCATTTTGTACTATGACACCATATTTTTTGAAAAGATGAAATACAAAAATTTTGGTCTTCGACTTTACTTATATATGTTACAATGTGTACATGCATGAATGTGTTTTCTTTACTTAGTTATGTGACAAATGCCAATCTAAAACATAATTATCATATGCATCAGATACATGATTATAACTTCTAGGTATGTGATTATAAGTAATAAAATAAAAGTATCATTCCAAAATTCGTACCCGTAGGAACCATCGGAGTAGAGTATGGTCTTGCACATGATAATTGTCATTTAACTGACATATGACTAATTGGGCATCCAGGAGAACCTCTAAAGACTGAATACCATGTAAAATGGCATCATGTAATATTTCTATAACAATGCTATACTAAACCACATTATTCGTTGATGGATCTAGACGAATGCCACCTAAAGACACCAGTTGGCCCTTGGGTGAGTAAATGATCCAAGCGATGAAAGGCATGTTTTGTGTATGACGAATGACACCGTTTGCGAAGCCTAGGTAAACTGAAGACTCTATTGACATCTTCCAACCAAGGGAAAACTTGATAAAAAAGCCAATGACACAAAGGAAAAGATATATATACACTAAGATACACTAGTATACAGGTCATGCCCAAACTTTAGGGCTCAAGCGTAATAAATTTTAAGGTAGAGCCCATTTCTGGGCTCATCCAACATATTCCCTTCATAATATTCCAATTCATAGGCTCCTTTCTCTAAAACACATCGCACGATATAAGGACCGTGCCACATCGGTTTGAACTTTCCTACCCCAATGGTTCTTTGGCTTGGTCATACAAGAGAACCAACTCACCCTCAATGTACTGCAGAGGACAAACAAACCTATCATATTGAACCTTAACACATTGTTTATTTTCTTCGATAGCCATAGATGCATCTTGACGCTACTCATCAAGACGCTCTAGGTGCACAAGGCGTTCTTCAAGATCAGATGTGTCAGGTAGGAGCTCAATTTCAAGTTTGAGGGAAGGGATTTCACATTCAATCAGAATAATCGACTCCATGCCATGTACTAACTGAAAAGGAGAAAAACTGGTGGAAGCATTTACCAAGGTTCAATATTCCCAAAGCACAGGGTAAAGCATCATATGCCAGTCATATTTACTATGGATGACAATTTTTTGCAAGATGGTCTTGAGAATTTTATTCACCACCTCTACTTGTCTATTTTCCCAGGGATAATAAGGGGAAGAATGACCATGCTTCAACCCTAGTTTCGATGCTAATTCCCTCATCATTTCATTCTGAAAGTGTCTGCCATGATCAGTGACAATCTATTTTGGAATTTCGAACCGGGCTATAATTTGGTTGAATACAAAGAATGTTGCAGTCTTACCATCATATTTAATGATAGGCACAACCTTTTCCCATTTAATAAAGTAATCCACAACCACAATGATATGCTGATTCCCCCCAGCTGAAGCTAGGTTACAATCCATAAAATATACCCCTCACTTGGTGAAGGGACTGACGGTGATGACTAGGTGAAGAGGGGATGGGTACGAGTGCATTTTCTGAGCGAACACCTAGCAAGGGTGACACTTCTTTACCACTTCAACACAATCTTTAAAAATTGACAGCCAAAAATAATCAACTCCAAATATTTTTTGGGTTGTTGCAAGCCCGGATAGATGACCACCACAAGCCGCACTGTGACAGTCATTGAGAATCGACTCAAATTCCTCACAATTCAAGCAATGACGAAAAATATTATCTACTCCTCGACGAGACAAAGTGTCGTCGATGATAAGGTAATTTTTATCCTGATGACATATACGTCATCGATAGTCTCTCGAAAAATGTTGGGATAGATTCAAGGTTTGAAGATAAATTAGAATGTCTCCATACTAGGGGTTCGAAGATGAGATAAGGAAGATATGTTCATCTACGAATGAATCTTCATGAAAAATTTCCTCATCCAGTCGAGGGAAGTCTGATAGCAACTCGACAAAAGATGGTGATTTTTTAGACTTCACCGAAGAAAAATCGAGGTTAAATTCTTGCAAAATAACAATCCACTTATTGTATTCCCCCCTATGATATTCCTGGTAAGGACATAATGAAATGGATTAATATCTACAACTACGGTAGTTTTGCAAAGTAATATATAATGTCGGAATCTTTGAACTACATGTATGACAATCAAGGCTAATTTTTCTACATGAGAGTATTTAAGTTCAGGACCGACTAAGTTTCAACTGGGATAGTAGACAATGTGCTCATGGAGCTCATTGTCCTCCTGAACAAGAACCATACCAAACCTCCCTTCGGATGTGGTGATATAAAGAAAATAGTCTCTACTGTAGTCTGGAGGCTTCAACAGAGACACCAATACCAAGGATTTCTTAAGAGCATCAAAGGATTCTTGGGATCACTCATCCCATATAAACAAAGTATCCTTCTTTAAAAGACACATGAAACCCTTATTTAAATTGGCATAGTTCACTATGAACCGATGCAAGAAGTTATCCTTCCCCTGCAAACCTTGAAGTTGTTGATTGTTGCAGGGGGGAGGCAATCGAAGTATTGCCTCAACCTTCATAGGATCCACCATGATCTCATGCTCATAGACTAAGAATCTCAAGAGATGGCCAGACCTAACGCAGGAGATGCACTTGTGATGGTTCAAATAGATGCGATAGTAATGACATATCTCAAATACTAATTGAAGGTGAGTGGAGTGATCTACTCTCTTGTGAGAGTGAGCAGTGGCATCATCAAGGTAAGCTTAAAAAATGTGTTTGAGATCATGAAAATCTAAGGTCACAACACGTTGGAAGGTTGCTCCGACATTTTTAAGACCGAAAGACATTTTTCGGTATGCAAAATTACCCCAAGGAAAAATAAATGTCATCTTATGTTGATCCTCAGGTTTGATTTGAATTTGATTATACCCTAAAAATATGTCCATAAAAGAAAAAACTTTGCTTCCCATGCACTCATCAAGAATCTGGTCAATGAAAGGAGTCGAGAAGTTGTCTTTAGGACAATTCTTGTTCAGGTCTCGAAAATCCTTACATACGTGGATGGTTCCTTGTTTCGTATTCATGGGAATGAGGTTGGACACCCATTTAGTCAAGGGAACCAGGTAGATGAAACCAACATTAAGTAGCTTCTCTACCTCTTCCTTAATAACATGGGCCTTCCTAGGATTAACAACTCTAAGATGTTGTCGAATAGGTCTAGCATCCAGATAAGTCTTGATTTCATGATCGGAAATGCTGGGGTCGATCCTTGGCATCTCTTCGTATGACCAAGAAAATACACCATGAAATTCTTTGAAGAGATCAGTGTAGATCTGAATTTCTCCAGGAGAACAATATGCACCGATGTATACGTTCTCAATTTTTCCAAGAATTCGAGAGATGTTGATCGTGACAGTAGGAGAAATATTCACCATGTTTCCTTCGGCATAAATACCATGTGTATCTAGTGGAACCATAGCGTGACCGACCATCTCAGTCAAGGTAGATATAAAGTCATCATGTTCGATCCTAAAAAGTTATGGGAGGAAATAGGAAAGATGATGCATATCGTCCCAAGGCCTATCAAATACCATACATGGCCTCTAAGATGTATTCATTCGAAGGTAAAGTATCGTCGAGGAAATCATGTGGACAAGATGATTGGGCAGCACATACGGGATCTAAAACATGATCCTCCTTGTTCGTCTGCGAGGAAAAAGTATCTAGGTCAACAATAGTGTTAAGAATAGCCTGATACACAACCTCTCCCGCTGACAGTGGAATTTCCATCCCAATGTGCGACTGACCTTTGCACGACATAGTTGGGGAAGATAGGGTCCAAGGATCATTGAAATACAAAGTACAGAAAGGAACATACCTCGTCGACGACGAAGAATTACTGGAAATGGCTTGAATATCATGGATTGGTTCCATGAAACCAAATATACCCATGAGAGAGGAATACATTCTGACACCAACATTCTCAGTTTCTTGCTGAGAACTATCGATCACTAGGACCAAAGGTCCAATTTATGCATTAATACTAGCATGCACAAAGGACAATTGATCAATCACCACTATTTTCCCTTTGTGAGGAAAACATAAAGTGCAGAAAACAGACAACAGGACCACAGTGATGGAATAAGTCCAATTACGCCCTAGTAGTAAATTATAGTCAAGGGGTGCATCCACCACCTTGACATCAACTGTTGGAGAAATTTCTATTTTCGACACACTAGTTCAGTGGGAGTTAACTGACTAGTTCTATTTTAGAATTTCTAATCTTAGACCAACACTATTATGCATGCATTCCTAATTATAGGATGTCATTTCCTATATGAGTGAAGATCACTCACTCATTGATAGATTATAATATACATTGATTCTCATTCTTCATTGTGTATCTCTCTTCATTTTCTTGATAAGATTTGTTTGTGTATGCTTTAGCCAGGTCTCTTGTGCAGGTTTCCATGAAACAATGACATGGTATTAGAGCTATGTTTCTTGGAGCAAGCTAGACAAGCCAAAGAATAAAGAAAAACGGAGTTTCGACGAGCTAAATCTGTGGTCATACCTTTCAACAATGATTTCTCCAAAAATATTAAGTTTTTGAGGAAAAAACTCACATTGAAAGTAAATCAACCCATTCTATAAGTGAGTTTTCAATCGTTTGGCGAGATTCCTCAATGTTTTCTCATAAAGTAAGCCGAAAGATAGCCTCCTGAAACTGATACGAATCTGTGGTCGTACCTTTCTACAATGATTTCTCCCAAAATATTAATTTTTTGAGGAAACGACTCGGAAGGGAAGTAAATCAACCCATTCTACAAGTGGGTTTTCAACCGTTTGGGGAGATTCCTCACCGTTTGCTCAGAAAGTAATCCGAAAGATAGCCTCCTGAAACTGATACAAATCCATGGTCGTACCTTTCTACAATGATTGCTTCCAAAATATTAAGTTTTTGAGGAAATGGATCACATGAGAATTAAATTGACCCATTTTGCAGGTGGGTTTTCAATCATTTGCGATATTCCTCACCATTTGCTCAGAAAATAAGTCGGAAGATCGTCTCCTGAAACTGATACAAATTTTCACTTAAAGTGTCCTTTCTGCCGTGATTTCTTAATTTTTCACTTGCATATTGAGAATAAATTTTTAGGGGTTCTTAGAAACAATGGAAGAGATGAATAAGACAACTATTATACAATCAAACTTGGTGGTAATCCTCACACCATACAATTATTTTGATTGGAACCCCAAGGCAGAATTCCAACTCAGAAGGAAAGGGCTATATAATTTGATAATGGCGACAAAAACATAACCTACATCAGCGATTGAGAAGATGAGATGGGTGAACCGTAAGGATGAGACCACATGACTACTTCTTGAGTTAATATCCACTGATTTATGGTTTCATGTTGCTGCATGCAAGACTCCAAACGAGATCTGAACCACCCTGGAAGAAGTCTTTGGAAAGTAGGATGAGATGTGAGGTCATATGCTTGAGGTAGAGTTGAATACCTTAGACCCTAAAAGTTTTGATAATATACAAGATTTCTTTACTAAATTTAAATCTTTGATTTTGAGCTTGGGTGAATGTGGTATTGACAAGTCTACACAAGAGAAACAACTTATTCTGACAATCTTGGCCAAGCTAGGACCAAAATACGTTGTATATGTCTCCAATTTCCATTCTGGCAGATGTCTTTTTGGAACAAATTGGAAAATGCTTACGTTGGCTTAGTTCATTGAGTCTCTTACACAAGAGCAAACAAAACTCATACAGATGGGCCTCATGAAATATCCCAAAGCACATGCACTCACCATGCATGATGGAAAATGGTCATCCAAATAGAACAAGAAGGAGGGATATTCCAAACCCTTTAATGATCCTTCAGGTTCCAAAGACTCTTCAGATTCCAAGAATAAGAAGAAGGGAAAGCAATGCACTTACTGCAATAAACCGAATCATGAAGAATTTGCATGCATGAAGAAACAAATTGATCTTATGGCATAGGCACTTCAACAGAACAAACTTGGAAAATTCATTCCAGAGGGAGTCAAGAAGCAGGAGGAAGAATATCACGCTCCTACAAAAGGTAATCATCATGCTTTGGTTGCAATTAATTCCTCATATGATTCATGGATTATAGATTCTGGTGCATCCCATCATATGGCAACGAAAGAGGAAGTTTTCTCTTCTTTGAGTCCATGCTCAAGACCCCCTAATTTCACGGGGGATGATACTCCAGTAGCAGTAGCAGGAGAAGGGAGAGTGGAACTCCACAATGGAAGTTTTGAGAATGTTCTACATGTTCCAAAGCTTTCTATGAATCTGCTCTCAGTTTTTCAGATCACTCAGAAAGGTAAAAAGGTTGAATTTACATCAGATTTAGTTTCAGTAATTGACATGCATGAAAATTCCATCATTGCAATTGGTGAGGTGGATCACAAGTCAAGGTTGTATAATTTCACTAAGTTTTCCGATGATGACTCCTCTATTCTACTTACACATAAGGAGAGTACTTTGCATGCACCTCTAGTGCAACTTGCATATACTCTTGTTCTTCCATCAGTTTCAGACATCATAGATGATTTCATATACTTAGATTATGTACATGGAAATAAACAGGTAGTACACCCAAATAAGAATCCGGTGCTGAAGCTTCAACAGATGCCCAAGAAGGCACATACCACACTTTAAGAAACAAACAACCTTGCAGGGAATCCATTGGATTCGAGGATGAATCGATCTCAGCATGAGGATCCTTCTGATTTACTTTCAGCTTCGGAACCTACGATGCACATGTATTGATATATGGTTCAATCCATTGATATGAAGAACTACAATAAGGTGGTGGGCAATCCATTATGGAAAGAAGCCATGCAGAAGGAGTATGACTCACTCCTAAAGAATCAGACTTCGCATATGGTTCCACTTCCACTAGAAAGGAATATTTTCAAGTGAAGATGGGTCCACAAGATCAAGAGGTACAAGGTTAGACAGGTTGTCAAAAGACTTCATCAGAGCCATAAATATTTCTACATCTTCACGAATACTTCCAGTGAGAAGAAGTTTTAGACTTTGTGGGATCGTCTTGCAGTGAAGAATACAGTTTCCTAACAACTATCATTTTCTTCTTTTGATACACTATCTTTTGAGGGGGGGTTTTGTTCCCACATGGTTTTTCCTCTTTCCTCACTTTTATTCAGTGTTCATTAGTTGCATTGTACATGAGTACCTAATATGTCCTAGTAGTCGGGACTCATTTTTTACTCCATAGTGAAGTTCAGGAGGGGTGTTGGAGAAATTTCTATTTTTGGCACACTAGTTCAGTGGGGATTAACTGACTAGTTCTATTTTAGACTTTCTAATCTTAGACCATCACTATTATGCATGCATTCCTAATTATAGGATGCCATTGCCTATATGAGTGAAGATCATTCACTCATTGATAGATTATAATATACATTGATTCTCATTCTTCATTGTGTATCTCTCTTCCTTTTCTTGATAAGATTTGTTTGTGTATGCTTTAGCTAGGTCTCTTGTGCAGGTTTCCATGAAACATTGAAAACAACCTCCACTATCTTTTCACCTAACTGGACCAGAAAAGCAGGAAGAATTTTGTGGGGTCGAAATGAACACCCATCAAAAGAGGTAAACATAGTCATAGATTGGGATAGATTCAGAGAGCCAATGACTTTCCAACAGGTTAGGGACATCACGCATGTTGCAACACCTTCATCAATTACAATGCATTTGATGGTAATGTTTGTGTACACCACATGGATTTGAAAGGCCATGTGGAAAAGTAAGCGAGGCTTAACATCTACGACATCAAACTTAATAACCCTCAAGCCACGCGATTCTAAATCTCCTAAAGTAGATAACAAGGTGTTCCTCTATGAAGGACACATTTGGAGCACCTCCAAAGCCAACATCACACAAGGGGTTTGACCTAGATCTTTGACAATGAAATAGTTCTAGGTATCTCTGGAATTAGGATTGTGGGCAGAGCGTCTTAGTACTCCTTTCAGAATATGAGGTAGAGGTTCCAGATTTTCAATTTGCAAGGATGTTTCTGGAGGAGGGGGAGA
Organism: Picea glauca; assembly: GCA_000966675.3. NCBI lineage: Eukaryota > Viridiplantae > Streptophyta > Pinopsida > Pinales > Pinaceae > Picea > Picea glauca. The sequence goes on along the minus strand of JZKD02S1674236.1, from coordinate 422,278 downwards.
CTCTAGACCTATAATAGTCTGTGAAGAACCGTAATCACCCAATCGAGTGGCTACATCAATATGCGAATTGACCATATTAAAAAATACATGGACACCTTCATATGTCAAGGAGTTTTGACTCCTGCTCGACGCATTTTCAGTGTTGGTGGACCTTGAAGCCATATGATGATTATGTGGAAACGGATTGGTCAGCACAATAGATGGTTGTGATAAGAGCCTTGAGGCTTCCTCAATTTTGGGGCATAGGTGGGTAAGGTGATCATCTTTACAAAGTTTACAAGGAAAATTCACCTTATGTTTTTCTTTCTTACCCTCACCAACACTATTATTCGATATATCATTGTTAATATCGTCCTTGGATTTGTTATTATTTTTCCCACCCTTACGATTATTACCTCATCCTTTCCTTCTATTCCATCCTTTTTGTTGGTTACCATTTGGGTTGGCCAATGACTGTACATAATGCACATCCACCGACTGAGTGGGGGTGGAGGACGAAGTCGAAGCTTGTCCTACTATAGGATGGATTAGAGATAAATCCTTCAACTGGTTTGTCACCAAATCTATAGACTTAGCATTTGCAGAGCCTATGATGCCATCAACATGAGGCCTAAGATTTTTTCTAGGGTCATAATTCGACCTTGGTGCATCAGGAATAATTTCATACAACATTCCAGACTGAACATATATGAGGTCCAGTTGCTGGGCTTTGAAAATAGCTTCTTCCTTAGATGTTACTCTGGATGTAGAAACATCCTTCGAAATATAAGGCAATAAGGACTTAAGGAACCACTCCAAAAAAAACTATGGAGGAATGTATGATTCAATCAACATCTTTCATCTATGCCACTCTTGGATATCATCCGAGATATGCATAGCCTTATCTTGGAGAAAGGCCGAAAAAAGTTCTATGTCGACATCGTAATGAACCAACAACTGGAAGTGGTTGAGAAAGATCAAAATCATATGATTAAAGTTTCCATATGTTCCCCTTGGTAGCTCAATGTACCACTTCATGACAACCCCTATGAGGGTGCATTGAAATAGTCTCAAATGAATAGAATTGTCATTAAGGGATTTGGATGAACACCAAAGATGAAATGTAGTAACATGATCACTCATATCCTCTCCAATATTTCCTTTGAATTTTGGAATGTCTGAAGGAATATTGGTGGGGATGGGGGGCCATGAAAGGTCGTGACACACCATCATTCATTAATTTTGACAAATCTGGGAGATTAAGTGTGGCCAGAAAAGGGAGGTAGGGTTGTAACGTCTGAGCCCATGATCCTGAGAAAGATTGGTGTTGAGGGATTACAGGCAATCCAGGGTTCTGATATATACCATGGCCCTATCTGATAGGGTAATATCCTCCTCCAAACTAATTCATAAGAGGATGTATGGGCACCATACATGCAGAGGTGACATAATGAGGGTTATAGACATTGCCCCCAGCTGGAGGAGCTCCGGGGTGGAGGTTACCCCTAGCATGAAATCAACTCCCTCTGGATGGAACTCCAAAGAACAAAGGGGGATTTGTCATAAAAAAATTGTTTTTCGGAATCGACATGGAGGGAGGAGGGGGAAAGGATGGAATATGAGAAGTAACATGTCTGCTCGGTTGAGTACTCCATCCAGGAGCATTGAGACTAGGATTAGACCTAGAAGAAAAAAGAAGTTGGCCTCCAACCGTAGGATTCATTTGGGGAATATGAACTCCTCCAAATGAGAGAGGAGCATACAGAGGAGCCATGCCCCCGGGTACAAAACTAGGATTTGCATTAGTCACTAGAATAGAGGATGAAAGTTGCAATGTCATATTGGGCATACCAAAAGAAAAAGGGTTAGAGACTGAAGGTATGGACTAAGAATTGTATCCTGGTGTACCAAAAAGAGAACCAAAATGGTTCCTTTCTATGGGTCGAGTAGAAACCACAGGTTGGGTAGCAGTAGGGATGATAATATCTGGCACTCCAACCTTTGTGACCAAAGGAGTCGAAGGGATCCCAATAATCATAGAAGGTATAAGAGTCGAGGGAATCTCTGTGTCATTTAGATTTGACTCAGTACTCATAATTGGATAATCACAAGTCTAGGAGGTGGAGATATATGTACCACATTTATTAACTTTATGCATTTTAGAAGGAAACTTCGGTAAAGACACAAAATGAGGTGGTAAATTCAACAAATGACGAGACCTACGAGGAGGCTGGTCTTGCTCCACAATAACTCAAGACTCGAGATACAAAACAAAATCATAGGGCCAACTAACAATCAGAGAGCACACCAAAATAAAATAAAAAGGCCAAATGTACACAAATAAGATATAGTATCTGAAAAGGGGCCTCTCTCACTAGAGTAGGTATGCCTCTTCCAAGAGGGGCCTGAGACTCCCTTCAAAATATTGGAGGTATCGGAATGAATTATAAGGGCCCTTGTGGGCTTAACAATGCAGTCGATCGGATTCCCCCAGAGAGTTAATCCTCCATAAAGGTTGTGTGATATCCGACCTTTATCTGACTCAGGGTACTCGCATAATGACCCCTGCAAGTAACCTATGTGGCAATCTATGTCAAGCAACTAGAGTCACCACAATATAACCAATGCGCAATAGAACAATTGTGAGTTTGGTCCACCGTATGGGTAGGGTAACAATGCCCGAAATATTGAAAGCACCACCTCTCACAGAGGTAAAGGTACTAGAAAGACCCCAAATATGAATAGAACCACAGAAATATCTCTGACACTAATAAGGTATTAGAGGGATATCTATACAACCAACTTCATGTGACCTCGTGCTTAAATCTGGTGTGAGCAGAACCTCCTGACATCACTAATTATAAAATGGGTTTCACCACTCACTAGTCAGACACATGTGTTTAGTTTAATCGCCTTGGAGAAGTTTACTCACAAAATTATATTCCAAGGCCCCATGTCCTATGATTGTTTGTGTACCCTGAAAAAAAATAGTTTCTAATCAATTTTAGTTAATAAACGTTACTTTTAATGGATTTTGTTTACTCAAGAGGTGTGGTCGTGAAACTGATGGTATTACGACTCAACATATAAAATAAGCGAAAATAAAAACACTTCTAAGTCCTAATCTTAAATTCTCAAGAGGTGGTAAGCTTCTAAATGCAACTTTCAACTCAATTTCATTGAAATGCAATCTTTCCACATGTGTCAAAATCAATACTAATTAATCAAAAGAGAAAATGCCATAATGCAAAAATGAGCAATTTTTTTTTGGATTTTCAATATAAAGAAAAGAAAATGCAAGGAATGAATAAAAACTTCACATATAGACCCTACTACAAAAAAAAAGAGACAAGCCAAGCGGGATACCAAGAAACAAGCATTCAGGCCAATGTGCAAGGACAACCAATGAATAAAATCATAAGAAATAATACCGCCTGAAAATTCAACAATAAGAAGGTTTCCTATCACTCGTTAAGCACTTAATAGTTAGGACAAAGACCCAAGAAGACTCAACAACCAACAAACCTCACCCAACAAACACCAAACTCAACCAGTAAGCCTAAAGAGCTGATGTACATGACTATTTGAGAAAAAATCATGTATGTATGTGCCATACATAAGGACAACTCGCGTATGTACATGTCTGTCAAGGGAAAAACCACATATATATAGTAAAACACTGCTAGGGAAAGGATTAAGCCAAGAAACTCATATGAAAATTAAAAATAGGTTGTCAAGCAATCATGCAACAGGGAAACTCAGGATAACATAGAGCAAGTCAAGGAGAAAAATACTCCAAACCCCAAAATAGAAGATCAATCCCCAGTATGGTCGCCAATTCTGTTACGAGGAAAAATTATCTATGGAATGGGGTAAACCACAAAAGATAGAATGACATGCATAAATTAAATCTAATCCCAAGTATGTTATATAAATGAAATGATAACAAGACAATGCCAAGAGCCTACCTCGCCTAGACATTCGATGAAGACCACCGTCGAGGACGCAACTCAAAGCTTTATACCTGCAACTTGTCCTCAACAACCAAGATACACAAGCATATGGTGATAATATATAATGTTAGCACATATATTAGCATAATCCATTAACATACATGACAAATACACCCATGGAATAATAATTCAAATATTTGCAAGATATCAATTGGATGAGAAAAGAGTATTTCTATTAAAATAATCAATAGAAGTATATAGGTGACAAAATTCTGTAACAACACATCTCGGAACTGAGAAACTAAGTCCCTTCAGTTGGGCCTCCATCACTTCAATCCTCCACCAAAGGCAAGATCATATAAAGGAGACAATGAGGTTCTCCATCACAAAGAAGGAAGAGCTTGGGGGTTGAACAATGAGTTCAGACTTTCAAGGATAAAGGGATGCAAACTCAATATGAAGTGAAATTTCTTTAGAGTTCCTTTGCTCTCAAAGTTGAATTCTCTCTTTTTCCAAGGCTTGGAAATGGCTCAACTTATAGCCTTCAAATGGAATTGAAGGGCCGATTCAGATCATTTCCAGTATATGGAAGGTCAAGGATCATGGATCTCGTGATGTGACATGGAAACCCGACATAATTTTTAATTTTGAGCACCAAACCCGATGTACGTGGATTGTAGTGGAGAAACCTACCTATATTCTTGTTGTCTAACTGATAGGGCGCGTGTATGTGGGAAAATGTGCTTTTTTGGCTTTGGAAGGTACAAAAGGGGACTTCAAATCTGCATAGGGAAATGTAAAGGCCATCCAAGAAAGTTGCATGAGGTGAGGAAAAATTTGTTGTAACATAGTGTAGTGTATATTCCATTGGTACAGTTCATCGCAATAGGTCTTATAATGTACTAAAATATTTTATGATGCAGTTTATTACCTTAGATCTCAAATATATTATTACTAGCTTAGTGCTCAAATTTACAGAAATAACAAGCAAATGAACACATCATCCACACAATAAACACAACATCTGACTGGGAAAACTGATATAAGAGAAAATGATTTTATATGGTGAGGCCTATGCTCTGTTCTCTTTTCCTCAATTAAGAAATACACGTATAAAGAAAGGGAACTCTCTGTGGAGTTTCCTTGGACACTATGACTTGAATGGTTGCTACAAAATATATGAACTCCTGTATTATGCTTCAATAAATCACTCCTACATGATTTTCTCAACTACGTAACATCAACAATACTAAAAGAATGGAACCCCTTCTCTTCCTAGTGGCCCAATTTTTAACATAGCTTGATAGTTGCACAGGGTTAGGGTTAGGGGGTTTTGCATTCCTCAACCCTCAATTAGTGTTAGGTATTTGGATCCTATAGAATTTTGTTGAAAGCCCATATGTCACTAGCCCCACATGTGTGAGTAATGGGAATTGACATGGAATCCACTCGGTACCATGGTGGTCAACATAATAGGTCAACTTGTAGGAGGCATAACTTCCACATTCGAAATCCAATTGAGGTGATTTTCACACCATTGGAATTAGTTTAGTGTGCATAACAACATTGATGGGCCATGAGCTATGCTCATACATTTTTGACCCCAAAAAGTGCCACTTGATGCCTCAAACTAGATCTAGAAGGTTCTGAACCCAAATAACCAAACTGGGACCAACCCTTAAAATATGCGCTATAAGTCGATTCCTCCGATTTTTCCACCCCAAAAGTAGTAAGATATATGAAATATTATATAATGATCCATTGTGGTTCATACCTCCCCATCTAGAGAGGATTTTGGTCACCAAAATATTTTACTAAGTGAGGTGAGGAAATGTTTCCTTTACCTTCTCCATGAGTACCATTTGGCCTTGCCTGGAAGTTGTACTTTCAATCCTTGATCTATAAAATTCCATGGATATTCACTAGAATAGTTCATCACAACAAATCTGATAAATAAAACTGAAATATACACTATGAAGGTTAAATTCCTTTAGATTCCAGGATATTTAGTTATTAATTTTCTGCTTATGCATAAAATAAATAAAATGTAGAAAATAGAGAGCAGTAAAGTAAAATCACACACCATCCATAAGATAACACAAATACTTTTTCTGGGAAACCCTTATGGGATAAAACCTAGGGAGAAGGTGAGGTTGCTCTGTTGTCTTTCCTCTTATATGGAAATAATGTAAGCATAAAGGAGAAGACACTCTCTATGGAGTTACTTGAGACCTGAGGCCTCTTAGGCTGCTACAGAACATTAACCCCCTCTATTATTCTTTCTAATTTCCCACTCCCAATTGTTTTTCTATTCTATGGAACAAAATACAATAACATAGAATGGAACCCCTTCTCCTCCTAGTGGCCTGGTATTTAACATAGCCCGATAACCATCTAGGGGTAGGTTTTTGACTACCCTCAATTGTGGTAGGTTTTTTAACCTTCTAGAATCTCCCTAAAATTACTCACGTGTCTAGCCCCATATGAATGAGTAATGGGGCCTGGCGTGGAATCCTTACATACCATGGCTGTCAGCATGATAGGTCAACTTGCATGATGCATAATTTTTGCATATGAACTTTGATTGATGCACGGTCTGCATTGTTGGAAAGGTCTCAAAGTGTAGAACACCATCAAGGGGGTGTGTGTATATCTCAAACACTAGAACTAAAAAAAACTCCATTTAATGCATCAAAATGGATCTAGAAGGTTCCGAACCCCAATTTTCCAAACCGGGACATGTCATTAAAATGACCCTGCTAATTGATTCCTCCAAAATGTTTCACTCTAAAATCATTGAGATAGATAACAATTAATATAATGATCCAATCCAAATCATACCTCCCCATTTAGGGAGGATTTTGGTCCCCAAAATATTTACTAAATGAGATGAGGAATGTTTTCCTCTACCTTTTCCCTGGAGTACCACTTTTCTGTTCCTGAAAGTTTTCCTTTCAACCCAATTTGTCGAAGGTCATGTTGCCACTATCTTATAGTTATTGACTACTTCTGCAAAACTATGTCCTCTGCTAACTTTTCCTAAGCATCTAGTTCTAATTCCTCTATGGAAGGTAGGACCCACTCCTCCTCCTAATCCAACATGGAAGGCTCATAGAGTTTGAGATTCTCCACATTCACTACTAAGTAAATGTGCATGTATGGGGGTAGACTGAGTCTGTAGACATTATCTCCCACCTTTTCCAATACCTCAAAAGAAGCATACCGCAAAGCCTTGATTCTCTTACTAGAACCTTATAGGCTTTCCTTATTCATTTGTAACCATACTCAGTCTCCTACTCCAAATTTTCTCTTTGTTTTGTGTTGGTCATGTCTAGCATTTTAATTTTCTTTTGACATCTTCAATGTCTCTTCTACTTCCAAATGGATCTTCCTGATATTCTCAAATTTTTTCTTTTTTCTTTTAATGCATCTCTTATGAAGTCCTCCCTCATTCCTCCTTGTATTCCATATACAACATCTATGGGTGAAGGTGGAATGTACCCAAAGGAAGTTTTAAAATATGACTTACTAGTAGAAGTGTGGGTTTCTCTATTATAAGAGTGTTGTATATAGATTTTGAATTTGGCCATGCAGCTGCTGAAACACCTCTTTGAAGTCCTCATCTTCTTTGTATGCATCATGGGTAAAAGGATCCATGTGCATCAGAGTTCCCAAAGTTGTAATCTTGGATGTGGGTGGTTGTGAAATCATGTTTTCCAACTTATTTGTGATACCCTTCTTATACTTTATGACCAAATAAAATTGTTGTAAAAACCCCATCAACTTGTAAAGTTTTTTTGTAGCTTACTCTAGGCTTGCAAATACCATTGTGGCTGGTGATCTGTGTGGATTGTTGGTACTACAGTCTGCACCTGACTACTAAACGAAAAATCTAGGCCACCTATCAATTTAGAATGATTTCTTCTTTAACTTTTTGTTGGTTGTTTAGAGGGTTATTCTATCAAGACAAAGGCAAGGTTGGGTTGGCAGAACGATATGGATGAGGGCCCTCCTTGGATGATGGCACACTATTAATAGACCAGTGAAATAATAAAAAACAAGGGGAAACAACAAACTACTTAATGAATAATCTGCTGCAAGAAGTTCAATAATTAAAATATCATGTCAAGACATCAAACATGTATCAAAACACAATAACTCCCATAGGTTCCATAATTTTTTTTTTCACCAAAGCATTAGTTGTTTGACAGGGTGCATATCAGTAAAAATAAGTCATACAATAGCTGAAAGAAAATGAAATGTTCATTGCACAAATAAAAAACTATATTCAAGATAAGAATGAAAACACATGAAGAATTGAACGAAACACTGTCATCAAGATTATGTTCACCAGGTAGAGAGATTTAATCCATGCACAAAATGGGTCCAACCAGTCTGTAGTATTTCTATTCTTTCCTAAAAAAATATGACCTTTACAATATAAGAAAAATAACTATTTAAAAGAGTTTCAGAGACTCGTCCTTAGGGGACTGAGACCCAAATTTAGGGAACTATTTGTAAAAAAATATATTAACTTCACTAATATACTAGAATTAATCAGCAAGAGTGGTTTTTATCACACACAAAAGACAACTCTTGCATCTAATCTAGGAAAATGCTGGACTAAATCAAATAAAACTACTATTGTCTCTGAGATAGAACTGATGCATGTGCTGGAGGAACCGATTTGGATGAAAATAGGCCTCAGAGTGACAGATAAGAGATCTGTGTTGAATGACAGCATGTCTGCGAGCTGTTGGAGGCCACTGGAGATAATCAATTGCATGAGTTGAGTTTGCTAAAGTGTTTATGGCACTAACCTGCGTCGACCTATGAATGAGAATTTTCTCTCTATCTATGCCTAAGATTTTGAAATTCATGCACACTTTGTATTGACCCCATCAGCTGCCATCTGCACCTATGAAATAGCTTCGCTGGAATGGTTGTCAGCCCATCGGGCATGAGGGGAGACCTGGAGGCGAGTATCCAATCGAGAGACAAAATGAATGGATAGGAGGGTAGATGATGTATAGTGAGGGATACAGGTGGTGCGTATAGAGAGGAGGAGTATATAGGTTGGGAAATGAGTGGAGAAAAGGTGGATAAAGGTGAGAGGGGGTGGTATTGAGAAAAACCCAAGAGGAACTTGGAGGGGGGTGTAGGCGGTAAGCGTATTAGAGAGGAGTGAATGGGATGAGTGAAGGCGATGTGTGAGGTGACACAGTGATCTGATGTCATTCAGGAACGTGATTACGGGGGCTATTGAGGGTGGTTTGGATTTAGACCGCGTTTGGGCTTGCAATTCATTGGAATATGCCATGTACCCTTCCAAAAAAACCATGGTTTAAATTGCGGGACCACTCTGGAAAATTAACATCCGGGCAGTTTGTGTCCCTGCAATGAACTATAACCGTCAATCTGATTATGATTCGAGAAATCTGGGTGACCTTTACTTGTGACAAGGATCAATGCTTCAGGTTTATTTGATATCGACGGTTCATGCTTACTTAGGGAGTATGGGCTTCAAGACTTCAGGGTTTTATGAATGTTATGCTTGAGAAACTCCCGTAGTGACAATGCTGTGAAGTGAAAGATCTGCTGCCGCGTGTCATGACTGATGAGTTGTCCATATTTTCTTCAGAAATCTAGGCTTCAAGAGTTTCAAATGTTAGGCTTGGAAATATCCTAGAGGAAAATCATCGAAGTGACGTGGTGGCATGATGTCGTATGATGTCACAACTGTTGAGGTGTCTTGGAAAGAAAGGTGACATGTGACATGTGTGAATGGGCGAATGAAACAACCAAATGACCTGAGATGAATGCCACATGTCCTTCCTCATGAGTGTGCCATGTGTCTCAACTACTGGTTACCACATGCTTCGACACTTTGGGAATTTAGTTCTCCAGGCTTCGGGACATCGAGAATTTCAAAACGTTGAGCGTGAATATCTCCTGGAGGAAAATCGCCGAAGTAACTGATCTATTGCCACGTGTCCCATATGATGGATGGTCTATATTTACTTCAAGACTTTGGGTCTTTGGTTCTTCAGGACTTTCGAATGTGAAACCTTAAAATCTCTCGGAGGAAAATCCCCGAAGTGAATAATTTGTTGCTGCCTGTCGTGACCAACAAATGGTCTAGATTCTCTTTGGAAGTCCTAGCTTCAGGAGTTTCAAATGTTTGTGCTTGGAAAAATCCCGAAGTGAAAATCATCGAAGTAAATGATCTGTCACCATGTGTCCTGCTTGATGAATGATTTGTATTTGATTTGGGACTTCTGATGACTCTCGGTGTTAAACTTCACGCAATTCTGCCCCCTGAATGAACGAAAACTGTTGATCTATGATTTGCTTGGTGAATCTTTACCGTTGAAAATTTACCTGTTTGTTCCCACAGTCTAAGTATGAACTTTGTTGTTCTGGATTTTTGCGTCATGTGCACAGGCATTTCTTGTAAATAGAAAAGACTTGGTAGACCTGCAGTGAGCTCAATCAATGGTGCACGCGATGACAAGAAATTCGAACCAAATCCAACATATATTTCATTCTTTCAAGAAAAATAGAAAAGAAATGCACGAAGACTCAAAAACGAATAACGGCCAAGACACTCAATAGTGGGAAACTGACTTAACCAACAAGAAGAGGAACATTTTGAATAAGGCATAGGGAAAAAGAGAAGAGAGGCAGGGGATGCAGACCTAGGTTACAACATTGGTTCCAACTAGGGATAGCTCATCCCTGTGAGGTGCTAAGAACGGTATATCGGTTCCTTGATATTAGATAACTTCTCTTACCTTTCATCACTTACATTCATTTCCTTCTTGTCCCTCAAACATGCATTTTATTGAATTGAAAACTGAAACTACACCCCAGTGCCTTGTTGGGCTATGGAGTCTTTATTCACACACAACTAACTAATCAAAAGCAACAATAAAAGAAAGCATCTATGGTACAAGGGGGACCTTCCCCCATCCTTAAACAAAATAGTGTTTCAGGAAGCACTCATTTACTGGGCCTCCAAAGATCTTTGTATCATCTAGATTGTGCAGAATGAATGTGTTGCAGTCCAAAATTTCGATCACCTTAAAAGGGACAAACTAGAGGTTGTCAAATTTACCATGCTTGGACTTGTCATCTTTTCTAGCATCCCACCTCAAAACCAGGTCACCTTCCTGAAAAATTTCCTTCTGGGTTTTCTTATCAAAGGTTAATTTAATCTTTCTGGTATGCCTCTGTTCTTTGATCAAGTGTCTCTCTTCTCTGTTGAACTTCTATAATCTGGAATATCCTCCATTGTAAGTCATTGGGCTCCTCAATATTATCCTGCAATAATTTCAGGACTGGTATACCGAGTTAAGTAGGAAAAAAAATGTCTATGCCATAAACAAGCTGGAATGATGAGGTTCCTAGATACTTCTTAGTGCTGATCCTGTCATCCCATAAGGCATAATTGAGTTTAGAGTCTTAGGATTTCTTTCATTCAGTCAACAAATTTTTAATGATCCTTATGAGAGTCTTGTTTGATGATTCTGCCAAGCCATTTCCCTAAGGGTAATAGGGTGTGGAATGTGTCAAGGAAATGTTGTGACTTCCACAGAAGTTAATCATGGATTTGGAATTGAATGCTTGGGCATTGTCTGTTACAAGCTTACTGGGGCAGCCAAATTTGGCAAAAATATTAGTTTCCAGGAAATTCATGATTACCTTGTCAATGGCATTCCTGGTGGGCACAACCTCAATCCATTTGGTGAATTAGTCGGTGGCAGTGAGGATCCACTTGTGTTGTCCACTAGAGGGTGGATTTATTTCTCCTATGAAGTCTAACCCCCATTGTTGAAACGAACTACTAGTTTTGATAGGTTTCATGGGAAGTGATAGTAACTTTTGTTTCCCTGAAAAAATCTGACATTCATTGCAGGCTCTAACAGTGGCAAACACATCAGAGAAAAGGGTGGGCTAGTAGTATCCTACCCTCAGGATCTTGAGCGATGTGGCCCTCCAATGTTGGTTCCCTCCACACACTCCTCTTTGCATTTCTACTATGATTTTCTTAGCTTCATCTCCATCAAGGAATTTTAACAGAATGGCAACAAGATGCCTCCAATACAAGCTCTAGTTTGAAATGTAGAATTTGATGGCTATCAACTTGAGAGACCTGGCCTTTATCTTCTTCACATCTGGTGGAAATTCAAAATGTTGTAGAAAATAGATGATGTTTTTATACCAAGGTGAAGAGGAATATTTTTCAAATACCTGTAAGTTGTCTTGTCCAAGCTGTATGATGGGTGCATCTGATTGGGTGAAGATTTGATTCAACTCTAGCACCTTGTAGTTTGATTCTGATAGCAATTTGGCCAGTCCTTGCCCCTTGATCAGTTTGGTGGGAATTATGTGAAAATCATACGCCAATAGCTTGACAATCCATTTTCCTCTTTTCCCCTCGTTGTCTGGCTGGACCAGAATATCTTTGACACTGTTGCTAGGAACAAAACTCGTTATGCTAGACTGTAGCATGTAAACCCTAAAGGCCTTGAGTGCTTTAACCAGTGCATAAGCCTTTTTTTCTAATATATCATACTTGAGCTCAACATCTCAGAGGGCTCTGCTGAAAAAGGCTATTGGTTGCTCATGGCCTTACACATTTTTTTGCAGCAGTACAACAACAATCGTTTCCTCTAAGGAAAAGGAGAAAATGAAGAAATCTTTGGTATAGTCAGGGTTGGCCAATACAGGTGCTTCAACTAAAGCTTGCTTGATTGTTTGGAAAGATGATTTTTCCTCTGAGGACCATTTTATCACAGCATCTTTCTTCAACATGTTAGTAATAGGCTTCAGAATTTCAACAAAATTTGGCACAAAACGTCTGAGGAACTTTATCTTACCAATAAAAGACTGGACAACCTTTTTGTTTCTGGGGATCTCGATTTGTCGAATGGAACAAACCCTCTTTGGATCAATTTTTATGCCTCCCGCTGATATGATGTGGCCCAGGAGCTTTCCTTCTGGCTTGGAAAAGTGAGACTTGCTAGGATTGAGAGATATCCCATACCTCCTACATTTCTTGAAGACCTACTCCAAATGATGCAAATGTTCCTCATTAGAATTGGAGAAAATGGTAATGTCATCTAGGTATATGACCATAAATTTGTCTTTCTCCCCCACAAAATCTATGTCCATGGCCCTCTGAAAAGTGGCCCCTGCGTTCATGAACCCAAAGGGCATCTTGTCATACATGAATGTTCCCCATGGGGTAGTGAATGTTGTCTTTTCTTTGTCTTCCTCACAAACTGCTATCTGGTTGTAACTAGAGTATCCATCCAACAAGGAAATTTTGTGTGCACCTACCACCCTCTGTAAAATATGATCCATCTTGGGGAGGGGGTAATTTTCCTTCAAAGAACAGTTGTTTAGATTTCTGAAATCAACACATAAGCGTATCTCCCCACTCTTCTTCCTTACAGGTACTAAGTTGGCCACCCAGTTTGAATACCTCAACGGTACAATTATCTTGGCATACAACATTCTTTTTAGCTCTTTCTCAATTATGGACATTAACATGGGATTAAATCGTTTAATCTTTTGTTTGAATGGCTTGGAGCCAGTTTTTAGAGGGATCTTGTGCTAGATGATGTCAGTATCGAATGTATTCAAATCTTCATAGGAACATGTAAAAGTATCAACAAACTTTTTAATGAGACTGACATACCTATATTTTTGTTCTGCAGCCAATGCTTTGGACAACTTGATGATCTTGGGATTCTTAGTGGTCCCAATATTGCACTCTGTCACTTCCTCTTCTTGATTCTTCATGGAAGTTCCTTTGTAAACATCATTGTTGTCGAACAATCTTTCCAATGGTACTAGCCCCTTTGGAATATGATTGGTTTTCAGCTCCACAATATCATGACCATCGACTGTGTTCAACATATGAGGTGTTTGTTGATCTTCTAGTTTCTCATTTTCATCTTCTTGACTTTCTTGATCAATTTATATATTGAAGAATTCATCAATGGTGTGAATAAATCTCTACAACTCTAAATCATCACTAAAGACTTTCCAGTGCTTTATGTTGTCTGGTATGGCTGTTCTATGTCTAATCTCCACCTGATATTTAATATTTGGGCCAAGGGGATGCCTGAACGTGCTGGTAGCTAAGACCAAAGAATCATCTTTCTGATTTTGTTCTCTGGGAATGAAAGAAATGTTAAATGCTAGAAAGAAATTATCGATTAGATCCCATACCTCTTTTATGTACTGTTTGAGCCTCTGTTGCTTATTTTGATAGATATTTCCCACTTGATTGATGACCAAATTAAAATCACCATAAACTTCTAAACAATCAATGGCCATGTCTTTGGCATCCCTCAATCCCAAAACTAGAGCTTCATATTCAACTATATTGTTAGTAATCTCAAACTCCAGCTTAGAAGAGAGGGTTATTACTTCTTCTGAAGGGGAAATAAGGAGAATACCTACACCAAATCCTTCTTTTGATGAAGATCCATCAAAATACATCTTCCACACCTTGTTTTGTTGACCATTCATCGAATGCTCTCTGCGTTGGCTAACTGATAATTCAGGTTCATCATCATTTAAATGAAAAACAGAGGAACCCATTCCATCCTCAAGAGAATAAATGGGGTGATTTCTTGGGTTCTGATGATCACCGACTATGTAGGCTAACCTTACCTCTCTGTATAGCCTTCTGTGCTCACCACCAAACACAAGAATGGTGGCATATGTGAGGTCCATTTGCAATGATCCTCCAACCTTCTTAGCCTAAGTCCTGGATAAGAGCATGCCAAACTTTGGGGGGATGTCGACCACCACAATGTCCATCACTACACTCTTCATGGGTAATTATGCTAAAGAAACTACCATATCCTTTATCAATCCCAGGCATTTTACTTTCTTAGAATCAAAGGAATACAAGTCTTGGTAAGGCTTGGTAATCTCCAGACCTAGTTCTTCCATAACAACTTTGGGAATGACATTGTGAGAGGCTCCTGAGTCCATAAGATAGTTGTGCAGGATCTTATCATGGACATTCAAAGATATATAGAAAGGAGGAGAAGCATCAGATCCATCCTCAATGTGTGGACCCACAATAATGGTTGGCTTTTCATCCTGTAGACTAATGAAATTAGAAGATACACTAGAAGGAGTAGGTTGCAGAACTTTCATGATGGATTTCTTGAAAGGTTAGGTTTTTAACAATTCTGTCAGCGGGACAGGAATCTTGATTTTTCTCAGCTCATGTTCCAGGATGAAAGAGGTTGGTGACTTATCAGCTTCCTTTGTTTTAGGGGCAAGAGGTTTTGATAGTTGAGATGACTGAGTTTTAGATGACATACCTTTATTTGTATTTGTCTTGGGAGGAGCTTATGCTTGTTTACTTTGATTAGAGGTAGTGGCTTTGGAAGCTCCATTTATCATCCTCAAATCATATTTATTCTTGGGTTGACCTTGAATAACTCCCTCTTCCCCTATCTGATCATCAAATTGATTTGAAAATTTTGCTACCTCATATTCTTGCCATGTTAAGTGACTGGTACAATATTTTGTCTCATTGAAAATCACAACAATATCGTCCACATCATCATTTTCTGCATCTATCTCCTCAATATGGTTTTTTTGAAAAGGGGGCACTACCCTTTGATCATCAAAATTTCTCCTTTCTCTCTGCATTACTTGAGGAGCGTCATTAGGCCTTCTGAATTAGTTCTGATTTCTATTACAGCCCCTTGAAAAGTTATGTTCAACTGTCTGGATTCCCATTTTATCTTTGCTATCTCAGAAGTCATATCCTTCAAATTCTTAGTCATCTCTTCAAGTTGGGGATCATATGCAACTGGGTTAGAGGAGGAATGGGCATCCTCTCTCTATTTTTTCTTGTCTTTATCAGATCTAGTCTTCAATCTGTCTGATGCCAAAATATTAGATTCAACCTCAATGGTCACTTCCTGCATGGAAAATAGTGTGGTTGACCTTCTCTCTCTCAGGAGGAGGGATAATTTTGCATCAATTGCATTATCATAAGTGATACTGGCAAAGGATTTGGTTGGTTTGATTTCATCTGGGATTCTACCATACATTTTATTGAATCTCTTGGTGAAGTATGAAATAGATTCACCATTCTTTCTCTTTAGAGCCCCAAATTTAGTGATGCAATAAAGATAATCTCTCCTATCTCCCCATTGCTTTATAAAATCTTCATCTAATGCCTCAATATCAACAATGGAGGCTGGAGGAAGACTCTTGAACCATTTTTTGACCTCCCCATCCAAACTATGTACAAACAACCTCATCCACACATTTGAATAATCAATGTTAAAATTGTCTGCAAAACTGTAAAAGGCTACCAGATTTTCTTCAACAATTATTTCACCTTCTCCATTATATCTTGGAAGATATTTCATGTAATATGTGGTTGGGAGTGCATGTAAAACTATAGGTAGTACTAAGGATGCATATCTGGAAGAAATTATGAGATACATCCTGTTAACGACCATGGCTTGAACAATAGGAATCTGAAAATTTATGGGAGATACAGGAGTGGATGCAAGACTGGATGCTGAAGTGGAATCGGGAGTAGATGTCTGAGCCCCATTGGAATTATGATTCTCAAGGCTAGAAAATTCAAGCTGCTCATGATGATGGTTTGAAGTATTCTCTTGGTGTGAAATTTTCCCTTGAGGGGGGAAGTGTATCTCTAAGCTACAGTGGATTTCCTTAGTTTCCTTTCTAGTTCAGAGCATACTGTGTTATTCTCAGGGTTATAATAAACCTTCTTGGATTTTCTATTTTCAGATTTGGATCTATTGAATCCCTTTCTAGCCGCCAATATTTCTTCTTTAAATTTTACTCAGTGAAGTCGCCAAGTGAAAGATGACAGTCTCTCTATGTCTGATATTTGTTCACCATCAAAGGTCAGAGCTGATAAATTTTCATTCTCCCAGGGAAATATATTTTGTTACTCCATTCCCCGACAATGGTGCCAGAAGATGTTGGTCCTAAAGTTTTCACCTAACTGCTAAAGGGAAAAGCTAGGCCACATATCAATTTAGAATGATTGCTTCTTTAACTTTTTGTTGGTTGGTCAGAGAGTTATTTGGTCAAGACAAAGGAAAGTTTGGGTTGGCAGAACGATATGGATGAGGGCCCTCCTTGGTTGATGGCACACTAATGACAAATTAGTGAAATAATAAAAAACAGGGGGAAGCGACAAACTGCTCAATGAATAATCCGCTGCAAGAAGTTCAATACTTAAAATATCATTTCAAGACATCAAGCATGTATCAAAACACAATAACTCCCACAGGTTGTAGAAAACAAATTTTCACCAAAGCATTAACTGTTTGACATGTTGCATATCAGTAAAAATAAGTCATACAGTAGCTGAAAGGAAATGAAATGTACGTTGAACCAATAAAAAACTGTATTCAAGATAAGAATGAAAACACATGAAGAATTGAACGAAACACTGTCATCAAGAGTATGTTCACCAAGTAGAGAGATTTAATACATGCACAAAATGGGTCCAACCAATCTGTTGTATTGCTATTCTTCCCTCAAAAAATCCGACCTTTACAATATCCAAAAAATAACTATTTAAAAGAGTTGCATAGGCTCTCGTCCTTAGGGGACTGAGACCCAAATTTAGGGAATTGTTTGTAAAAGAAATTATTAACTTCACTAAGACACTGGAATTAATAAGCAAGAGTGTTTCTTATCACACACAAAAGACCACTCTTGCATCTAATCTAGGAAAATGATGGACTAAATCAAATAAAACTACTACTGTCTCTGAGACAGAACTGATGCATGTGCTCGAGGAATTGAGTTGGCCGAAAATAGGCCTCAGAGTGACAGAGAAGAGCTTTGTGTTGAACGATGACATGTCTGTGAGTTTTTGGAGGCCACTGGAGATAATCGACTGCATGAGCCAATTTTGCTGAAGTGTTTCTGGAACTAACATGTGTTGACCTGTGACTGAGAATTTTCTCTCTATCTATGCCTGAGATTTTGGAAGCCAAGCACACTCTGTATTGACCCCTTCAGCTGCCATCTTCACCTTTGAAATAGATTCTTTGGAATGATTCTCGACCCATTGGGCATGAGGGGAGACGTGGAGGTGAGCATCCAATCAGGAGACAGAATGAATGGATGCGAGGGTAGATGACGTATAGTGAGGGATACAGGTGGCGCGTAGGGAGAGGAAGAGTAGACAGGTTGGGAAATGAGTGGAGAAAAGGTGGTTGTTATCACTGAAATTTCATCCACAAATGGTTTGGTTACAGGAATCCAGTATCTTCAAACAACTATTAGTTCACCCATGGACCAAAAATCACCAAAAATGCATTTCCAAAAGGTCCAAAACTATACAACTAGTTATAAAATCAACATGTGCTAAGGATATACAGGAAACACGTGCACGTGTGCCAGTCGAAAATGCCAGAAAAGTGCACATGGGCCCGATGCACGACTGTGGATGCAAAAAGCCGTGCACAACTCAGAACGACTCATTTATGATATTGGTCGGCCTCCCACCCACTTCTGGTTCAGCTTCCAAGTCAATTTGACATCCAAATCTTGGCTGAATCTGGCTGGGTGGCTGGTCAAATACCTAAAGGTGCCCTAAATAGCCCCTTGTTCACACTAAAAGCTGTTTGAATAATGACTCAAAGTTATGCTATAAAAGGAAGCCATGGGTGCACTACATTTTCAAGGAATTCATTTATATTGTTATGTTGCTGGTATTCTCTTGGATGATCCTCTTTCCTCATCAAGAGTATGCTAGCACCATTACACTTAGCCATTCATATCACCTCTAGAATGAATGTGATTTGGATTCACTTCACCATTTCATCCTAGTTTCTCATTTGTAAGAAGAGCTCAATATTTGGGGGTTCAAGAGCCCTCCCTTGGAGGAAGAGGGGACCCAAAGTCTCTATTTCTTCTTGGTGTTTTATTTCCACTAATACAATCTTTTCCATTGGTGGCACGAGTCTTGTTTGTTCCTTGTCCTTATGTTCTTATGCACTATCGTTTAATTGTTTTTATCATTCTTAGTTTAATTCTTTTCTTATCTTTTATGATTTATCTTTCTAACCCTTTTCTTTACTTCTGTCTTGCCTAGTTGACCCAACTGGGCTTGTAAGAACCATTATTTTGCTTATTTAGGTGACAAAAGAGGTGCAACAAATTGGCAACTCTGCTGGGGAAAGGTATCAATTTCCTACCCCATTTGGGTTATTTTAGCTCTTCTTTCTGTTTATTTAACCTACAAGTACCATAACTGACCCAAACTAACCTGCAAAACATCAAATTCAAAGATGAGTTAAGAATCCGAAATTTTCTTCACAGTCGTGTGACAGGTGTGCTTGGATTTATTGGCCCATAGTTGCACATTGTGCGCCAAAACCACTGTATTACTCAACGCCTTATGCGCACCTGCACCCATAAGTCTCTTTTAGTTCGCGCATTGGCGCTCAAAGCGCCTCTGTCTATTCTGAGACCCGCGCACCTGTGCAGAAAAATACACATTGTAATATTTTTGTGATCTGTGGAGGGCCCATAGCCTTCTTAAAATTGATTCCATGCATATTGTAATCTGCACCACACTTACATTCCCTCTCCATATAAAGGGATTAATCAAAACATAGGCACTTAGGGGGTTAAAATCATAATTTTTTCCTCTTTTTGTTTTCATGTTGCCACATGGATGGCTTGCTTTGGTTAAAGGTTAAGTGGGAATCATTCTACATCACATTTAAAACTTGCATTGGGACCATAAATTGGATATCAATTGTTGAGTATGCTCTTCTCTCGCGCTCCAAAGCAATCTTGAGAATCAGAAAGAGGTTGAGGGACAATTTCATCTCCCTTAAAAAGACAAAATCCTTAGGAGAGGACAACATCCCCCCTCGGGACTCTTAGTTTATTTTTCAAACACATCTTAAAATTGTAAGGGCCCATACATACCCACATGCTACAGAGATAGGATAGTGTTGAAATTTAATTTCTTAGATTAAATCACTAGGAAAGTTTAAAGTTTTTGTAACGGGCCCATACATGCCCACATGTCCACAATCTAGGATAGTTTCAAAGATTTATTAGATTAAATCAAAATAGGGAGTTAAAGGAATAGTAAGGACCCGCATGTCCACATGCTAGTTTCCTAGGGACTTTAAAATTCCAAAAGTTTGTACCAGTGACACATAGTAACTTAGGTAATAAAAACTTGTAAGGACCAAGCAAAGTCCACATGCAACAAGGTGACACCTAAATTATTAAAAAAATGGCACACTTTCACTTGTTCACACACAGAGTTCACAAATCACTCACATAGCATTATCTAGAAATTTTGGAGGTTGAAGTAAGTTTCCTCCATTGGGATTCTGAAACGCCCCACCCCTTTTCTTGACAAGACTATCCACTCCCAATTAATTTCAACGAGGTTGGTTTACACCCCCAATATCTCAAACAACCACACCTAAAATATTTCTAAAAACTCACTAAGTTTTTCTCCACAGGAGGTGCCAAAAGAAATTTTTTAGTCTAGGTAGGATATCAGGGATAGGCATCCAAATAACTCCCCGTTATCTAGTTCTCACATCATCAAAACAATAGAAGTTGACAAATAGGGAACTTTTAAATCCTCCAAGTCAAGTGTTCCTACACCATAAGGCAGGGAGATACCCGTGAAGGGTTGAAGGCCGAGGTCCGGTTGTTCTGTGCGTCCCCCCTTGAGGCACCCACCTCTTGGAAGGGATCCAACCTGTGACCCATTTCTTAGGCTGAAAATCTAAATGTCGCACTTTTATCGAGGTACCTAGTGACCAAAAATTTAGGACATCCACCTAGGTGGCAATTGTGGGCTGCAATTGCACCTTGATCAGATTTTGTTGCGACTATTGGGAAATACCGCTAGCTCTTTTGGGATATGCCCCCTCTACCCATCATTATAACTGATTGCTTCATCCTTTACTAGTTTCTCTTTCGGTGGCTTCAGACCCCACTTTCGAGTGCTATTGGAAGGTCCAGTGCTATTTGAGAGGAAGTACGTTACGTCTTTTAGGACACGGACATTTGTTTTCTTTGTTCTCCCACGCGGAAAAAATCCACCTATCCACATATATGCTTCTTTATCAAATTACTTTATGTATGATGCCCTTTTGATTACATATGATTGGGAAATATATTGTGAAGGTTCAAAATTTTTATCCCTCTCCCATTTAGCAATACCAAAATTTTGAAAAACTGAATACGACCAACCCGACCCATTAGTTGAATAATGCCAAAAAGAAAGGAAAAAACTAGAACAATAATAATCTAGGGCAAGGAGGAAATCATCCCCAACAAAACCAATCGGCTGGGGGAAACCAGAATCCGGGCAACCAGAACCCTCAAGGGGGAAATAACATCAAATTCCAAGGAAATAACAACAACAATATTCGGACAAACTTCCCTTGTTCCCTTTGCGGTGAGTTTGGTCACTATACACACCATTTCCCCCAAATCGTTTACTTTAAACAGATGAAAGACTCTATGAATGGACCACATCCCTCAGCGTTGCCTGCCCCTCCATAGGCCCCACAACAATATGTGCAACAACCACCCCCAACCGTGCTGCAAAACCCCATTCCACACCAAGGGGTGATAAATACCCAACAAGACATACATCTTACCCCAACACAGTTGGGACAATATCCTAATACGGGCAATCCTACAGATTGCACTATCCTCCTCACCAGTGAGGAAGAAGTCCTTTTGCAAACATGTAGTCGTCAATATAGCACACCCGCTGAGTCTTCTCCCACCACCTCAAAAGTAACCCCAGTCACAACTAGACCCCCCTTAATGATTCCTCGCCCTAATACAGAAATACCCCTACGTATTCCTCGCATCCCATTACATAGGAATGTCCACAACCCTCAGGCTAGGGTGGCTCATAATTACAGTTTGGTCGATGACTTGGCACAATCTTCGGCTGCCATGTCAGTCTTAGAAGTCCTTCAAACTTGTCCCACTCAGTGGAAGTCATTACTTTCCGCCTTGGGGGCAGTCGACCCTGCTGATACCCGACTCATCACATTTGATCTTGACAGTGGAGAACCTTGCCTCCCCACTCTTATCGATTTTCAAATTCCCGTGAAAATATGGAACATTACCATTCATCAATGCATCATTGATGAAGGTGCATCCACATGTATCATGTCCAAATCCGTATGGCAGAAACTTGGTTCCCCCAAACTCATAACATCTGCCATTACCTTAAGATCTTATGATGGTTGACCATCTTCTCTCGAAGGGATCTTCCAAAATGTCCCTGTATAACTCGGGGGGAAAACCATTCTCATTAATATTGAGGTTATCGATGCCCCAATCGATTACAATATCTTGTTCGGTCGTAGCTACATGTATGCTATGAAGGCAATTTCTTCTTCTGTATTTCGAACCATGATGTTCCCCCATAATGGTGAGATCATTACCATTGATCAGGTTTCACATTATGAGCCTAACCCTTCTGCCAACATCGATAATATCCTTCCATTCGTCCACACTAATTCTGATACATACCCACTCATCGAGATGGGCCCCAAAATGTTCAAAGACCCATCCTTTCTTGGGACGTACCATGGCACACCACCACTCATTCATCCTTCCAATCAAGTATGTGTTGTCTCATCCAATGAAACTGAAGATATTCTCCCTCCCACCGAGGCCTCTTTTTCCCCTGATGTCCCATTAGTCGCAGAATACCTCCCTCAGGAATCTCTTGGAACTTGTTCAACTCTACCCATTCCCGATCTTCCCCTCCCCCAGGTATCCCAGTTTTGGAAACAGTCCCCCAAGCCATTACCCAAATCCATTTCTTTTACCCCCCAACAGGTGTACAATATTTCCAGGTAGCCGCAATGCTCACCCTTCCTAACATGCTGTTAGAAATTCCAGTATGGTATCTCCATCCACCTGAGATGGTCCCTCAACCATACCTCCCTCCCCAAACCAAAGGAATCCCAATGTAGATTCCCATACTTACACCCACCATCTCACCCACACCCCCACTCGTTAGCACCCTTGCTATAGCTAGGGGCAGACGAAAAAATAAGGAGCCCACTGCTCCACTTCCCCCATGTGTCCAACCTCCTTGCGCACTATGCGAGAAAGACAGACACCCCACCAACAAGTGCCCATCTCTCCCCGAGTTAGATAATCTCATTCAATTCCCTTGAACACCTCCACCACTCGTCGCTTCCTCCAGTACTGCCGCTATCTCCCAAAACACTAGTAGCAAAGGAATGTGAACCAAATTCACATGTGCCATCTGTTCAGAATATGGCCATTATACACACCATTGCCCAGTGCTACCCCAATTCCGACAGGTGCTAGCAGTAGTACGCCAGAGCTTTCAACAAGAATCCAGTCCATCTGCATCATCCTCAACCAATGTCACAGACATCCATTATGTCACGAATTCAGTCAACAAACGTATGAGGTTCCCTTGCTCTCTCTGCAAATCATTAGATCATTTCACATACCAATCTCCTATGATCATTGAATATAGACAATGCCAAATGGCCCCGATTCAAAATCCTAACCCCCCCCTGCAGAATCAGTGATTAACCCCACTCCATCACTAGAGGTTCTTCATATTACTTCTCCTGAGCCTGGAGCACTCCCTACTCCTCCATGGTTCTTAGATGATTTATACGAGGATTTACCCCCAAATCCCCCCAATTCTCCAGTTCATTTTCCTATGGAAATTTTATGCCCAACTATAGTTTTTAACCCACAATATCTTGATATTTGGTTTATGTCGAGCGAACCATCACAATCCCCTTGTGTCAATCCCCCTACTTCTTTATCAGCAGGAGACAATGACACAGTGACAGTCACTGATGTCACTCCTCTCAATCCTCTATATTCACGATATTTTCACTGCATTGAAGAGATCCTCAAGGAGTTAACTACCCACGATTGCCCATGGGATGCGCTCCACCACAAAGCACTCTTTCTTTCACAGGAAGCCTTCACACCTCCTAACCAAAAACCCATATACGTAGTCGAAACCAAATATTTTCTCCCATAAGGGAATATAGATTGGTTCAATAACCCTATCCCTACCCCCGACACTTTCGAGGAAGGCAATATGGCCAATATCTCCCCAACCATCAAAATAGATATTTTCGTCAAATCCAGAATTATAGAGGAAATCACCATTGGCGTTGTGTTCTCTCCTAAAGAAATCGCCACCTACAAAGCCCTCTTGCAGGAATACCAGGACATTTTTGCCTAGTCATACACAAAGATGCCCGACCTTGATCCCTATATTGTCAAACATCGCATAGACACCTGGCCTGGTATCACACCTGTCCATCAAAAATAGCGACCGCTACACCCATCCAAAGCAGTGGCCATCAAATTCGAGATTGACAAATTATGCACTGCAGGGTTCATCTACCCCATCGCATATACGTCATGGGTCTCCAACCCCATCGTTGTCAACAAAAAATAGGGCACTATCCGTGTCTTTACAAACTTTCGCGACCTCAATCATGCTTGTCCAAAAGACAATTTTCTAACGCCCTTCATCGACCAAATTATCGATGATTACGCGGGTCACGAGGCTTTGTCCTTCATGGATGGTTTCTCTAGCTACAACCAAATCCAAATTCACCCAGCCGATCAGTACAAAACCACATTCACTACCCCTTGGGGCACCTTTGCGTATCGTGTCATGCCATTTGGCCTCAAGAATGCTTGCGCCACTTTCCAACGGGCCATGACATACATCTTTCATGATCTGGCTCATATCATTCTCGCATACTTGGATGACCTCCCAGCTCGATCCAAGAAATGCACTCAACATCTCAATGATTTACGAATCATCTTCCAAAGGTGTCATCAATACAACATCTGCTTGAATCCCCTCAAATGCGTATTCTGCGTCACTGCTGGGCGCTTCCTTGGGTTCATCGTGTCCCAATGTGGCATTATCGTGGACCCCCTCAAAGTCCAAGCCATCACAGAAATTCCACCCCCTTAGAATTTACGCCAACTATAGAGCCTACAAGGCAAAGCTAACTTTTTACTGCGCTTTGTCCCAGATTACACTACTCATGCACATAGCTTCCTTCGCTTACTCTGTCACAACATCCCATTCCAATGGGATGAACATGCCCAAACCACTTTTGATGATATTAAAGTAGCTCTCTCCAACGCCCCGTTGATTAGTCCACCTAACTATAATCACGACTATATTCTCTACATATCGACCTCATCCGTCTCAGTAGCAGGAGTTCTCATCCAAATAGGGGATGACGATCATGAGCATGTCATTTACTACATTAGTAAAAACCTTAAAAGGACACCCTTGAAATACAATCATGAAGAGAAGCTTGCCCTTGCACTTGTCCTCATAGTCCATAAGTTGCACCATTACATTCTGCTTTGAACTACCAAAGTCATAGCAGATTCTAACCCCATGCAATACTTGCTCATTTGTCGAAAAATTAACGGTAAATTTGCACAATGGATCGCCATCCTTCAAGAGTACGACCTCGAATTCTCAACACCCAAGAGCAAGAAATCCCTTATCCTCACTGCACTCATCACGATGTTTCCCTCAAATACTACCAGTTCCCCCGTCAATACTAACTTCCCCAACGAACATCTCTTTTACATCCCCTCGGATGACCCTTGGTACGGCAATCTCCTCGTCTACCTATGAACACAAAAATTTGGAAACCACCTCTCCAGAGACGATCATTGACGAATTCGTCACCAAGCCCCATGTTACCTACTCATCGAGGATGTTTTATATCGGTGAGGGGTCGACACTGTACTCCGTCGATGCTTAACTATCAACGAGGCAGATCGAGTCTTGAATGACTGCCATAGTGGCGCTTGTGGGGGACACCTCTCAGGGATGTCCACCACCCAGAAAATGATTCGCGCTAGTTACTTTTGGCCTACCTTGTTTCATGATTGTATTCACGCTGTAAAGCGATGTGACAAATTTCAGCTTTATGCCAACAAAGCACGAGCACCACCTGCTCTTCTACTCCCAGTGATCACTACCGACCCCTTTTGCAAATGGGGCATAGACTTCATGACTTGCAACCCTCCATCCAACAATGGACACAAATACATCATCGTGGAAGTCAATTACTTCACCAAGTGGGCTGAAGCCATGCCTACCTTCAACAATACCGCCGAGACCGTGGCCCATTTTTTCTTTAACCACGTCATTTCCTACTTTAGAGTACCACTACAACTAGTCTCTGATCATGGGAAACATTTCAAGAATGAGATTTTCGTCGAACTCTCATCCCGGTTAGGCTTCTCCCATGAGTTTACCTCCCCATATTACCCTCAGTCAAATGGCCAGGTCGAAGCAGTCAACAAGTTCTTCAAAACCATGTTACAATGCACGGTTGACAAACATAAGATTGGAATCATAGGTTATTCTCTGCGCTATGTGCCTATCGCATGGAAGTCAAAAATTCCACTGGTTTAACACCTTTTCATCTAGTCCATGGGGTGGAGGTCACTCTTCCCATCGAGTGTGAAATTCCCACCTTACACACCGCTATTGAGCTATTACCTAACACTTCTCCATTGGAGCAACGTTTGCTGAGCTTAGAGTCCCTGGATGAGGATCGTCGATATTCATTATAGAACAATGAAGCAACCAAAAAATGATCAAAGGCCACCTTTAATCGCCATGTCAACCATCGCTCATTCAACAAAGGTGACCTCATCCTCGCTTACGACGTCTCTCATGATATCCTCAGCCATGGAAAATTCAAGTCACTATGGCATGGACCTTATATCATCCAACATTGCCTTACTAAAGGTGTGTACATTCTAGCCTCCTCGGAAGGCCATCCTCTCAAAGAACCCATCAACAGGTTGTACCTAAAGAAATTTTACGCCTGAGCGTAGCTATTCTACACTAGGATTTTTCTTTTTGTACATTTGTTTTAGAGTTTTTAATCTTCTTTCATCCATACCTCACGTCTAATCTATTGCTCATGTTATTGACAGATGTCACCCTCATCGTCCTACCACATTGGCTACACCAATAGAGCTAGCCATTGGACACAGAATCTCGCTTCGGCTACTTGGGCCCTCTATTCACCCTCACATGAACTGTTCCACTCCAGCATCATATGTTTAGGCTCAACCACCAACAATCAAGCAGAATACAACACCGTCAATGGTCTCCTCACTGAGGCCAACCATCGCCATGTCCGTCACCTTAGCGTTTTACTTGATTCCCAACTGGTCGTCCTCCAACTCAATAATGTGTACCACATTTGTGATCCTTGCCTCTTTTGCAAATACCTTCAAGTTAGACTTTTATCTCGACATTTTGATTCCATTACATTCACACATATTCCAAGACAATTTAATCAAATGGCAGATAACATGGCTAACCTAGTATTAGATTGGCATTTATCACATCAGGTTACCAATATGCATACATCAAACATCAATAATCTGTCACAACATATATAAATCATCAACCAAAACACAAAACACATGTAAACATCACCAAGATCCCAAAATGTATATCCATATATATATCAGCCAAATGTGCTATCCACATGTTTACAAAAAAAAAAATATCGTACATATGCAAACATTCATAGGCCAGTGAACCACCTCGCCCCTATAGATACAAAACTAGTGCCACTACACCCAGTAGGCTCACAAGCCTATATAAATACAAAAAAACATATAAATACATATAGAGACACTCATGGTGCCTTTTGAGCACCACCACCTGGCCCTCCCTCGGGAGGTGGTGCCCCACCCACTATCGGTCCCTTCGGACCTGGAGGTAGTCGCCCAGTCATGGCAGCACTTGCTACTGCTTCTCTCCGGACCATGGTCCACCATACCAATGACACCCCCACACACTGATCTAGGACACCCTTGTCTTGGATCCGCAATCACATGCCCTCGGGCACTCCTTATAGCACCGCCTCCAAGCGGTGGCGAATATACTCAAACTCTCCCCTAGCCTTAGCCGGAGGAGCATGTGATGGCCCTACACCAAGGTCATCAAAACAACATCTCCTAGCCACTCTCTCATTGTCAACAGGCCTCGCCCCAACAGCCTCCCATCATCGCATGTCTCCTACCTGCAGATCTCCCCACGGAGATCTCACCAGCCCCTGGCGCACCGACACTCTAACCAACTCGACCTCGCACCCATGAGGCCCCACATCTGTACATACAACAAACAAATGATAGCATCAACATCCACCCATACATAAAAATATACATGCTATACTATCTACAAAATAAAAATATCACACCATACCTCTGTGGTCGAACACCTCTCCTAGAGGTAGCACCATCTCCGGATCATCCTGGAAGTCCACCCCAAAGTATGGGTACCGCAGTATAATATTTGGCATCTGATGCCACACCTGTGTCGCCTCGGCCGTGAAATAGTGGCCACCCTCCCCACCACCATGGTGAATCAAAATCATCGACCATCGCCATAGTCGCGACTCTCACACACCAGGTGCACCCAATAACACTCTCGGGCGTAACATAGGCACCCTCTCCAGAAACCATGCCACCAAGATCGACCCAAAGGCAAACTCTCATGAGTCCACAACTCGACACCTATCCAGCTGCCCTACCATCTTGGCATGCAACATCAAGCCCCAGGAAAAATGCTCTCTTGTCAGCGCCCTCTCCATAATCCTCAGCTGACCACCACTGATCCGCTGAGTCGTGAGGGACCCATATACCCTCACAACCATCGCTGCCACACAATGATGAACCAGGGCATCCATTTCCCCAACACTCACCATGGAGCCTGACATAAATTTCTCCCTCGTACTATACCTCCGGCCTAGGACAACCAACTGTCCATCCCCAAGTACTACGGGCTCCGTCGGTAAGAGAGTTCCCTGAAAAGGGAGCCCCGCCAAGAAATATACATCCTCCACCGTAGTGAAGGCCAATTGCTCACCCCACACCATAAAACAATGAAGATCCGGACTCCACATCCGAATCAAGAACTGCAGGAGGAACTTCTGGGCTCGTATCAGGGGGCACTCAAAGAACTTCAACAACCCACATGCTACCAAAGTGTCACGAACTCTCGGCTCCTCATCAGTCATGACCTACCACAACTAGGACCAATCTCTCTCTCTCTCCAGTGAATCGGCATCATCCAAATGATCACCTGCATCCACATACACAATACTTGATCATCCATATCAAACATACAAACATCAAAATCTCCAAAAAATCTCAATTTTTACACCTTTCAGCTTTGCCTTCAAGGCGTGGTTGTTTTCCCCATAGGTGCGCACATATGCGCACCTGTTCATCCCTCAGTCGTGCACTCATGCGCGACTTTTGACCATATAGAGGTGCACTCATGCGCCCCTGTCGCTCACACAGGCACACCTCATAGCGTGTATGTTCACTACATAGCGGCGCACACATGCGCAACTGTTAGAATTACAGATGCGCATGCATGCGTTGTTGTGCCTTGAACAAGCATGCATGTCGTGCACGCATGTTCTCCCCATTAAGGTGCCCCCATTCATGGGTGTCTGAATTATAGGCGCACACTTGTGTGCACAACTTTCTTGATCACCCGCACTCTAGGGGGCCCACACCTACAAAAACCCCTGTATGGCCCTCCGTACAAGCCCTGTCCAAAAAATGAAACCCTAGTTCTATGCAGGATGGTATGACCACTAAACTAAAGCTCTTTGGTCCTGAATCAGCTGCCTCAATCTCCTAGAATCTCCAAAACTCCTCTAAACTTGCTCGTACACTCAATAACACAACAGGTACAAATGAGGTGGCATTATGGGCCCTATAGCTATATATAGTCCATTTTTCCAAACTTCCAAACTCAATTTAGGGAGCTCTAGGTGTCCATTTTTCAATTTGTCTTCAGCCACGGGATCAACACCTCATCATCTACATCATGATAGTCCCTGGGCCACTTTTCATCCTTAGCCCCCGGGGGCCATTTTTCTCATATTTCGCTCAGGTACACATGCTTACATTATTGAATAACCACTATATGATCTTTCTCTTCAGATATTGTTCACATCGGGTATTTGTTTTTCATGTGTGCAGGTACTTGATCATCATATCTCAGCAGTCTTCATTCAGGTATATCCTCAACACTGCCATGTATTCATTCCCTCTGAATATCAAGATTCATCTCCCAATCACACCCTCCAATTTTTACCTCTAGGATCCCCATATCCGACTCTGCAGTCCCGTCCCCTCCACCGCATTTCAGTACTGTCACCCAGTAGCACTCTCACCCACATGAGTTGTCCCATTCATCGTCCCCCCCAGGCACTTTTGACACTGATGTTGTTCTCCCCATTTAGGGATGGGAGTCCCGATAGTCCTACATCATGTCACGAATCAGCCACATACTCCTTCTCCTCATTTTTCTATCCTACCCAATGGACTCCTAGGGTACTTCTTCACGACTTTATTTTGACTACACTCCCGCAACATCATTAACCATCCATTTCATCCACCACCAGTTTGCCCATCTGTATATTTCCCTCCATTCATTTACCTTATATAGAAATCCACCTATGGGACCCCCACCCTCCACCCATTCTCCAAGCAACTTGTGCCTCCACCGGCCAATCCATATTGCACTAGGGCACCCATTTTTGTATCTGAACACTAATCCCAAATTATTGTTTATTCATTTGGTAATTATATAAAGCCATTGTTTCCAACATTTTACATATCTTTTTGTCGTCACCTTTGGCGACCTTCTTCCTTTTTGGAAAACACAACCCATGTCGCCCTTGGTTGGGGCCTTCCTTATCACCCACTCCTATTGACATTGCCCATAAACCTCGAGTATCCCACAGGTCCCCTACCTCTGCTCTTTAAGTTTGTTCACTTTGTCCCACCTCTGGCACAACTTTTACCACGTCTGGTTGTCCCCCTGACACTCGACTTTCTTGAACAGTTGTTGCCACTTATATTTCACATATATCCCCAACCAAGGGTAGTCTCGAGTCTCACTGCATCTTGAATTTGTCCATGTACCTCATCAGTTCTTGATCTCATCCAGTGGATTTCATGAAGCCCTTTTCTTCTTGGAGTCGTGTCTCCCTTTTTGTCGACATCAGCATAGTTTCCAGAAGGGCGAAAGTATCTTGACTCTCATTACCTTTACAATGAGGATTCTTGGACGGCACAAGGAGAACCATCATTGCTCTCTGTTGTCATTGACCCCCATAACATTTGACTTCAACACTTTCTCATGTTGTGGTGAGTCTTACTTCGTGACTATTGCAGTTCTTTTCATACATGCTCAAGACCTCTGAAATTTGATAGGATATCAATGCTTACGTATCATCGACACCTCTCATAAGTGTCCTTACCCTTTTTTTTAGAGTTTGTTCATCATTAGAATTGTCCTCTGTCATTATCAAATCGCCCCGAAGGGTGCTGCAGTTATCTACACCAACACACCATTTCAGTTGTTGTATTACACATTTTTGAGTTACATGACACAAGCATGGGGATGCCCGCCTCATTTGTACACAATTTATTTTTCAAACCTTGCGAAAGGTTGGGTACTACAGGTTCCCCTCTCCCTCCAACGGGTCGCTCTCGACACTCTCATTTTTTCTCTTTTTTACAATAGTACTCTCAATAGAAGAAACATTGATGAATTTCGGCTATGCGTATGCTCCTAACCTCATCCATCAGGGGGCATATGTTATCACTAAAAAAAAATTCGCAAATGGTTACAGGAATCCAACATCTTCAAACAACTATTAGTTCACCCATGGACCAAAAATCACCAAAAATGCATTTCCAAAAGGTCCAAAACTATACAACCAGTTATAAAATCAGCATGTGCTAAGGATATACAGGAAGCATGCACACGTGCGCCAGTCGAAAACGCCGGAAAAGTGCACATGTGCCCGATGCACAACTGTGGATGCAACAAGTTGTGCACAACTCAGAACGATGCATTTATGATATTGGTCGGCTTCCCACCCACTTCTGGTTCAGCTTCCAAGTCGATTTGACATCCAAATCTCGACTGAATCCGACTGGGTGGCTGGTCAAAGACCTAAAGGTGCCCTAAATAGTCCCTTGTTCACACTAAAAGATGGTTGAATAATGACTCAAAGTTATGCTATAAAAGGAAGCCATGGGTGCACTACATTTTCAAGGAATTCATTTATATTGTTATGTTGTTGGTATTCTCATGGAGGATCCTCTTTCCTCATCAAGAGTATGCTAGCACCATTACACTTAGCCATTCATATCACCTCTAGAATGAATGTTCTTTGGATTCTCTTCACCATTTCATCCTAGTTTCTCATTTGTAAGAAGAGCTCAATATTTGGGGGTTCAAGAGCCCTCCCTTGGAGGAATAGGGGACCCAAAGTCTCTATTTATTCTTGGTGTTTTCTTTGGACTAATACAATCCTTTCCATTGGTGTCATGAGTCTTGTTTGTTCCTTGTCCTTATGTTCTTATGCACTATATTTTAATTGTTTTTATCATTCTTAGTTTAATTCTTTGCTTATATTTTATGCTTTATCTTTCTAACCCTTTTCTTTACTGATGTCTTGCCTAGCTGACCCAACTGGGCTTGTAAGCACCATTATTTTGCTCATTTAGGTGACAAAAGAGGTGCAACAGTGGTGAAAGGCGAGAGGGGGCGATATTGAGAAACAACCCGAGAGGAAATCGGAGGGGGGTGTAGGCGGTAAGCGGATTACAAAGGATTGAATGGGATGAGTGAAGGCGATGTGTGAGGTGACACGATGATCTGATGTCATTCAAGAACATGATTGTGGGGGCTGTTGAGGGTGGTTTGGATTCAGACCGCCTTTGGGCCCGCAATTCACCAGAAGTTGCAATGTACCCTTCCAACAAAACTATGGTTGAAATTGCAGGACCACTTTGGAAAATTAACGTCCGATCATTTTGCATCCACACAATGAAATATAGTCGTTGATATGATTACGATCCGAGATCTAGGTGACCTTTACCTGCGGCAAGGATCAATGGTTCAGGTTGATTTGAGATCGATGATCCGCACTTACTTCAGGAGTTTGGGCTTCAAGACTTCGGGATTTTATGAATGTTATGCTTGAGAAACTCCCGTAGTGAAAATGTTGCGAAGTGAAAGATCTACTGCCGCATGTCATGACCGATGGGCGGTCCAGATTTTCTTTGAAAATCTAGGCTTCAAGAGTTTCAAATGTTAGGCTTGGAAATATCCTAGAGGAAAATCATCGAAGTGACGTGGTGGCCTGATTTCGTATGATGTCACGGCTGTTGAGGTTTCTTGGAAAGAAAGGTGACACATGTCATTGTGGAATGGGCGAATGACACAACCAAATGACCTAATATGAATTCCACATGTCCTGCCTCATGAGTGTTCCCTGTGTCTCAACTACTGGTTACCACGTGCTTCGACACTTCGGGAATTTGGTTCTTCGGGCTTCCAGACTTCGAGAGTTTCAAAATGTTGAGCGGGAATATCTCCCAGAGGAAATCGCCAAAGTAACTGATATGTCGCCACGTGTCCCGTCTGATGGATGGTCTATATTTACTTCGAGACTTTGGGTGTTTGGTTCTTCGGGACTTTCGAATGTGAAACCTAAAAATCTCCTAGAGGAAAATCCCTGAAGTGAATAATCTCCTGCCGCATGTTGTGACAGACGAATGATCCATATTCTCTTTGGTAATCCGGGCTTCAGGAGTTTCAAATGTTTGTGAAACCTGAAAATCTCCCAAAGTGAAAATCATCGAAGTAAATGATTTGTCGCCGCGTGTCCTGCTCAATGAATGGTCTAGATTTGATCCAGGACTTCTGATGACTCTTAGTGTTAAACTCCACACAATTCTGCCCCTCGAATGGACGACAACCATTGATCTATGATTTGCTTGGTGAATATTTACCGTTGAAAATTTACATCTTTGTTCCCATAGTCTAAGCCCAAAATTTGTTGTTCTGGATTGTTGCGTCGTGTGCATGGGCATTTCCTATACATAGAAAATACTTGGTAGACCTGCGGTGAGCTCAATCAATGGTGCACGTGATGAAAAGCAATTCGAACCAAATCCAACATATATTTCATTCTTTCAAGAAAAACATAAAAGAAATGTGCGAAGACTCAAAAACAAATAAGGGCCAAGACACTCAGTAGTGGGAAACTAACTTAACCAACCAGAAGAAGAAAATTTTGAATAAGGCATAGGGAAAAAGAGAAGAGAGGAAGGGGATGTAGACCTAGGTTACAACATGGATTATGGTCTCCTTTCCCATTAGATAGTGCTTCCACCTTTTGACAACTTGTACCAAGGAATAGAGCTCCTTGTCATAGGTAGGGTAGTTGAGAACCACCCCAAGAAATGATTTATAATGATATAAAACATGCCTTCCTGCATCAGTATTGGTCCCATTGAATACCCACTTGCATCTATCTCCACTTTGAAGGGCTTATACAAGTTTTTTAGTGAAAAAAATGGTGTTGTACTAATCTTTCTTTTCGTCTCATCAGAGGCATTCTATTGATTCTTCGCCCACTAGAAAACGTTACCATTGGTTGTTATGGCATGGAGTGGTGTATCTACAACTGAAAATGAAGCTATGAACTGTCACAAATATTGTGTTTCCCTAAAAAAACTCTTAACTTCATTGACATTTGTAGGAACCCACCATTTCATGATGGCCTCTATCTTCGTGAGATCTATCTTGATATCCCCTCCACCAATCACATACCCCAAATACACTAAAGAATGCTGAGCAAACTCACATTTCTTGAGATTGGCTAGAAACTGGTGCTTATTCAGAGTCTCTAACACCTGCATAATATGTGAGATGTGCTCTTCCCAAATAGCACTATAAACCAACATATCATCCAAATAGACAATAACAAACGAATCTATATAAGGGCACAAAAAATAATTCATTAGTCTAAAAAATGTAGCCGATGTGTTGCATAAACCGAATGGCATAACCAACCACTCATACAAACCTTTCCTTGTCCCGAAGACAATCTTCCAGGAATATTTTTCTTTGAATCATACCTGGTGATATCCTGATTTCAAATCCAGCTTAGTGAAGTACTTGGCATGCTGCAGCTAGTCCAACAAATCATCGATCCTTGGCAGAGGGTACCAATTCTTCAGTGCAATATTGTTCAATGCCCTATAATCAATACACATTTTCCAAGTCCCATCCTTCTTGGGAATAATTATGATGGGTGGCCCACAAGGTGAGCTACTTGGTTGAATCACACCCTGCTCCAACAACTGTTGCAACTGCTTCTTCACTTATTTCACTTCTATAATAGGATGTCTATTTTGTAGGGTAAATGAACTCTGCAAGACATACCTCCCTATTGTAGCGGAAACAAAACCTCCCAAATTCTGTGATATAAAAAAATTTGGGACCCTTATTTTTTCAATTTTGAAAAGAAAAAGATGTAAACATTTTCACTTGAGAATTGTTTTCAGTTTTGACAATTTTGTTAATCATGTTTCCAAGTCCTTTGAATTTTCGTTTAGTGTTTAATGACATTTTCTTTCTGAGATGTTTTTCAATTCATAAAAGGTTTTTTGCAGGTTTTTATTTTATTTTGAAGCTTCAAAACATATTATGGTTTCCTCTATTGCATCTGAATGTGACCCTTTCCAACAAGAATGACGATTCTAGTAATTTAGTCGATTTTATGAAAATGCGTCGAAGAAGGAAAACATCGAGAATGCTCATAAATAAATCTAGAAAAACTTCTAAAGTTAGTTCTCTTGTCCAAATTGAATATGAAGAGTTGGTTAAAAATCAAGAAGTATCTTCTCCACAAAATGTTTCTTCACAGGAACCCGCTGAAAAGGTCGTTGAAGAAACAGAGAAGGGAAAATCTAAAACTGATCCCAATCTGGAGGTTTCTTTCTGGAAAGATAAATATTATTCAGTGGTTCCAATACTACATGAAAACATAACTGATTTGGAGTTAGAAAATAAACTTCTTAGAGCAGAAAATAAATCATTGGTCAATAACCAAAGGAGACAAAATTCAGGTTCCAAGCATGACAAAAAAGGATAAGCAATTACCATCAACTTGCCAGGGGTTAACATTTTCGTTAACTCAGAATTTGATACTCTGCCTAATAATGCTCAATGATTAAAATGTTTTGTTTATTGGTATGAGTTTAACATTTTCTTTAGTTTAGTTTTTCTATTTTAATTAATTTTTATTAATAAATGAGTAGCTAAAATTCTGTAGCAACTCTAATTTTGTTTTTTGTGTTTTATTATTATTATTATTATTATTATTATTAGTAGTAGTAGTAGTAGTATTAGTATTGGTTTTTACACAGGTGTTAAAGAAATCACCTGGATGAATATGAGATATGTTTTTTTTTCCAGGCACATTTCGAAAATAGAACAGTTAGTTGTTAAAAACAAACTACTTTTCATTTTATGTATTTTGTTAATATAGTTTGGGAATTAAACAATTATGATAATTTCCCATTCTAAGCAATTAATTGCTTTTAGTTATGGAAAGAATTTAAGTCGGTTTGGAAATATTTTGATATAAAAGAGGAAAAGAGAGATGGATAGTGATGTTCAATGTTTTAGGAAAGAACAAAACTTATGCACTACTGTACAAGTCTAGTTTTTTAATACATTATATTGAATCGTTTTATGGCTTTGAATATTAATACAAGCAATTGGTATTCAATATTGTTATTGGTATTTGAGTGTTCATTTTTTAAATCAAATTTTTAATTGGAGAATGTGTTGATGGAACTACAATTGATTTAATTGATTACTGTTAATAAATTAGATTGATTCATCATTTATTTGGCTCATTATTTCAATGATTATTCTATATATGAATATTGTTTTGATTTAGAAATTTGTGTTAATTATTTAGGCAGATTTAATAATTCATACTCAGTGGATATATTCAAACATATGTTTTGAAGATATATATCTTTTGAATACTATTTATCATACTCAATTCATATACTATTTGAATTAATACCATTCATATACTATTTGAATTAATACCCGTGCATTAGAGTAGTTTTATTTGCTTTAGTTAATTTTTATTTTCATTTCAAATACTTCTTATTCTTAAAGAGAAAACAAAATATCATTTCACAGGAGTAACATTTGTGATAATTAGAATTAGTCTTTTCCTTGTAAAGAATTTTGAGGCTGTATATATTTTTATTTCAGTTTGTTATTTAATAAAGGATATAATTTTTACAATCAATTAGCAAGTGTATATATTTTAGATTTAGTTTTATTTTGTAGATTAGGATAGTTATAGGTAACTGGATCTAAACCATTTGGAATCACCATTTACAATGGATAGGGTTCTAATCGGGATCCTCACTGGGCGAATTCCTGAATATTGAACATGGTCATATTTGACTATCAACATTTTGGCGCTAGAAGGAGGGCCATATGATAACGAATGGCCGAAACAACAAACAAAACTAAAGGCCATTCAAGTAGATCAAATTTTCCCATAGTATCTTTTGCTGGTGCACAGATAGAATCTCCAATTCAAAGAACTCTAAGTGATATTTCTTCCAGTTTTCTTAGTTCACCATAATTTCAACAAATAAGACAACAAATAGAAGATCTTAGAAATCAAGGAGAAACTTCTCAAGGATCTTTAGATTCTATATATATTTTTTTATCCAAGAGTTATGTGTTCTTATAGGAGTGCAAAGGAAGACGTTATGTATCGAACCTATTCATTTCCAAGTTCCCATCCAGACTAAAAAAACCATAGTTAAAACTGTTGGAAATAATCCTCCCTCTACTCCTCGTTCGCATACACCTTTACATACATATCCTATTCCATATCCTCCTTATCAACCAAATACTATGGCTGGAGTACCAAAAACGTCGTGGATAACTTTGGGAGTAGTCAATTTTCCTGGAAATCAACATGATTTACCTAAAAATCTAGATAAATGGTTACCAAAATTTAATCCGGAATCAAAAGAAACTCCTGACGATCATATCAACAAATTTATGTTAGTTGTTAATCTGAGGGACGTTTAACATGAAGATGTTGTATATAGAATTTTCCCATATACTTTCGAAGGATAAGCTTCTACTCGATATTTCTCATTGTAAGCTAATTCTATTACTAATCGGGATACCTTTGAGGATTTGTTCATTAAGAAATTCAGGGATGATAAGTCTTCATCTATTTTATTAGTAAAATTATCTAAAATTAAAATGGGTCCTAAAGAGAAAATCAAATATTTGAATCAAAGATTCCTTAAACTTCTCAATAAAATGCCTGAATAATCCAAACTTGGTTTAGACATTCAGATTGAATTTTATTCTTCTACTTTACTAGTTTCTATTGCTATGTTTGTTAAACGTGCAATAAAAAATACTTTGGCTGAAGCAATGCAGGAAGGTTTAGATGTAGAAAAGGAAATATCTAATATTGCAAGTATATCACCAAGTGAAGATGCAAGATCTTCTCAAATAACCAAGAAAACAATTATCAAATAAGAAAAGAAAGATAAAGATGTTTTTGATATGGATAGTTTACAGAAAATCATGAAAACATTATCAAACAATATAGTTGATGTTAAAGGAAAACTAGTTGAAGTTTCAAATAAACCATTCCAACCTTTTTTCAAGAAGAATCTATAGATTCCACCTGGTGGTCAAATTTCAAAAGGAGTTAATGTTGATGAAGAAGAAAGAGAGGATAATGAAGAAGTTAAAGATACAAATTTATTTTGGGATATTAATGGAATTTTTTATGAAGATGATACATAAGAATATCTTGTTGCTTAAGCCAGAAGTGAAATTTCATCTTCAACTTCTGAATCTAATCCACCAACAAATACTTCAAATGAACATCTTGTAGAAAACAAGAAAACTTTAAAAAGCCTTATTGTTGCTAAGAAAATCGATTATGATATTATAGAAGATATGAAAAAGACCAGAGAAAATATTTCCCTTTATGAACTAAGTAAACTAAAATATCAAAGGAATAGTTTATTAAGGGCCTCGAGAGTTTATGATAATAAAAATTCATCATCTACTACAACAACAAATAAAGAAAAAGTTTCAACGATTCAAACTTTATCTTCTGAGGTAGATATTGGCTCAATTCTCATAGGTGATAGATCAAGGTCACATACTCCTCCATTTCTCCTCACTTTCAAAATTTTTAATAAAAATGTACACAATTGTTTCGCTGATTCAAGTGCATCTTCAAATATAATTCCTTATTGAGTTTGCCTTAAAATCAATGTGCAACCACAAAAATCAGCTATTCGAACTATACAATTAGATAGAACAAGGGTAAAAGTTTTAAGAGAATTGAAGGATGTACTTACCAGATTATCATAAAATCCCAAAGATTTTCAAATTATAGATTTTATCATTGTTGATATTCCATATGCTTACGGATTAATTTTAAGTCAAGATAGGTCTGAAAAACTTCATGGATATTTCTCAACTGATTGGTCTCACCTTTGGCTTCCATATAATGGGAAACCTAATAAAATCCGTGTTAATAGGGAAAAACATATGAAACATAATGTGACTGAATTAGACGGAGAAAATGAACCTGTGGAATTTGCTCATAGAATTGTTGGAAATTATTTTGTTGATTCTTGTTTTGGAAATTTTAATGCTCATATTTCTCCTTTTCAATCCATAGATAAAAGTTCAGAAATTGAAATTTTTTCTCAAACAGATTTTTCCCGCTGTATTAATTCTGTAGATAATTTTGTGAATAGTTTTCTAAATTATCCATTTTGTAAACTATATTTTTGATGGATCTAAATCTAATGATGGAGTTGGTGCAGGTTGTGTTTTAATCAATCTCGATGATGCAAAAAATATGTTGACCTTCACATTAGAGTTTCAGTGAATTAATAACACCATCGAATATGAAGTGTTAATTCAAGGTCTAAAGAAATCTATCAGCATGAATGTACATGACATCTTGGTTTTTGGTGATTCAGAAATCATCATTAAGCAGGTAAAAAAACAATTTCATTGTGTTTCTAATCATTTGAAACATTATCAACAGTTAGCTCAAGATATCAGTAACATTTTTTTTGCATTTAATATTATTTCTATATCTAGAATGCAAAATTCTAGTGTAGATTTATTGGAAGACGTAGCTTCTAGATTTATTCCTCTAGAAGATTTTTCCCCGGATAGATTTTCTGTTGAATTGATTTTTAGGCCTTTTGTTCCCAATAACATAACCAATTGGTGTGTCTTTAATGACAATGTTGATATAATCAATTTTCTCTCCTCAAAAGGAACATATGAAAATAATATTATCGATGAAGAATCACATGATCTCGAGTTAAAAAAATCTTCTCCCGATGATAAAATTAAATTTAAAAATATCATTCCTAAATCTGTTGTAAAATTAGAAGATCTTTATGATTTAAAACAAAGATTTAAGAAACCCACAAATTGTAAAACTCATATTTCTACTATGAATGTGGAACTCATTAATCTGGGAACAAAACAAAATCCTCAAAATATCAATCTTGGATTAGGTTGTTCTCCTTTTGCAAGAACAACTTTCATAAAACTTCTTAAGCAATACAAGGTTGTTTTTGCATTGTCATATGATGACCTGAAAATTTTTGATACATCTGTAATTCAACACACCAATCCTATGCTTTCAAAAGAAAAACCAGTACAAGAAAAGTTAAGGAAAATTCATCCTAATCTTGTAACCCAAATTAAAAATGAACTTAATAAATTTCTTAAGGCGAGAACCATTTTTCCAACGAGGCATTCAAAATGGATCTCAAATCTTGTTCTCGTAAGGAAAAAGAACGGAGACATTCAAATTTGTATCGATTTCAAAAACTTAAACAAAGCTTCTGAAAAACACAACTTTCCATTACCTCCTATGGAACAAATCCTTTAATCAGTCTCAGGTTATGAAATGATGTCGTTTTTAGATGGATTTTCCGGATATAATCAAGTCTTAGTACATCCTGATGATAGACTCAAAACCACTTTCAGAACTAAATGGGGTACTTATGCTTATCAAAAAATGCCTGTTGGTTTAGTCAATGCAGGTGCAACTTTTCAACGAGCTATGGATATTAATTTTAGAGGCTTAATCATTAAATCTATTATTATTGTTTACCTATATGACATAACGATATACTCCAAGAATCGTTCATATCATATTTATCATCTTAAGCAAGTTTTTGAACGATGTCATAAGTATGAAATTTCTTTAAATCCTAAAAATTCATTTTTTTCTCTTCAAGAAGGTAAAATTTTGGGGTTTATAGTTTATAAGGAAGGTGTTTCTATTGATCCTTCTAGATTTAAGAATATATATGAAATTCCATTACCTTATAATAAAAAATCGATGCAATCTTTCCTTGG
Organism: Picea glauca; assembly: GCA_000966675.3. Lineage (NCBI taxonomy): Eukaryota > Viridiplantae > Streptophyta > Pinopsida > Pinales > Pinaceae > Picea > Picea glauca. Next base: position 380,905 of record JZKD02S1674236.1, on the reverse strand, counting down.
GAAAATTAATTTTGTGAAATGTTTTGTCCCTAATTTCACACAAACAGTCTTACCCTTGCAATATATGATTAGAAAAGACACAATATTCAAGTGGAATACAATCAAAAAATAAGCTTTCAATTCTATAAAGCAAGCAATCATTCAAGTGCCTTCTTTACTTTTTCCTAATTATGAAAAATATTTTTTTCTTTATATATTTTCCTTTGAACATCTTACACATCTATGTTATCATAGAAAAATGATCAAAACATAGAGGTACCAATTTCTTTTGAAAGCTCAACATTACAAGGAGTGGAATTAAATTATACTGATGTTGAAAAACAAGCTCATGCAGTTTTCAAATCCATCAAACATTTCAAACCTTTCCTCATCAAATCTCACACCAAAGTAATAGTTCCACACCCCTCAGTGAGAAGTTTTCTTATTCAGAAAGATTTAGGAGATAAGAGAGCAAATTGGGTAACTGCATTACAAGAATACGATTTAGAGATAAAACATCCAAAAATTGTATTAGGTCAAGGTTTATGCAAGTTATTAACTGAAACCATCGATACTATATCTGAAAATGCGGACAAGGTAAAAAAAACTGAGGATATACACCATGTATGTGCTACTCTTGATATTCCTGATTTACAATATTCATATTTAATTCATTATCTAACTCATGGTACTACACCTTCTTATTTGGATTTTAAAAATAAAATCGCTTTAAGAATAAAATCCACACAATATCATCTCATCAATAGTGTTCTTTTTAGAAAACAAATATGATTCAATGTTACTTAGATGTTTAGAAAAATAAGAGGCTAACAAAGTTTTATTTAACTTACATGATGGACCTGCAAGTGGTCATTTCGAGGGTGATAAAACCACTCACAAAATATTACATGCAAGATATTACTGACCAAACCTATTTAAATACTCTCATGCATATGTTTGAAAATTTAAAATATGTCAAACTTCAACCGGAGAAGAAAATAAATCAATGTTACCTATGCAACTCGTCATTGTTGAACACCCATTTCAACAATGGGGACTTGATATCATCGGTGAAATTATCCCCAATTCTTCCAATTAGCATAGGTATATTCTTACTGCCACTGATTATTTTACAAGATGGGTGGAGGTTATTCCCTTGAAATCAGCTACAACTGATCAGGTAATTTCATTCTTAGATCAATTTATTATTACAAGATTTGGTCTCCTGAGCACATTAGTTTTTGATAATGCAACTTATTTTTCTGCTTTGCCGCTTACAAAATATGCACTTCAGAAAGGAATTAAAATAAAACATTATGCTAACTATTATCCTCAGGGTAATGGTTTAGCAGAATCAACAAGAAAAAACATTTTGAAAATTATCAAGAAAACTATCAGTGATAACCACAAAAACTAGCACAAAGCATTAATTTATGCATTGTGGGCTGATCTAATTACTTATAAAGAATCATTTGGTACTTCCCCTTACTTGTTAGTTTATGGGAAGGAGGCTATTTTGCCACCAAATATTTCCATACCATCCCTAGCTTTAGCTCAGTCCATTGAGGAACAACCTTGCTCTAGTCTTCAATATCGTACGAATCCGATTTTCAATCTAGAAGAAGTGAGAGATAAGGCTAGGAGTACATTTTCCAAGCACCAAATCATCATTAATAAATGGTTCGATAATAGATCTGTAGGGGACAAAATTTTTGCAGTTGGTGACTTAGTCCTGAAATGGGATAAGGCCCATGAAGAAAAAGTTAAACATACTAAATTTCAAAAGTAGTGGTTAGGTCCTTTTTAGGTCGCTAAAAAAATTGGCCCATCTACTTTTATTTTACAAACTCTTGAAGGCATAGAAGAATATTTTCTTGTAAATGGGTTAATCCTCAAAAAATATTTTTCCTAAAAGATACTTCAATTCTTTTAAATAGCTGTAAATACTTTTTGTTTTGAAATTTGTTTATTTTATTTTTTCCATTCTGTTTTTTATTATCATTTTGATTTCTGATCTAATATAACAACCGGTTACATTTGTTTATCAATTATATTTGAAATCAATTTTAGTATAGAGAGAGATTTATTTAGAATGTTTGAAACAGGAAAATTCCTTAAAATTCAAAAGATAAATGTTATGACTAGTTTATCTTTTAAAGAAGTAAAAACAAGGAATATACTCTGCAACAAAGTCTCTTTGGAGTAATATTTTCCCCTAAAATAAAATAATTGACTGGGAAATAACATATCACAAGACGAACAATTTAGTTTTTATTTCATGTTCAGAGATGAAAAAATAACTCTCTATATCACCCCTTCTCTATTTTCATCATTGCTCAAATGCAATCACCAAGTCATTAACTAAAGATGAAAGTTGAAAGATAAAATAAATAAAAAATGAGGATGTGGGAAGTATATGCTAACCCACCGGGGTACTGAACAGACATTCTGGTAGTGGGTCAAGGCTTATATGATATTAAGGTAACTTTGTCGAGATACTGAACATGCTTGCTGGCATCGAAGCAATACCGGGTACAATGAATTAAACATTTTAATTCTGACATGATGAACTCCAATAAAATTAATAACCGCCTTTTATCCCCTCCAATGAGATAGAGTGAAAGAGTATGAGTAATGTTTTGTTTTCTTATCCTTTACAAACTAGTCATAAATACAATTTATCTACATTCAGTAAATTTCCTTATTTCTTATGATCTGATATATTTTTCTTTCACTTATATACATAGATAACTGGTTTCAACAGTGTGTCACCATTTGTTGTAGAAGACAACAACCTCCCAAATTCTATGATATAAATAAATTTGGGACCCTTCTTTTTTCAATTTTGAAAAGAAAAAGATTTAAAATTTTTCACTTGAGTATTGTTTTTAGTTTTGACAATTTTGTTAATCATGTTTCCAAGTCGTTTGAATTTTCATTTAGTCTTTAATGACATTTTCTTTCTAAGATGTTTTTCATTTCATAAAGGTTTTGTGCAGGGATTTTGACTTCCAAGTTATCAAATGTTTCTTATCCATATATCCTTGATGTTTTTTCTCACATGCACACTTTGAACAAGATTCTACATGAGCTACAATATTTGACAAGTTACAATTTTTTTATTATATTGTTGGTTTAAATTTTCATTCACATGTTTTGTTTGGATAAAGTATTAATGTTGCAACAAATTTTAATCGTGTTTACGAAATTCTAACCTGCCTGTCATAATCATGTTATCATCATGATTCCCACGATCAATAGCAGTAATTTGACATAGTGTTTTGGGACATCGGGCCTAACCTGGTCATCATAGATATTAATGACCTTAACGAAAATTAAAATAGGGTCCTTTCAAACTACATACGAAAAATTAACCTTTCCCAAATTTTACTTAGTCTCCTCCATGTATGGTGTTGTGTTGTCTCACCGTATTCACCAATTAATACCTTAGGTCAAATCTTGTACATGATGTATTTTCTTGAATTGGGATTATTTACTCAGGTATTGAAGGTTTTTTTTCATTTACCTGTGAGCGAAAGCCTGTTATGTTTTCATGAGGGTTTTTGTTTCTGAGCTATAGTAAAACAGTAATATGGGTATGATATCCAAAGTTGAACTTGGTATTGAGCTTATTGAAGTTCATGACGACTATTTTCCAATTTTTCAAAGGGTTGGATGGTTATATTTCTTGTGGATGTTTAACGACTACAATGCGCGGGTCACCAAAGCTTTTGCACTAAGTTTTAATGGTGAACACACTAAAATTGGAGATGTAGAGTTACATATAGATGAATAATTGATAGCCAAAGTGACTAAATTTCCATTAAAGGGGGAATGTTGGTCCAAAACCAAAAGAGTGAAGGAGATTCCCTGGTCAAAAATCTTAGTTTCTCCCGAATGCAAATATTATTACAAAGGTATGCCTATATTCCTAGTCAAGGAAACATGACATTTTATGTTAAGTATTATTAAGGGTTTTATCAACTGTGAGGGTTGATATAGCCTTATCTTTATATATCACTTTCAGTTGTTAATGATATTCATGGATTATGAATTAAACATGTCGGTTTTCTTGCTTAAAATCCTTTCGAAAATGACACATTTTTATTAGAGAAAAAATCTTAGTTCCTAAAGAAATGTGTTTCATCATGGTTTAGTGAAAATTCTTATTGAATCTCAGCTAAAGAAGAATGGAAATGCTTGGGAAGATTTTTTCAAAATAAATCATTTTAAGGAAAACTCCAAATCAGATTTACAGACTCACAATTCTAAGTTAGAGTTTGAAACCCTAAATCTTGTAGAGGATGTTGTCTTTTCTTACCCTCAGATTTTTTGTTTCTCAGCAAAATGTTGCAAGGGTTACACACAATCAAGCTTTAAAGTTTAACCTTAAGCCAAAGTCATTCGTTTTTAGTGAAATACCCCATGTTTCTTATGAATCTTCCAAACATACCATGGTTTCCTCTCTTGCATCCGAATGTGACCCTCTTGTTTCCAACAAGAATGATGATTCTAGTAATTTAGTCGATTTTATGAAAAAGCGTCAAGGAGGGAAAATATCTAGAATGCTCAGAAATAAATCTAGAAAAACTTCTAAAGTCAGTTCTCCTGTCCAAATTGAAGATGAAGAGTTGGTTAAAAATCAAGAAGTATCTTCTCCAAAGAACATTTCTTCGCAGGAACCCGTTGAAAAGGTTGTTGAAGAAACAGAGAAGGGAAAAGCTAAAATTGATCCCAATTTGGAGGTTTCTTTCTGGAAAGATAAATATTATTCAGTGGTTCCAATACTACAGGAAAACATAATTGATTTGGGGTTAGAAAATCAACTACTTGGGGAAGAAAATAAATCATTTGTCGATAGAAAAAGGAGACAAAATTTGGGTTCCAATTAGGACAAAAAAGGAGAAGCATTTACCATCAACTCGCTAGGGGTTAACATTTTTGTTAACTCATAATTTAATACTCTGCCTAGTAATGCTTAGTGATTAAAATGTTTTGTTTATTGGTATGAGATTAAAATTTTATTTAGTTTAGTTTCTTTGTTTTGATTAATTTTTATTAATAAATAAGTAGCTACATAATTAAAATTCTGTAGCAACTCTAATTTTTTATTTTTATTTTATGTTTTATTAATATATATATATTTTTTACAGGTGTTAAATAAATTACCTGGATGAATACAAGATATGGAATATTTGTTTTTCAAGGAACATTTCGAAAATAGAGCAGTTAGTTGTTAAAAACAAACTATTTTTCATTTTATTAATTTCTTAATATAGTTTGATTGAAAGAAGTTAAGTCGGTTTGGAACTCTTTTGATATAAAAGAGGAAAATAAATGTGAATAGTAGGGTTCAGTTTTTGAGGAAAGAACGAAACTTATGCACTACTATACAAGTCTCCTTTTTTAATACATTATACCGAATCTTTTTGTGGTTTTGAATATTAATACAAGCAATCGGTATTCAATATTGTTACTAGTATTTGAGTGCTCATTTTTTAAATAAAAGTTTTAACTGGAGAATGTTTTGATGGAACTACAATTGATGTAGTTGATTACTGTTAATAAATTAGATTGATTCATCATTTATTTGGATCATTATTTCAATGATTATTATGTATATGAATACTGTTTTGATTTAGAAATTTGTGTTAATTATTTAGGTAGATTTATTAATTCATACTGAGTGGATATATTCAAACATGTGTTTTGGAGATCTATATCTTTTGAATAATGTTTATCATACTCAATTAATATATTATTTGAATTAATACCTTTTCATTAGACTAGTTTTATTTTCTTTAGTACATTTTTATTTTCATTTCAAATACTTCTTAACCTTAAAGAGAAAACAAAATCTCCTTTCGTAGGAGTAAATTTTGTGATAATTAGAATTAGTCCTTTTTTTTTATATAATTTTGAACCTGTATATATTTATATTTCAGTTTGTTATTTAATAAAGGATATAATTTTTATAATCAATTAACAAGTGTATATATTCTAGATTTAGTTTTATTTTGTATGTTAGGATAGTTATAAATAACTGGACCTAAACCAGTCGGAATCACCATTTACAATGGATAGGGGTCTAATTGAGATCTTGACCGAGTGAATTCCTAATTTTTTAACATGGTCATATTTGACTATCAACACTCCCTTAAGCTCTTCCTAGACCTAAGAAAAAATAGAGATGTAAACTGTAGATTTTCCTAAATCTAATTCATACACGAAAATGATCTACAAGTAGATGGAATGGAAGACTTACCTTATGATCCAATGATTGTCCCTGCATGCTCCTTAGCTTCTAACTTCCACGAATATTCCCTTCACACTTACCAACTTCGATCTGCATACATAGAGACACAAAAAACTTTCACGGGATCAAACTAATCATGTATAAAGTAATGATAGATATACTAATGTATCATAACACATGAAAACATCAATTCTCCACAAGGAAACATAACAATTACATATACATCCAAGTAGAGGGAAACATCTTGTACTTCTTTTATTAATAAAACAAATGGATTACACCTTACAAAGAATTTGATATAGTCCTTTCCCAAATTCCTTGCCCAAGCTCTGTAATAAAACCGCTATAATAAGTTTTCTTTGTTCTTTATCCTCCCTTTTCCCATGAGAGACCCCCATTATTGATAGGATAGTAGAGACAAGATCAAAGGTTATTTTGGATAAGATCTACATTCCCAAGATGAAAATATTCTTGAGGCCAAACCACGAAAAATCCAAGGTTTAATCTCATCTCCTGAAACCAATCCTAAATAGGGAGTAATAGACCCAGTTGCGCCCTACATTCTTGCAAGGAGAAGCATGTCACCCTTTGCAAGAGGAAAAGGAGCGACCACCACTTTTTGGTCATGGAATGTAAAAGGGAAACATGTGACCACGAAAAAAGTTACTGCAAAATCAGGGGAAAAGTGGTATAATTTAGGGTTTAAGACTGCTAACCCCTAGATGATGCCCATCAAGTGATCAAGTGGAAAATAATTGTACAACATATGCCCCCTAAAGTGTGAGGTCAGAAGAGGTGTTTGATGGCTAAAATAATTTATGAAAAAAATCATAGAACTTTGGGTGAAGGAACCTGGAAAGAAACCATCACTAGTACCGCATAATAAAAACATCCTCGAGGTGGGCATACCCATGCTCGATAATACAAACTAAGAATAGCCGCCAAAGAATACACTACGGATCCATGCATGACGTAAGTAACTAGATTATGGACATGAAAGAATAAACTATGGGTCCATGTCACAAGTGAAAACATAGCCATGACCAAATACAAATGTGGATCTATGTCATAGTATACAAATCAATGAGATGACTCGATGCCTAAGAGGTCTTTGAAATACTCATGAATAACTCCCTTGTAACTTGGGAGGGAATACCATCAAGGAATGTGGTGGTCCCAACCCAAGGTCTTCGTGCCAACTCCCAAATGGTATGAATCTACAACATGCGAATAAAAGAGTTGAGGTCAAGCATGGTAGAAACTGTTTGATTACCGATCATGAATGTATACCATTAACAGCTGTGAGGGAACCCACCAATGATGAGGATGGACCCCAAGATACCTAGTACAATCTAATGAGTGTGAATAAATGAGTTGAATTTGAACACTCGTATATCCATTCAACAAGAGCCAATGATGTAAACCAATCGCTGAAATGTAAGGGAATTTGCCAGTGATTTTTGTGAATCCGAGGGTACTAACTGGTTTCTAGATTTCAATCCTGGATAATGATTTGGAGTCGACATGATAAAATCTATTGAAGGAGGGCCTTGATGTATCCCCCATCAATCAACATGAAACATACAAAGATATATGGTGTATAAACTAGAGCATAACTGACTCAGGGATGGCTAGGATAAATGGGTTGAAACATTGAAGATGGTCAAAATGGGATAACTTCCCTTCAAAAAATAAACACGACAAATGGCTTGGCTTGGTAGCATTGATTCGATAGGGACCAAAAAACATGCAATGGATAACTCTAGAATATTAACTAGTCGACGGATTATGAGAACTCATGGAGATGGTAATGACTGAGAGACAATGGATAACCCATTTATTGTACATGGACGCAAAACATGTTCATTTTTCAAGGGAGACTCGATGGACAACTTCCATTTGTGAAGATGACTAGACGTAAAACCCCATAGTACTCTTTTTCTTTCTTTCATGTTTGAAATGAGCATGAAAGAAAATAAAAGTGTGCTTGATATTCTCACTCGTGGATTTAATTCTCGAGCCCGGGGCAGAGAATGATGTTTGGCAATCTTTTCAATATTTAAGGAGTCTAGACAAATCCAAAAGAAAACTCCATATACAATCTTGTGGTTTTAATAAGCCAAAGAAAGTAAATGCTCGTGTGTCATTTCATATTTAAATATTCTAAAAGGACAAAGAAGACTCCAAATGTAGTCTTTTTCATAAATTTAGTCCCCCAATCCTAAAAAAGCATAAAACAATACAAGGGAGAACTCTTCTAGCCAAGACTAACTAGAGTATTCATTTTTCGTAATTATTCCATCCAGTCTGAAAAAAGGTTAAACTTACACCGAATAGACATCCTTTCATATCCATTTAACGATTACAAAAGAAAACAAGCTCACTCAACAATATTTTCATGTTTAGGGAGTTTGAAAAGAGCTTAAAGAAAACTCCGGGGTGTAGCTTTATCATGGTGGGTTACCAAGCATGACAAAGGGGTAATAGAAAGATCGGCTGGAGAGAACAAGTGGGATGTGATGAATTTCAAAGCGTATGGAATGTGACTGAAGCAATGGAATGCAACAAGACATGGAAAATGACAACCACTTATAACAACTACTCTCAACGAGGGGTGTTGAAAATGGAAGCAAGTAGGTGGCTAGAAACCAAGCATGGCTACGGTGTAATAAGAAATTGAAGCAAATGTTGGAGTAGCAATGAGCAGCAAGATGGAAGCAACAATAAAATGCGACCATTTAAACAATAATATAAAATGGTGGGAACCTAAGGCATAGTGCAGGAAATATGGATGGTTAATAATGAAAAGAAGGAAATGCAGGGAAAAACCAATCCTTATATGCCAATTTAGAGACACGTACCTCAATTTCAATGGATGTCGCCATATAAAAAATGTCCCTAGAATCATGTCAACACACGTAAACTAGATTTCAAGGTCAACACGCATAGTGAAATCCTAAAAAAGAAAAAAATGGATTTGGACTTTAAGGAAACAACCCAAAAATTTAAAAATGCAAAAATCATTATAAATAGGTAGTAAGGAAGAATAATTTGGAAATAAACATGACCCTTCCTAATTGAATCAAAATATTAAATCCCTTTTGATTTCATTTGTGCATTAATAAATGTTTATGATAAATTTGTGTTAAATTCCTATAAATTTGGGAAGAATCCCCATAATTGTGGTGGGATGTAATTTTGGGTAGAAATGTAAATATTTACTGTGGAGGAAATTCTTTTCCTTAAGACTAATTTCCTTAAACTTTTGGTAAGAAAAGTAGATCACAGTAAAAGGAAGAAATATATTCCTTTACCCAAGAGGAGAGGAAAACTAGAAATATGAATTTAATTCCAAAAGGGAGAAATTTCCTTGGGTCCCAATTTCATTAAATTGTTTTATAAAGACTGGGAAATTATATTTCTTTTCCCTTATTTTCCTGTAAGAGAAAATATTTCCATTTAATTTTTCCAAGTAATAAAACCGTGCAAGGCTATATATA
>JZKD02S1674236.1:355048-371137 GCA_000966675.3 Picea glauca | reverse complement strand
CTAAAAAATGGAGCTTAACGTCTTAGACCAAAAGAAATATAATTTAATACTATTCAAATGTCAAAGTTCACCAGGGAATAAACTATGATTAAATGCCTTAACCATCTCGTGGTCTTTGGTACTTCGGGACTTCGGGGCTCCAAGATGTTTGTGGTGATGGAACTCACGAGATAAAACCGCCTAATTCAACCCTACCTTTTCCTATACCAAAGTTGCATAAATATTAAATATAATCAATTGTATTATATTATATTTAATGTGATCAAATTAATGTGATTGATTATAATAAACCTTTATTGCAATTTATTATATTATAATCCAAAATAATCAATTGTATTTGTATCTGGACATAATACAAGTGGGACCCCTTTGGGATTTCGGGGCTTCAGGATGTTGAAGTGATGGCATTGTGATAACTCCTAAAGGCTTCTGGCCCAGAGTCTTCTTAGGAAAACATTTAATGGAAAAATTGTAATTCTTAAGTACAAACTTTAATGAGATTATGGTATTATAATATATCATAATATTATAAAATCCTTATGTGGACGAGGTCAACCTTTTCCCAAATAATTATATTATATACATTTTATAACTCATGTGCATGGGACCACTTCGAGGCTTCGAGATTTCGGGGCTCCAGGATGTTTGAGGAGTGGAGAGTGTGATTAATAGCTGAAGTAGTTGACCCGAAGATTCTCCCCCTTTCCAATATTAAAATACAATATTGAGAATTTATTTAACTTGGGTGTGATTCTCAAGGAGGTGTACTCCAATATAATAAATTATAGTAATAAAAGTTTATTATAATATTTGCACATAGATGAGTCCAATCCTTTTCCCTTTAAAAAATTAATATTTAATGTGTAACATGTATAAGTGTGGACCCCTTCGGGACTTCATAACTCCCAAAGTTTGGGATTTCGGGACTTCAAGATGTTTGGGGTGATAGAGTGCATGAGATAAAATGGCTGAAGGCCCGAACCTACTTTTCATGTTCCAATGTTATAATAAATATTAAATGTAATTAATTATATTATGTTAATATAATTAATCATATTTGCATCAAGGTATGATAAAGTGGGACCCTCTCTGGAGCTTCGACATTCAGGGGTTTCTAGGTATGTCCATAAGACTGTGGAGAGAAATTTCACCGAAGTCTGGAAATTTAGTACGTTAACTGGTTTTAATAACCCTAAGTGTAATAAATGATAATTAATTATATTATAATTTAATTCATTAGGATTATATTATAATATAATTAATTAGTAATACGATTTGATTTTGGAGTTAATGTGACGGGGATTTAATATAATAATTAACACTAATCCATCCAGAAATGTTGGATTTCCAAGGAAAGAGGGAAGCAATCCTTGGTTTAATTGAACTGGTAATTTAGGCCAAGTAAAAACAAAATTTATGGGGTTAAATAACTTTAATGAAGATTAATTATCCCTAATAGGGTTTCAATAGATGATTAATAAAAAAAGAGCGAGAATTTATTATGATAATGATTAATTAATTTAATAGGCCTATAAGAACTAAACAAGTGTCAACCTCTGGCTGGGTGAGTCCTTGTATGCTACGATGATATGACATGTCAAGGAAACCCATGTGTCAACGCGGGACTGGATGTGGAATAAGTGTGGGACCCTCATCAAACATAGGCTATGTGTTAAGAGTGAACAAACCTAAACTATTAAACCTGAGGGTGGACACCTCGATTCTAGATGGGAAAAGTCCTCCATAATTCAAAAATTCAGGAGGTTTTGGGGTTGTATGGAAATCATAGAGGGTCGAAGGCCTGAAGCCATGAAAACTTGGTAGGAACTTTCCCTATGAACCTGTCCTTCAGAGGCCACGTCACCGACAAAAAATGACAAATTCAGTCGCGTTAGTGCTATGTCAATTGATATGAATGAAGTAGAGAAACATGGGTGATTTTATAACCTAAGTCTACGTCCACTACTTCTCCTCTTGTTTGACCCTGCCTTTGTCAGTGTTTTTTTCATTTTCTAGTTGGTTCATTTTTATTTTGTTTTCCCATTTCTAAGTATCTTGGTCCTTATTTGTTTTTGAGTCATTGTGCATGTTTGTATCTATTTCTCGAAGGATAAATATATGTTTCATTGGGTTCGAATTAATTGTCATCATATTTTCCCATTGATTAAGCTCACCATAGGTCCACCAAGTCTTTTTGCATATGTAGGAAACGCATGTGGATGAACATATTCGCTCAGAATGCTCATATTTGGGCTAGGGTTGCCAAAATAAATATGGGAAAGTTTCAATGATGCAGATCTATCAAGCGAATCAGAGAGAGGGTTGTCATCCATTTGGGGATGCAAAATTGCACGAAGTTTAACACCCAGAGTCATCAGAAGACCCGAGGCCTGAACTGCCAAAGATCTGAAGTGAATCTGGGTCATTCATCTATTAGGACATGCGTCCAGATCATTTACTCTGGATATTTTCATCCCATAGGTTTCGAAGCACTAACATCTGAAACTCCCAAAGACTGAAGTGTCAAAGTCTCGAAGTAAATCTAGACCATACATCAGTGGAGACACGTGGAAGCAGATCGTCCACTTCAGCGATTTTTCTCTGGGAGATATTCACTCTTGAAATTCGTAAACTCTCGAAGTCCTAAAGCCCAGAGAGCTGAAAGCCTGAAGTGTCAGAGCACATGGAAGCCCTCAGTCATGACACGTGGAACTCATTCTCAGTCATGTTGTGAAATTCACCCATTTCCACGTGACAGGTGTCACCTTTCTTTCCCAGACACCTCAACATCTGTGATATCATACGACATCAGGTCGCCACGTTACTTCGACAATTTTCCTTTTGGATATATTCATGCTTAGAATTTGAAACTCTTGAAGCCCAGATCTCCGAAGAGAATCTGGACCATTCATCAATTAGGATGTGTGGTGACAAATCGTTCACTTCGGAGATTTTCCTCCAGAAGATGTTTCATGTTTCACATTCAAAACACCTGAAGCCTGAGAGTCCGAAGTGAATCTAGACCATTGATCCCAGGTCAACGAGAACTGTCAATCCTTGCAACAAGTAAATGTCACCCAGATCTTGGATCGTAATTAGATCGACGACTATAGTTCATTGTGGAGACGCGAAATGCCCGAACGTTAATTTTCCAGAGTGGTCCTGCAATTTAAACCATGGTTTTGTTGGAAGGGTACATGGCAGCTTCTGGTGAATTACGGTCCCAAAGGTGGCTTGAATCCAAACCACCCTCAATAGCTCCCACAATCACGTGATTGAATGACATCATCTCACCGCGTCACCTGACACATCATCTCCCCTCATCTCAGTCACTAATATCGCTCCTCTCACCACTAGACACTTGTCCTCCACTCACGCCACATGTATCCTTCATTCTGCACCATGAAATCCACGCTCCAACTACCTCCATTGTATTCACACCTCCTCTCACCTTGTGACATCTATCTTCACATATCATATACCCCCGTGTCTTCTCATCCCGTCTTCCCATTGTACACCTGCCTCCTCGTCTTCCTATTCACGACCATTCATTGGAGTAAATGCAAAGAAAAGAGTCAAGTACGGTCGACTCAGACTGCGCTTAGCTTGTGAAATCTCAGACACACACATAGAGTCAGTCTCCATCACAGGTCGATGCAAGTTAGTCCCAGATGCACTTCAACAAGATTTTCTCACAAAATCGACTATCTCCAGTAGCCTCCAACATCTCGCAGACATGCCATTGCTTGACAATAGAGTTCTTCTCTGTCACTCCAAGTTCCATTTTCATCCATTCAGTTCCTTCATCATGCATCATTTCTATTTCAGAGATAGTAGTAGTTTTATTTTGATTAAGTCCAACATTTTCCTAGATTAGATGCAAGAGTGGCCTTCTGTGTGAGATAAGAACCACTCTTACCGATTGAATTTATCATCTTAGTGCAGTTAATAATTTGTTTACATATATTTATCTTAATTTAGGTCTCAGTCCCCTAAGGACGAGGACGTCTGCAACTTTTCTTTAAATAGTTAGTTTTTGGATATTGTAAAGGTCAGATTTTTTAGGAAAGAATAGCAATACATCAGACTGGTTGGACTCATTTTATGCGTGGATTAAAGATTTACACCTGGTGAACATATTCTTGATGATGGTGATTCGTTCAACTTCTTATGTGTCTTTATTCTTATCTTGAATACAGTTTTTGATTTACGTAATGTGATTTCATTTCCTTTCATCTATTGTGTGACTTATTCTTACTGATACACAATATGTCAAACAACTAATTCTTTAGTGAAAATTCGTCTTTGCAACCTGTGGGAGTTATTGTGTTTTGATACATGTTTTATGTCTTGAAATATTATTTTGAGTATTGAACTTCTTACAACAGATTATTCATTGGGTAGTTTGTTGTTTTTCTCTATCTTCTATGATTTCATTGGTCTTTCTTTAGTGTGCCATTAGCCAAGGAGGGCCCTCATCCATATCATTCTTCTAACCCAACCTTGCCTTTGTCTTGATAGAATAACCTCCTAACCAAATTTAAAGAAACAATCATTCTAAACTGATAGGTGGCCTAGCTTTGAACTTTAGCAATCAAGGGAAGACTTTAGGACCAACATCTTCTGGCGTCATTGTTGGGGAACAGAGTAACGAAATATATTTCCTTGCGAGAATGACATTGATTATCTCTAACATTTGATGGTGAACAAAGATCAGACACAAAAAGACTACCATCTTTCACCTGGCGACTTCACTAAGTAAAATTTAAAGAAGAAATATTGGTGCCCAGAAAGGGATTCAAAGGATACAAATTTGAAAGCAGAAAATCCAAGAAGGTTGATTATAACCCTGAGAATAATATAGTAGGCCCTAATATAGAAAGACAACTAAGAAAATCCATTGTAGATCAGAGATACACTTCCCCCATCAAGGGAAAAGCAACACACCAAGAGAACACTTCAAACCATCATCACGAGAAACTTGAATTTGCTAGCCCTGAGAATCATAATTCCAATGGGGCTCAGACATATCCTACTCCTGGTTCCACTTCAGCATCTAGTCCGGCATCCACTCCTGTATCTCCCATAAATTTTCAAATTCCTAATGTTCAAACCATGGTCGCTAATAGGATGGATGTCATAATTGCTGCCAAATATGCACCCTTAGTACTACCTATAGTTTTACATGCACTCCCAACCATAGATTACATGAAATATCTACCAAGATATAATGGGGAAGGTGAAATAACTGTCGAAGAGCATCTAGTAGCCTTTTACATTTTTGCAGACAACTTTAACATTGATTATTCATATGTATGGATGAGGTTGTTTGTACAGAGTTTGGATGGGAAGGTCAGAAAATGGTTCAGGAGCCTTCCTCCAGCCTCCATTGAAGATATCGAGGCATTGGACGAAGATTTTATAAATCAATGGGGAGATAGGAGAGATTATCTCTATTACATCACTGAATTTGGGGCCCTAAAGAGGAAGAATGGTGAATCTATTTTGGACTTCACCAAGAGATTCAATAACATGTATGGTAGAATCCCAGATGAAATCAAACCAACTGAAGCATCTGCTAAGATCACTTATGTTAATGCATTCGATGCAGAATTCTCCCTCCTCCTGAGAGAGAGAATATCAACCACACTATTGTCCATGTAGGAAGAAACCATTAAAGTTGAATCTAATATTTTGGCATCAGACATATTCAAGACTAGATCTGATAAAGATAAGAAAAAACAGAGAGAGGATGCCCCTAACTCCTCTAACCCAGCTACATATGATCCCAAACTTGAGGAGATGACCAAGACTTTGAAGGATCTGACTTCCAAGATAGCTAAGCTAAAATGGGAATCCAAACATCCAAACTGAACTTTTCAAGGGGTTGGTAATAGAAATCAGAATCAATTCAAAAGGATTAATGATGTTCCTCAAGTAATGCAGAGGGAAAGGATAAATGTTGATGATCAAAGAGTAGTGCCCCCTTTCCAAAATAATTAGATTGAGGAGACAAATGTAGACAATGATTTTGTGGATGATACTGTTGTTCTTTTCAATGAGACAGATTATTATACCAGTCACTTAACACAACAAGAATATGAGGTAGCACAATTGTCAAATCAATTCAATGATCAGATAGGGGAGGGGGGAGTTATCCAAGGTCAACCCAAGAAGAAATACGATTTGAGGACAAGAAATGGAGCTTCCAAGGCCACCACCTTTGATCAAGGAAAACAAGTAGAAGCTCCTCCCAAGCCAAATCTGAATAAAGGTATGCTATCTAAAACTCAATCATCCCCACTATCGAATCCTCTTTTCCCTAAAACAAAGGAAGTTGATAAGCTACCAACCTCTTTCATCTTGGAACATGAGATAAGAAAAATCAATATTCCTATCCCTTTGAAAGAACTGTTAAAAAATGAACCTTTCAAGAAATCCATCATGAAAGTTCTACAACCTACTCCTTCTAGTGTGTCTTCTGATGTCATTAGTCTACAGGATGAAAACCCATCCATTACTGTAGGTCCACACATTGAGGATGGCTCTGATGATTCTCCTCCTTTCTATATATCTCTGAATCTCCATGAAAAAATCCTACACAACTGTCTTATGGACTCAGGAGCATCTCACAATGTCATGCCCAAAGTTGTTATGGAAGAACTAGGTCTCGAGATTACCAAGCCTTCCCAAGACCTGTACTCCTTTGATTCTCAGAAATTAAACTGCCTGGGATTGATACAGGATATGGTGGGTTCTCTAGCAAAATTGCCCATGAAAAGTGTAGTGATGGACATTGTGGTGGTCAACATCCCCCCAAAGTTTGGCATTTTGTTGTCCAAAACTTGGGATAAGAAGGTTGGAGGATCATTGAAAATGGACCTCACATATGCCACCATTCCTGTGTTTGGTGGTGAGCACATGAGGTTGTATAGAGAATTCAAGTAAGCATACATAGTCAGTGATCATCAGAACCCAAGAAATCACCCCATTTATGTTGTGGAGGATGGGATTGGTTCCTCTGTATTTCATTTAAATGATGATGAACCTGAAATATTAGTCATCCAACATAGAGATCAACCAATCATTGGTCAGCAAAACAAGGTGTAGAAGATGTATTTCGATGGCTCTTCATCAAAATAAGGATCTGGTGCAGGTATTCTCCTCATTTCCCCTTCCGAAGAAGTTATAACCCTATCTTATAAGATAGAGTTTGAGACTACTAATAATATAGCTAAATATGAATCTCTGGTATTGGGATTGAGGGCTGCCAAAGACATGGCCATTGATTGTTTAGCATTTTTTGGTGATTCTGAGTTGGTCATCAACCAAGTGAGGAATGTCTATCAAACTAAGTAACAGAGGCTCAAGTAGTACATAAATGAGGTGTGGGACCTGATTGATAATTTATTTCTAGCATTTAACCTCTCTTTCATTCCTAGAGAACATAATTAGAAAGATGATTCTTTGGCCTTAACCGCCAGCACGTTCAGGCCTCCCATTGGCCCAAATATTAAATATCAGGTGGAAATCAAACACAAAACAACCATACCAGACAACATAAAGTACCGTCAAGTCTTTAGTGATGATTTAGAGTTGCAGATATTTCTTCACACCATTGATGAATTCTCCAATATCTCAATTGATCAAGAAATTCAAAAAGATGAAAATGAGAAATTACAAGGTCAGCAATATTCTCATCTAATGAAGACAGTGGATGGTCACGATATTGTAGAACTGAAAACCAACCATATTCCAAAAGGACTAGTCCCTTTGGAAAGATTGTTCGATAGTAATAATGTTTACAAAGGAACTGCCATGAAGGATCAAGAAGAAGAGGTGACAGAGTGAAATATTGGGACCACTGAGAATCCCAAGATCATCAAGTTTTCAGTCTCATTAAAAAGTTTGCTAATACTTTTGCATGGTCCTATGAAGATTTGAATACATTTGACACTGATATCATCCAACACAAGGTCCCTCTGAAAACTGGCTCCAAGGCATTCAGATAGAAGATTAGACAATTTAACCCATGTTGATGTCCATAATTGAGAAAGAGATAAAAAGAATGTTGGATGCCAATATTATTGTACCATTGAGGTATTCGAACTGGGTGGCCAACTTAGTACCTGTAAGGAAGAAGAGTGGGGAGATATGCTTGTGTGTTGATTTCAGAAATTTAAACAAGTGTTCTTTGAAGGACAATTACCCCCTCCCCAAGATGGATCATATTTTACAAAGGGTGGTAGGTGCACACATAATTTCCTTGTTGGATGGATACTTTGGTTATAACCAAATAGCAGTGTGTGAAGAAGATAAAGAAAATACAACATTCACCACCCCGTGGGGAACATTCATGTATGAAAAGATTCCCTTTGGGCTCATGAACGCAGGGGCCACTTTCCAGAGGGCCATGGACATTGCGTTCGTGGGGAAGAAGGACAAATTTATGGTCATATACTTGGATGACATTACCATTTTCTCCAAGACCGATGATGAACATTTGCAACATTTGGAGCAGGTATTTAAAAAATGCAAGAGGTATGGGATATCTCTGAATCCTAGAAAGTCTCACTTTGCCATGCCAGAGGGGAAGATCCTATGCCACATCATATCAGTGGGAGGCATAAAAATTGATCCAAAGAGGGTTTGTGCCATTCAACAAATTGAGATTCCCATAAACAAAAAGGTTGTCTAGTCTTTTATTGGTAAGATAAACTTCCTCAGACGTTCTGTGCCTAATTTTGCTGAAATTCTGAAGCCCATTACTAACGTGTTGAAGAAATATGTTGTAATAAATGGTCCTTGGAGGAGAAATCATCTTTCCAAATGATCAAGAAATCTTTAGTGGAAGCACCTGTATTGGCCAGCCCTGACTACACCAAAGATTTCATCATCTTCTCATTTGCCTCAAATGAAACGATTGTTGTTGTACTACTACAAAAAAACGAGGAAGGGCATGAGCAAACGATAGCGTTTTTTAGTAGATCCCTCCAATATGCTGAGCTCTGGTATAATATATCAGAGAAGCAGGCTTATGCACTGGTCAAAGCACTCAAGCCCTTCAGGGTTTACTTGTTTTAGTCTAGCATAATGACCTTTTTTCTTAGCATTAGTGTCAAAAAGATTATGGTCCAGCTAGATAGCAAGGGGAAAAGAGGAAAATGGATTGTCAAGCTGTTGGAGTATGATTTACACATAAATCCCACCAAGCTGATCAAGGGTCAAGCCAAATTTCTATCAGAATCAAACTGCAAGGTGCTAGAGTTGCATCAAATCTTCACCCAATCAGATGCACCCATCATACAGCCTGGACAAGACAAATTACAGGTATTGGAAAAATATTCCTCTTCACCTTGGTATAAAAACATCATCTATTTTCTACAACATTTTGAATTTCCACCAGAAGCATATAAGATGAAGGCTAGGTCTTCCAAGTTGAAAGCCATCAAATTTTGCATTTCAAACCAAAACCTGTATTGGAGAGATTCTCTTGGCATCCTATTAAGATGCCTTGATGAAAATAAAGCTAAACAAGTCACAACAGAAATGAATAGAGGAGTGTGTGGAGGGAACCAACATTGGAAATCCACAACGCTCAAGATCCTGACGGCGGGATACTACTGGCCCACCATTTTATATAATGTGTTTGCCACTGTTAGAGCCTGCAATGAATGTCATATTTTTGTAGGGAAACAAAATTTATTGTCACTGCCCCTGAAACCTATCAAAGCCAGTAGTCCATTTCAACAATGGTGGTTAGACTTCATAGGAGAAATAAATCCACCCTCAGGTGGAAAACACAAGTGGATCCTCACTGCCACAGACTACTTCACCAAATGGACTGAGGTTGTGCCCACCAGGAATGCCACTGACAAGGTAATCATGAATTTCCTAGAAACTAATATTTTTGCCAGATTTGGTTGCCCTAGCAAGCTTGTAACAAAAAATTCCCAAGCATTCAATTCCAAATCCATGATTGACTTTTGTGGCAGTCACAACATTTTCTTGACACATTCTACACCCTATTACCCTCAAGGCAATGGCCTGGCAGGATCATCAAACAAGACTCTCATTAGGGTCATCAAAAAGTTGTTGACTGAAAGAAAGAAATCCTAGGACTCTAAACTCAAATATGCCTTATGGGTTGACAGGATCAACACTAAGAAGTCTCTAGGAACCTCACCATTCCAACTTGTTTATGGCATAGACATTGTTTTTCCTACTCAACTTGATATACCAGTCCTAAAATTCTTGCAGGAGGATATTGAGGAACCCAATGACATCCAACAGAGGATCTTCCATATTATAGAAGTTCAGCAGAGAAGAGAGGCACTTGATAAGAGAATAGAGGCATACCAGAGCAAGATCAAATCAGCCTTTGATAAGAAAACCAAGAAGGAAAATTTTCATGAAGGTGACATGATTTTAAGGTGGGATGCCAGAAGGGATGACAAGTCCAAGCACGATAAATTGGACAACAACACATTCATTCTGCACAATCTAGATGATACATAAATCTTTGGAGGCCCAGTAAATGGGTGCTTCCTGAAACACTACTTTGTTTGAGGATGGGGGAAGGTCCCTCTTGTACCATAAATTCTTTCCTTTATTGTTGCTTTGATTAGTTAGTTGTGTGTGAATAAAGACTCCATAGCCCAACAAGGCAGTGGGGTGTGGTTTTAGTTTTTGATTCAATAAAATGCATGGCTGAGAGACAGTAACAAATACGCAGTCATGGATGATTTTAGGCGCTAAATTTCGCTCATGGGATAATTTTTCATGGTTTTTCCAAAAACGATATTCGCTATTTTAAAAATGATTCGCCCAAATTTTATAGGATAAAATTATTTTACTTCAAAAATCACCAAAATTTTATAAAAACTATATAAAATCCTTAGAAATTTGAATGTTTTTACAAAAATATTTCCAAAAATTTATAGTTGGCATATGAAGGATTAGTAAGAATAAATTTCCATTCTTAAAATCATCCCTGTACGCAGGGCTGATAGATAGAAATGAGGGTAAGGGATGAAAGGTAAGAGTAGTTATCTAATCTCAAGGCACTGATCTATAGTTCTCATCACCTCACAGGGATGAGATATCCCCAGTTTGAGCCAATGTTATAACCTAGGTTTGCATCCCTTGCTTCTCCTCTTGTTTGAACTTGCCTTCGTCATTTTTTTTTTCTTTTTCTGGTTGGTTCAGTTTTTTTTTTCCCATTTCTAAGTATCTTGGTCCTTATTCATTTTTGAGTCCTTTCACATGTTTGTCTCTGTTTCTCGAAGGATAAATATATGTTGTATTGGGTTCGAATTAATTGTCATCATATTTTCCCATTTATTAAACTCACCACAGGTCCACCAAGTCGTTTTTCATACGCAGGAAACGCCTGTGGATAAACGTGATCGCTCAGAACGGTCATATTTGAGACAGGGTTGCCGAAATAAATCGGGGAAAGTTTCAATGGTGGAGATATATCAAGAGAATCATACAGAGGGTTGTCATCCATTCGAGGATGCAGAATTGCGTGAAGTTTAACACCTAGAGTCATCAGAAGACCCGAGGCCTGAACTGCCAAAGATCTGAAGTGAATCTGGGTTGTTCATCTATCGGGACACGTGGCCATATCATTTACTCAAGAGATTTTCCTCTAGGAGGTTTCAAAGAACTAACATCTAAAACTCGCGAAGCCTGAAGTGTCAAAGTCCCAAAGTAAATCTAGACCATGCATTAGTGGAGACACGTGGAAGAAGATTGTTCACTTCAACAATTTTTCTCCGGAAGATCTTCACGCTTGACATTCATAAACTCCCAAAGTCCCAAAGCCCTGAGAGCCGAAAGCTCGAAGTGCCAGAGCATGTGGAAGCCATCAGTCATGACACATGGCACTCATTATCGGTCATTTGGTTGTGACATTCACCCATTTCCACGTGACAGGTGTCACCTTTCTTTCCCAGACACCTCAGCATCCATGATATCATATGACATCAGGTCGCCACGTTACTTCGGCGATTTTCCTCTGGGAGATCTTCATGCTTAGCATTTGAAACTCCTGAAGCCTGGATCTCCAAAGAGAATCTGGACCATTCATCAATCAGGACGCATGGCGACAGATTGTTCACTTCGGAGATTTTCCTCCAAAAGATGTTTCATGTTTCACATTCAAAACACCTGAAGCCTGAGAGTCCGAAGTGAATCTGGACCATTGATCCCAGTTCAACAAGAAATGTCGATCCTTGCAGTAGTTAAATGTCACCTAGATATTAGATCATAATCAGATCGACGACTATAGTTCATTGAGGAGATACAAACTACCTGAATGTTAATTTTCTAGAGCAGTCCTGCAATTTAAACCATGGTTTTGTTGGAAGGGTACGTGGCAGCTTATGGTGCATTACGGGCCCAAAGGTGGTCTAAATCCAAACCACCCTCAATAACTCCCACAATAATGTGCTTGAATGATGTCAGCTCACTGTGTCACCTCATACATCATCTCCCCTCATCCCACTCACTACTCTCACTCCTCTCACCCCTCAACACTTGTCCTCCACTCATGCCACCAATATCCTTCATTCTGCACAGCCTACTCCATGATCTAGATACCTCCATCATATTCACACCTCATCTCACCTTGTGACATCTGTCTTGACCTGTCATATACCCCCACGTCCGCTCATCCCGTCTTCCCATTTTACATCCGCCTCCTTGTCTTCCTATTCATGACCAGTCATCACAGTAAACGTGAGGGGAAGAGTTGAGTACAGTCAACTCAGACTGCGCTTAGTTTGTGAAATCTTAGACACAGACAGAGAGTCAGTCTCTGTCACAAGTCGAGGTAGGTTAGTCCCAGACACACTTCACCAAGCTCTTCTCACACAGTCTACTATCTCCAGTAGCCTCCAACAACTCGCAGACATGCCATCGCTTGACAACAGAGCTCTACTCTGTCACTCCGAGGCCCATTTTCATCCATTCAGTTCCTTCAGCATGCATCAGTTTTGTTTCAGAGACAGTAATAGTTTTATTTTGATTAAGTCCAACATTTTCCTAGATTAGATGAAAGAGTGGCCTTATGTGTGAGATAAGAACCACTCTTACTGATTGAATTCGACATCTTAGTGTAGTTAATAATTTGTTTACAGATAGTTAGCTTAATTTATGTCTTAGTCCCCTAAGGATGAGGACATCTGCAAATTTTATTTAAATAGTTAGTTTTTGGATATTATAAAGGTTAGATTTTTTAGAAAAGAATAGCAATACAACAGACTGGTTGGACTAGTTTTATGTGTGGATTAAAGATTTCTACCTGGTGAACATATTCTTGATGACAATGATTCATTCAACTTCTTATGTGTCTTTATTCTTATCTTGAATACATTTTTTGATTTGCGCAATGTGATTTCATTTCCTTTCAACTATTGTGTGACTTATTATTACTGATATGCAACCTATCAAACAACTAATACTTTAGTGAAAATTCATCTTTGCAACCTGTGGGAGTTACTGTGTTTTGATACATGTTTTTATGTCTTGAAATATTATTTTGAGTATTAAAC
Source organism: Picea glauca (assembly GCA_000966675.3). Classification (NCBI taxonomy): domain Eukaryota; kingdom Viridiplantae; phylum Streptophyta; class Pinopsida; order Pinales; family Pinaceae; genus Picea; species Picea glauca. Next base: position 357,578 of record JZKD02S1674236.1, on the reverse strand, counting down.
TTCTTATAGCAGATTATTCATTGGGTATTTTGTTGTTTTTCTCTGTCTTCTATGATTTCATTGGTTTGTCTTTAGTGTGCCATCAGCCAAGGAGGGCCCTCATCCATATCATTCTGCCAACCCAACCTTGCCTTTGTCTTGATAGAATAAACTCCTGATCAAATTTAAAGAAACAATCATTCTAAACTGATAGGTGGCCTAGCTTTGCCCTTTAGCAGTCAAGGGCAGACTTTAGGACCAACAAGTGCCACATGGAAAGAGGGTGGTCTTTGGCCAATTACACCCCAAAAATTTCATAAATCCATAACTATAAATCTAGAACTCAGATCTGGAAAAAATTGTAGTCATTGGAAAACCCTCGCCTAAATGAAGATGATGTAATCCTAGTTACAGGGATTCAAGATGAATTGAGAAAAGTGAAAAATTTATACCCCATCCCTCAAAAGGGTACTTAGGGGTCGGGTGTGTGACAATTGTAAAAGGGAAACCAACGACCAGGAAAACAATTACTGCAAACTTAGGGGGAAAGTGGTATAATTCAGTGGTTAAGACTGCTAAGCCCTAGATGATTCCCATCAAGAGATCAGGTGGAAAATAATTGTATAAAAATCTATATAGCCCTTTATTCGGCAATGGGGAGTCTGGAAATAACTATATTTCATGCTCCGCATCCTTCATGGGTGGTATCCTTTTAGTCTCCTTGAAAACTCTTCTGTATTCATGTAGAAACTCCTCCAACTGATGTTTTTTCTCTTTAGCACACCCCTTTAGGGATGCCTTCACTTTCATTGACTCATCATCAGACTGATTTTCTCTTAAGAAAAGAAAAAATATATATAGCCCACTATTCGACAATGGGGAGTCTTGAAATAACTATATTTCATGCTCCACATCCCTCTTGGGTGGTATTGTTGGATTACTAAGAGGGGGGGTGAATCATTAATAGCATAATTATAACCCTTTTTCTTCAAATGTTATATCAATGTAGAATTATTATCCAATAATGAGCAGTAACAAATAAACAATCACAGACATACACAATACATCAGTGTTTTACGTGGAAACCCAAATCGGGAGAAAACCACAGAATTCTTTTTCTTATATGTATTGAAGAATTGCTTTCATTGGAAGCACCAACTTCCTTTGTTTTCCAACTGCAACTGGAAGGAGGCTCCAATCCCCTAGTTTCTCAACGTACAACTTGAGGGAAGCTCCAACTCCCCAATTCTCTGGCTACAACCAGAAGGAGGCTACAACCCCATATGTTCTCCGAATACAACTGAAAGGTGGCTACAACCCCATATGTTCTCCGAATACAACTGAAAGGTGGCTACAACCACTTTTCCTTGCCCCATCCTACCACCCTGAAGTAGAAGTAGAATGATGGAACCATTGTCACACTATCACTGTGAGATATATCGTTGTAAACTTGTACCAATAAATCTAAACCATGCATCAACCTGTACCTCAACTTGTAATAAACCTGTACTCAACCATGTACCAATTATGTACTAAACATGTGTCAACTACTCATAAACTATGACTCATCAATATGTACCAACATCATCAACTATACACCTCATGTATGTGCCAACTCATCAACTACTTGTCTCAACCATGTACTCAACATGTACCTCAACCAAAAGCCCTCATCAATTTCATCATACAAATCTGATTTGTAGCTCTATAATATACCTGGTGTATATGATCACATTCCTGCAAACCTTCCTTAACTTTAACAAGAGACTAGCATTTTCATCAAACTTTGTTTTAGTCTCACATGCCTAGTTTTGGATTAGTCAACAACCCTAACTTGAAGTAATCATAACTTTGAACATGTAATGTATAAATATCTTAAAATGATACACAATGTTATTTAGTGTGTTTTATGCAATTCCTTCAGGTTTCACTACTTGGAACCTCTCATAAAAGGAGTTATAGCCAAAATGACATACCTTGCTAAATTTTGTATTATTCTAAAGAGCGACCTTGTAGAGCATGCCCCGCATGAAATGTTTTTTGAATTGAATTGAACCTATTGCAAAGAATACTAAAGATTGTATCCTAACCAACACATTTTGTCTCACTTAATTTGGATATGTTATGAAAAAGTTATAACGTTTTTACCCGAAACACTTGTTTTTGACTAGTTTCAGGACTAGCCACAAACCCTATTTTCCATGGAGTGTAAATCCCAAAATGCAATGACCCACAAGATTAATTTCTTACCACAGATACTTGGGTATGTTTTCTCAATGGAATATAAATTTCACGGTTTGAATCATTATAGAAAAAAAATTATAGAGAAAATGGTGAGATGACCTGTAAATAACATGCCTTAGAAAGCACCATCAAAAGAATTTATCCTTCCTTGAATTTCGACCTTCTTTTCTTCACCTTCCCTCAGAAATTCATCTTAGATATCCTTGGTTACCTCAGACACCTATATATATTCAATATTCTCAAGTGTAATTAAAATGAGAGAGCCTTTCCTCTTATTTATACTCTCCAAGTAGCTTCCTTAAAAACA
>JZKD02S1674236.1:319366-348263 GCA_000966675.3 Picea glauca | reverse complement strand
AACCACTTTGACTACTTTGACCTTTTGGGGCTTCTAGATGACATATGAGGGTCCTCCAACTTCATAAGGCCATAACTCTCAAACTGTGAGGATTTATGTGACATTCCACATACCAACTGAAATGGAATGACATGTAATATCCATATAGAATAGTATTACCTTCAAATATATCAAAAATCATACCATTATCCATCAAACAAACTTGGGTACATTATCCAAACCTGGGTTATCCAACTTCACATGGTCATAACTCTCTAACTGTGAGGAGTTATGTGACGTTCTACATACCACTGGAAATTGCATGACAAGAAATATCCATCTAGGATAGTTTCCCTGGAAAATTCATTGTCCTTCATCTCATTATTCCACAATTGAGCATGGGTTCTCTTACTACACAAAGCGTCTTCTCGTGAGGGCTTTCACCATAAGGGGACCACTTTGGAGTTCATCCATATTTACTTCTTATCAACCATGAAAAAAAATAATGAGTCATATTTACTTCAAAAAATCTTGGTTCCATTACCCAAACCTTTGTGCTACGGGGCTTTCTTCAAGGGTTGACATCAATGACAAACAACCTTAATCAACAGGTATCCCTTTAGGCTCCTTGAACACTCCTCTGTATTCATGTAGAAAATATTCCAATTGATGTTTCTTCTCTTTAGTACACCCCGTACACCCCTTTAGGGACGCCTTCACTCTCATTGACTCATCATCAGACTGATTTTCTCTTAATAAAAGAAAAAAATATTTCTTATTAGAACTAATTAACTTATTGGCTTGGTTGACACTTACCCGTGATATCTTTGATTTTCCTTTATGTGCGTTGTAGGACTTCCCATCCTTGATTAGTTAGTACTGGTTGGATATTTGCATGAATATTGTATCCCTCCTATACATGTAAGGGATTCAAAACACTACTCCACATACATCAAGGGGTACTACATCCAATTCCACTTCATCAATAAAATCAACACTTACAGAAAATTTAATATTACACTATTTCGTTAACTTTATCTATGCATCCTTGTTTACCCCACCTAATGGATAGGGGCTAGGATGATCGTGAACCTCCAATCAAAGCTTGCAAACCAGATCCTCTGCTATGAGATTATCCAGTGACCCAAAGTTGAACAGAGCATCTATGTTGGTCTTCTTGACCTGAATCTTAACGTGGAAGAAATTTGTCATCTCCTTCTCTTTCTGGCGATAAAGGCTACTCAAATTCACCTCCTTCTGCACAGATGTGTAGAAAATATTTTCATCCACATCCAAGCTACTTTGAACTTGATTGTTTGAATCTATGTCTAAAAGATTCTTTTTCTTTCTGTACTTCTAGTGGTTCTTCGGGTTCAACTCTGGATGTTGTTTCCAACATTTTTCCTTGGTGTGGCCATCAATGTTGCAATGATTGCAATGGTTGTTGGGATATTTTCATTGATGTGTAGTGGCTATTGTCTTGTTATATTCCCCTCTTTCAACTTCTTATTTCCCTCCTTTGAAGCTTCATGGTGCTCTTCTGCTTCAAACAACTTGGATGTTCCTTCTTTTGGCCTATGTTTTCCAGGTATTGTGCTTGTACACATGCATCATACATTGTCCTCAACTTGAAGAGATTCACCTGCTTTCATAGATGATTGTGTAAACCCCCTAGATACTTTAGGAGTAAATATGAGTTATTGGGAAAGATACCCATCATGATGGACATCTTTTTGAACTTAGTGGTGTAACCATGTACACTCTACCCCTTCCTTTGCTCGAAGTAGTGCCACCAGATCCATTGGTCCTCTACATACTCGATAGAGTAGAAATGGGACTTGATGAGGGTTTTGAATTCCTCCCAACTAGTTACTAGTGGATCATCCTCCAACCTAAGTGTTTTTGTATGGATTTCCCACTAGTTTAAAGCATGGCCCTCTAAATTCAATCTAGCAAATGAAATATTATGCTCTTCATCTATATGGTGAATGCTAAAATAAACTTCTAGTTGTTGCAACGAATGATTTGTTTTTCATGCATTGATTTCATCTTGGTATGTATTTATGTCATATTTTTATTCCATCTTGAACAGGGACTATGAATGGTTCACAACAATTGAACTCAGTTTCTCTTTCTGAGATTCTTTCTACTACTCCTTTCCCAAGTCTTTGTAATCTCCCAATTTCCTCTCTGAAATTATCTCTCAATTAGAGCCTCCATCATCTTTGAATGGTCTGAGCTTGTTTTCTAGAGCCACCATGAGGAGGTTCATATTGTGACTGATGTTGTGCTTCTAACCTCCCAAATATCTCTTCCATTGGATATTGAGTGTTGTTATGAATAGACTCATCCACCATGGCTAGGGTTTCTGCAACTTCTCTTTAATTTGATTCATGGATATTGCAACTTCCCAAAATACCCAAAAGAAAAACGTTCGCTGATACCAATATGATTGGTAAACTGTCATGGATACTCCACTCAAACAATTCATCACAACATATGCGATAAATAAAACTGAAATCTACACTAAGGTTAAAGTCCTTTAGAGTCCAGGATATTTAGTTATTGATTTTCTTCTTATGCATGAAATAGATAAAATAGAGAAAATAGAGAACAATAAAGTACAATCACACACCATCCACAAGATAAACAAATATTTTCTCTGGGAAACCCTTACGGGAGAAAATCTAGCTAAAAGGTGAGGCTGCTTTGCTCTCTTTTCTTTGGTATGGAAATAATGTTGGAATTATTGATTATGTGTTGTCATTGATGGCAACATGAGTCAAACATGTACGATCATCATAAGAAAAGAAATATCACCTCGGGGTAGAGGAAGATCACCTTGTGGCAGAAGCAATTTGTGATTACTGTTGATCATGATAGGATCAACAATGATCCTATGACTCTAAATCTCAGGAGAGGTAGCATACAGAGAATCCATGTACAAAAGGAGTAAATAATGCACACATAGTTATTAAAATATCAAGAGAAATAACGATGAAACATATTAGAAGAAAGAAATGTTAATCGAAGCTTAGAAGGGAAAGCGCATTGCAGAAATGTGATATGGATCGAATTCCCAATAGATCAACGATCTTGGTTCAGTTGGAATCCAAGTATAAAACCAAAAGATTAGAAGAGATGATGCACAAGAGGCTCAGAAGAGATGACACACATGAACCTTCCATTATCATTTTGGGATAGTCCAGAACCGTCAGATTGAGGGGACGTCAAATGTTGGGAAGAATTAGATCTCAACTGACAGATATGAAGCAGGAGCTTCGAGAGGTTTTCCAGCCATTAAGATTAAGGAAGGACATGAGTCATTCAATCTAAGAAACATTATGGGAGTTATATTGACCGTTTGATCAAAATAAAGTGGAAGGATAGGATAAGCAAGGCCAAAGGCCTGAGATCCCGAACAGTCGAATTCCTGACAACCGTTGGATCGTATTAAGATTTTCGCGTCAAAGAAGGATAGTTAGATGAAGTCAAGTTAGTTGAGGTTTATTCTTCGGGGAATCTCACTCCAGGAGAATTGGGAATTGAGAAAATCGAATAACCCGAAGTCTTGAAGGACGAAATAAATATAGATCATTGATCTAGAACTTATCATAGTCGTTGGATCAAGGATTTAGATGAACCTACGGCCGTTAGATTCAGGAGGAGGACATGTAACACATCAGTAAATCCATGTTAGTAAATACCACGTCAGCAAGGACATGTGGCACAAAAAAATGGTGACAAGTGTCAAGGTCCAATTTGAATTTTAGGTACATGTAAGTCACAAATCTAAGTGACACATGGAAACCACTCAACCAGTGCCAATTCAGTAGTGACGTTAGCAAGTTATGTCACTCTGGGAGTATGTCCTTCAGGGGAAACTAGTTTCTACCACCAACAATTGTCCAAAGTGCTGAAGGCCGAAGTTAATTCTAATCGTTGATCTAATTCTGGAGCATTCTCGACCATTGATCAAGTACAGTGGAAGGATAGAGTAAAGTGTAAATCACAAATTAACACTAACCATTGATCCACTTTGGGAGCATTCTCAATCATTGATCAAGTATAGTGGAAGGATAGTGTAAGTGGAGGTGTTAACCGACAACAAGCGGTCACCACCGCTTTATGACTTATTTGGTAGGTTATCACTCCAGAGGAATTGAACTAGTTCAGAGTTCTAGTAACCTGGAGTCTTGGAGTACCAAAGATTCGAAATAAGATCTGGACCAATGAAGGTTATGGACACACATCAACTCAAGATTAACACTTCGGTGAAATTTAGTCCGGGAGAATTGGAAGTTTATAAAAAGAACAAACCCCCAAAGTCGCGAAGTATGGGAGGAAATGACAACTGTTCATATCATGATTGAATCCCAACCATTAGATAAGGATAAGAAAATTGTGAGAAACGAGTCTTTTAAAAATAATGATTAGACCATTGATCTGAAATCGTGATCAATGATTAGGATTAAAACTGTGAATTGAAGTTGCTCCAAATATAACACTCCGAAAGATATAACTTCATAGATAACAAGATTTGGGGAAAAGAAGAAAAGTTCCAGAGCATCGAGGCCCAAAGAATATGGTCCCAACACTGGACATGTGGGGGCTAAAAAGAAAAAAGGGAAGAATTATGAAATACGAAACATTGGTCTCGTGATAGAGGAATAAGGGTGAAAGAAGAGGCAATGCTTAAATTAATAATCCCATGGTTCTGCACATATGTTCATATTAAAAACATGGTTTAAAGGAAGCACCTCCATAGAACTAGATTTCTGCAACATTTGCAGTGACAAGTTTTTAGCCAGAACAAAATAAAATGCAAAACAAGTGATTTGAAGTCTTTAATAATAATAATAGAAATTATTATTAGTAATTCAAATGAAGAGGCGTAAGAAGAGGTGTAATGGTTCAAACAAAGGGACGTAATGCTTCAAAATCATACCTATTAGGGAGACTATATAAACAAAGAAGTATGGTGAAAAAATATGTAGTTGAATTTGTTGAAGTATATATATTTATATATAATGAATTGAATGAAGTTTCATTATATCAGGTTAGTGCCTGTTTACAAGTTGGGTCTTGTATGAGGATTGGATTCCTCACATCTCATTTGGATTTGATATCAACAAGCTGAGACCTTTTATGAGGGTTGGATTCCTCATTTCTCAGTTGGATCTGAGAACTACAAGCTAGGTCTTGTAACAGAGAGTTGGGTCTCTCATAATTGTTTGAAGATGAATATTGATCTTATGTATTCATTCAAGTTAAATAAATAAATAAAATATTTATTCTTTTATATATTAGTTGAGAAATTGAAATAAATATATGTTGTTCAATTAATTTATGAAAAGTGAAAAATTGTCCAAAGTTTGGTGGCACTGATTCACCCCCCCTCTCAATGTCAAGTGTACATTTCAACAAATAATGCAAGTACAAAGGAGAAAACACTTTCTATGGAGTTACCTAAGACCTCTAGTTTGTCAGGATGCTACAAAACATTAACCCCCTCTATTATTCTCTTTAATTTCCCACTCCTAGTGTTTTTCTCTGCTATGGAACAAAATAGAATAACATAGAATGGAACCCCTTCTCCTCCTAGTGGCCCGATATTTAATATAGCCTGATAGTTGTCTAGGGATAGGTTTTTTACTTCCTCAACCCTCAATTGTGGCAGGGTTTTGAACCTTCTATAATCTTCTTGAAATTCCTCACGTGGCTAGCCACATATGCATGAGTAATGGGTGATGATGTGACATCCTCTCATACCATGGTGGTCAACACAATAGATCAACTTGCGGGAGGCATAAATTTTGCATACGAACTCTGATTAATGCACGATCTGCACCGTTGGAAAGGTCTCAAAGTGTAAAACACCATCAAGAGTGTGTGCTCAAGTTCCAAACACCAGAACACCCAAAAAATCCATTTAATGTCTCAAAATTGCTCTAGAAGGTTCCGAACACCAATTTTCTAAACTAGGACCTGCCACTAAAATGACTCTGCAAGCTGATTCCTCCAAAATTTTCCACTATGAAAACATAAAAATAAATGAAAAATAATATAATGATATAATCTAAATAAATTTCAATGCTATGATTAAATGCCACATTTACTCTTATATACATAAATGTTGTTTTGTGTATTTAATTGTCGTTATGCCTATTTAAACCATTTGAATTCATATTTTTAAGAATTAATGATAATATAAAACTTGTATGTTATGTTATGCATATTTTCATATTTGAATCAATATATTATATTAATTGATTTGGTAGTATCATGACCCAACGAGGGATTTGGGTACATTAAAAGTTTATTATCATATTTATTGCAGTAAATATAACCATGTGTTTGTATTTGATTATATGACTTACATGTATGCCATCAAACTTGTTTAATTATCATATTTTCTCCATAATGTCATTATTTTTCCATCACCTTTGTGCCATATTTTCTCCATAATGTCATTATTTTTCCATCAAACTTGTTTTATTATCATATTTACTCCGTTTGTTATCATGACTTAACTTTACCTTTACACCATCTAACTCGTTTAATTATCATATTTTCCATCACCTTTACAACATCAATTCCGTCTTGTTTTATTATCATCTCACATACCTATACTTTTACACCATCAAACTTGTTTAAATGCCATGTTTTCCCACCATCTTTGCATCATTGAACTTGTTTTACTGCATCAAATATAAATGCATGTTCCATCATGTTTTATTAGCATACGTATCATCTAATTTACCTTTACTTTTACACCATCAAATTTGTTTAAATATCATACGTATTCCATATGTCATACTTCTTCCATCATCTTTGCAACATCAAACTGTTTTACTATCATATTTATTGCATCAAATATAACTCCAATTCCATTATATCAAACTTGTTTTATTATCATATTTATTCCATCATGTTTTATTATCATATAAGTTCACTATGTACCATCAAATTGTTTAATTATCATATTTATTCCATCACCTTTGTATTACAAAATGAGCTACATTACTTTAAATATCATATCCATATCCATATGTCATAATTTTTCCATCATCTTTGCACCATAAAACTGTGTTACTATCACATTTATTGCATCAAATATAACTCCAATTCCATCATATCAAACTTTTTTTTTATCATATTTACTCCATCATGTTTTATTATAATATAACTTAACTTTGTACCATCAAATTGTTTAATTATCGTATTTATTACATCACTTCTGTATTACAAAATGAGCTACATTACTTTAAAGATCATATGTATTCCATATGTCATAATTCTTCCATCATCTTTGCACCATCAAACTGTTTTACTATCATATTTATTACATCAAATATAACTCCAATTCCATCATATCAAACTTGTTTTATTATCATATTTATTCTATCATGTTTTATTATCTATATCAAACTTGTTTTATTATCATATTTATTCTATCATGTTTTATTATCTATATCAAACTTGTTTTATTATCATATTTATTCTATCATGTTTTATTATCTTAAAAATATCATATGTATTCTGTTATCGCACTAAGTTGCTTTGGGTATTTAGTTTGATTAATACTTTTTTAAGATTTAGATTTTAATTTTTTTTCGTCTCATTCTCTTAAATTTTGATGTTAAATTTTGATGTTAGGTTCATCTTAGAAGATTAAAGTTTTGAGTCATAGTTCTTGATTGGTCCTCAATTTGGTTTATGGTTCTAGAACTTCTTTAGCTCATGACTCATTTTTGGTCCTCATCGTGACTTGTCCCTAAATCGGCTTCTCCCATTGCTAAATTGGTGTGACTCCTCTTTCTCTTCACTCATGACCTAGTAACCATGACTTGTTGTACTTGCTTACCTGTCCAATCATTTTTTGATTTGGAAGTGTTGCCTACTCATCAGACAGTTACGTAGTGCTTGCCACGTTTATCATCAATCCACTCCAAGTCAGGATTTCCACGACTGAGATTGTGTCCCTTGTTTTCAGTGGCAAAGGTCGGTTAATGTGCCTTCAAAATATCTTGCATTTATGATCCTTGGTAACGGTTTCTTAATTTTGAAAAATTTAATAGTGTTGCGCTGCGTAAGTTTGTCAGTTCCAATCAAGCAATAGCATGTCAACTAAATCTGATGATGTGAGAGATTCCAGGGCTGAAGTTTCCTCAATTCATCCTATGATCGCGTTGAAGACCTCAACAAGTGTCGACTTTACAGGTATCATGTGCAGCCTCCTTTTCATATTAATTTTCTCAGGAAATGTGTGCTTGGGTTTTCGGTTTGTTAAGCCTGCAGGGTAGTAAGGAAGCCATATTTGCATACCTAAAAACGTCCTTGCCTGTGTCCATGGTCTGATTACTGTCGTTTTCTTTAAGCATTGAAGTCGTTGGCCTATAATAGCTTATCCTATGTGTATGCGTTGCGCTACCCAGAGGCGTTGCTCAAACCCTCTCTGTTTTCCTTGCTCCCTTTCATCCTGTACAAAGAGCCATTCTAGATTACCCCGTCACAGTCTACGCTCTAAAAAGCATGTACAAGTCTAAAGGTTTATTTCCCATAGTCAAGCTCAGCTTTCTAAGCACTCTCAATTTTAAGGGCCATCTTTGTACATTTGAAACCTGAATTGAAGCTTTCTGGTCATTAGCATCCCTTAAGCCTCCCAAGAACCCTCATTTTTGAGTCATGGAGACCCCTTAGTTGAAGAAAGCACACAAATGTGGCAAGATAGTTAGGACATAACCTGTGGACATGCACCTTTTTGACACAGAGCCCATGGCAAGGGAGATATTTCAAAGAGAAGGATGCCTCTCTTTCTACCAGAACGTGCAGAGAGGACATCTAGAGGTAGCAAAACAATTTTCATTAAATTTTGATGGCAAGAAAACTAGAGTTGGGGATTTGGAATTTGAGGTAACTGAAAACTCCATCTCAGCTGCAACATGGATTCCCATTTCAGGTGAAAAGTGGTTCAAGGCCATGGTTTTGAGTTCACCCTTTGTTAAAGATCTCTTCAAGCTTGAATATCAAGCCAATGAGTTTTCTAAGAGTATGCCGAGGAATCAATTGATCGAGCAGTTTGATAGAATTTTGAAGATCGTACAAATATATTTTACTTTTGAAGGGAGATTTAACACCTTGTATCATTACCACATAAGGATTTTGTTACATTTTACTGGTAATATTGAGATGAATGTTCATTATTACTTGCTGAGAAGTATAGGTAAAATGTCAGATAGGGTGCAAGACAAATCTAAAGATGTGGATTCTAGACTTTTCCACTCTGGATTGATCAGAATGTTAGTCTCTGAAGAGTTGGGAAAGAAAGAGATTTCATGGGAGAATTTTGTGGTTACTTCGCACTTCAAGATGGACCCAACACCTACTCCCCAGTCACAGATTGCATTTCCTTCAGCATCCACCAGTACTAAAGTAGGTATCAACAAGAAGAGAAAGGGAAGAGCCCCTGTTTCAGAAATCAGCAAGTAGGTCATGGAAGCTGAGGAGGAGACTTGTCCTTCCCCACATAGAAATTTCTCACCCCCACCTCTACCAGGGTTATAAGAAGTGCCTTCCTCTACCAAGTTGACATCTAAGAGAGGAAATAAGCTTCTCTTTCCCTCTTCTCCTCTAGCAGTCAAAATCAAGGGTAAACGACCTTTCACTAGGTCATCAATCCTAAGGAGGTTTTCAAAGAGCAGTCTTTACCAGAAACCCCTATGCATAAGGAGAAAGGAAAAATCATTGAAAATCTTGTGGAGGAGAAATCAGAAACCCCTATTTAGAGGAATAAGGGTAAAGGTACCAAAATACCTTTGGAGAGGAAATATGAAGTCTTTGTGAAAGATTTTGAAGACCCTATGAAGAACAAAGGAGAAGTTGTTGTGCAAGAGAAGAAGCATAAAGGAAAGGGTTTTGAAAAGGCTGATGAAACACACAAGAAAATTCTTGTACATAGGGAAGAAGAGGATGAGAAGAATCATGTTGAGATTGTGCATGTCTCTACTCCCCCTGGTGATAAGACCTTCAAGAGACTTATCAAACAACTTAAGGAGTCAAGAAAAGAAGTGTCTAGATTGAAAAAGGAATCCATGTCTAAAAGAGTCAAGATGACAGAGCTTATGGATGGCTACAGTCATATCCTGGACTTGGCAAGATTTGCAACAAGGAGGAATCAACCCCTACATAGAAACCTCCAAAACCTCTGCAGGCAGAACAAAGGTTTTCAGTCTTAGAATAGGAAGCTAAAGGCAAAACTAAAGCATTTTCAAGATCAGGTAGCCCAAAGGAATTTACAAGTGTTGGTTGAGGCTGCCATTGAAGATGACAAACCGACAGCTAAGGAGAGCACAACTACATTGAAGAATCCTGCCAGTGCTAAGAAGAAGAAGTCTGCTGAGTCAATTGAAGATACTCTTTCTACCAGAAAGAGTGTGAGGCTAAGTGTCAAGATGACAAAATAGTTGGTAAGGGGTAAGCTCCATTTTTGGGGATTTTTCCTTTTTGGGAGGGTTAACTAATATCAAAATACTATCTTTGCTATCTATACAAGCTTCTAAGCATTTAGCTATATGGATTTTGAGTTTTTGCTAAGTGCTAGCTTCACTCAGTGGTAAAATCACTACCTATGGCATAGTTAAGGCACCTAAGTAAAATGGTTTTGTCATCATGGAAGGACACAATCTTCTCTGCACTTGTTCAAGATTCAAAGATGCTATGTTTTGGCATTGCTACCTAAACTTGTATGAAAATGCAACATCAGTGGCGTTGCATAAAATCACTGCATAATATTCCATAGAGCACAGAATTGGTATACGGGTGCAACACAATGGCACTACCTATAGGCACTACATAATATTTGGTAGGGAGAAGGTTTACACATAGGCACAACATAGGGGCGCTACCTACAGGCGCTACCTTATATTTCAACAGAGGATAAATTATGGCACATATATGCAGCACAGGGGTGCTACCTACAGAAACTACCTTCTCTCCTTGTTCCATTTTAGGATGCGCTATCCAGAGTTGCTACTCAAGGAAGTTGCCAACAAACACCAAGAATCTAGGAGGACTAGGCCAACATCCTTGGATAAGTTGATAATGGAGAAAGTTATAGAAATAGTAGATGGTATGTTGAGGACAACTATAGGCTCCAAAAGGACACATGGAAAAACATGAGCTGAGCAATAAAAGAGGATCAAATCAGTTAGAAGCATGACTGGATTAGTCACCAACATTTTCCTGTTTTATAGCATAGGTTGTTTTCTTAGTTGTTAGAAAAAATAAATGTTTAAGAGATTTTCAAGGGAAGGAGGCCAATTCGTACCTCCAGTTGTTGCCTCCCATTTTTTTATAAATAAATAGATCAATTTATTTAGTAGGTTCAGATGGTTGAGCAAGGCTCCCTTTATTTTGTAATATTTTGATGACGTGACTATGATCTAGTGATGTACTGGACTTAAGAATTTTTGGCTAATAGAAATCAACTTCCTTTCTAGTCTATTTGCTTTAGTTGCTAAATGTTCATGCTTTGAAGGATTCACATGAATTATTGTGGTGATGTGATGGTGGATGTTTGATCATTATATTATCATGATGTTTATTTATCTTTCTTAGTTTCTGATGTCAAGAGGATCTTATGATTAGAAACTTTCTTCCTTAGAATTTTGTAGACCTGATGTTTGCAGCAGTCCCTACACTCCTCTCACTCAAGTCTTCCCTCTATTCATACTTACTCCCAAACTACTGGTAGAATTTAGACAAGACCTTAATTGTTGGTGCATGCTAGCCCTGTTGTTTGAGTTAGAACATTACCATTTGAGTCCTTTTCCATTTGACCCATTAAAACACTCTATCATTCACATATAACTTGATGGGTATTGGGCTTGCCTTCCATACAATCTGAAGGTGAATCCTAGTGCTAACATTCTTGGTGTCATTGCCGGGGAACGATTTGAATACTTTTCCCTGGGATTAAAATGACTCGGTATTCTAGTTCTAAAGGTGCATTAGAACTCAGTGCTTCGAAGATTACAGACTACACCTAGCGACTCCATTGTTTCATCTCTGGCACCTAAAGGAAAACACACAAGATCAAATCCACAACTACCTTTGGTACCACCTGAGGTTGACCCAGAGAAGATAATAAAGAAGGGAAAAGATTCCCAAAATTTTTTTTCTACTACTGCTACAAGTGTTTCTGCTCAGTTGCCTGATTCTACTCTTGATACTCTAGTTGTTTTATCAAGTAAGTTTCCTTTATCTTCTGTTGAAGTATCTAAAAAGATTTATTTTGGAGAGTTTCCTGTTGAAAACTCTTCCTTTGAGACTGAACTGAAAGAGGAAAACATTGATATATTTTCTTCCCCTGATATTGAGAAGTGTTTCAGTCTTGATAGTTTTAAAGATTTCCCTACTTTAGGTTTTGCTACACCTCTTTCTGTTAAAATGTTTGTTGTTAAAGAAGTATGAACTTCATCTCCCTCCCAGACCTTACCATCATCTTAAGAAGATCATCCTCCTATTGTGAAAACTGAACCCCCCCCCCCTTCATCTGTTCCTTCCTCTCCTACTATACATACAACCAAGTCCCCTTCTCCTTCTTGTTCACCAAGAATCCAAAATCAAATGGACGTTGTCAACCCCCCTGCTAATAGGATGGATGCCATAGTGGCTACAAGATATGATCCTCTACTTTTACCTCAGCCACTGAATTCCCTTCCCCCTAGAGATTATTTGAAATACATGCCCAAGTTTATGGGAGAAGAAGATGTAATAGCCGACGAACATCTTGCTTCCTTCTATAGCTATGCAGATAACCAAAATATTGAAAATGAAGATGTTTGGATGAGGGTTTTCACCCAAAGCCTATTTGGTGAGGCTAGGAATGGATCCATTATTGGTATTGAGGCATTGGATGAAGCCTTCTTGAGGCATTGGGGTGACAAAAATGATTTTTTGTACTACATCACTGAATTTGGGTCTTTGAAAAGGAAATAAGGAGAGTCTGTCTCTAACTTTTCTAAAAGATTTAACAAAATGTACAAGAAAATACCTGATGAGAACAAACCCACTGAAACCATGGAAAAAATCACTTATGACAATGCTTTTGATTCCGAATTATGCCTCCTTTTGAGGGAAAGAAGGTCACCTTCTTTGGTTCATATGCAAGATGTTGCCTTAGAGGTAGAATCCAACATAGTGGCATCAGATAAACTCAGGGGAAAATCTGATAAGGATAGGAGAAAAAACAAATCTGAAGCTTCAACTTCTGATAACTCTGTTTTCCATTCTCAAGTATATGAGCTGACCAAATTAGTAAAATCTCTTTCCACTGAAATTGAGAAATTGAAATTAGAAGGAAGACAACCATATAGAAATGCTCAAAACACTGAAAACAGAGGTAATTTCAGGAGACCCAACAGTGCTCTCCAAATCCTTCCCAGAAATAGAGAGAGAGATGATCAAAGGGTACAATATCCTTTGCAAAATAATTTAGTGGTAGATGAAGAAGAAGAGGAGGTTTAAACTGATCCTGAGATTCACTATTTAGGTGATACTTCCCCATCCCCACACTTGACTCAATCCTCTTATGAACAATCTTTAATGGATATTCAAATTAATGAGTTAAGCAAGGGGGAGAAAGCAAAGGAGAATCCCGGTAGATAAAATTTGAGATCTAAGAAGAATGCAAAAAAAACTAAAGCCCCTAATCAATCTGTTCAGAAAGAAGATCCTACCAAGGTTGTGACAGTGAGCAGCAAGGAAAAAGACTCTCAAAACCCACAAGTTCTGATCAAAGATCCTACTCCTAAAACCAAAGAGATCTTGAAGCCTTCCCCTTCCTTCATTTTTTAGAATGAGATCCAGAAAATAAAGATCCCTGTACCTTTTCTGGAATTGATAAAAAAATGAGGATTATAGAAAATATAAATCCAAAATGTTATAGCCAGAATCATCTCCAAATGCCACTGATTCCATAAACCTACAAGATGAAAAACTAGCAGTGATGTTAGGTCCTTTGATAGAACACAAAGATGACTCATCCCCACCTTTTTATACTTCATTGAATATACATGATAAGGTGCTACATAATTGTCTCATGGATTCAGGAGCATCCCACAATCTTATGCCAAAATCTGTTATGGATGAACTTGGGTTAGAAGTCACAAAGACCTATCATGATTTATATTCTTTTGATTCTAGAAAAGTCAAATGTCTTGGAGTCATTAAGGATATGGTTGTGACCTTATTTTAGCTGCCCATGAAGAGTATACTTATGGATATGGTAGTTGTTGATGTTCCCCCCAAGTTTGGTATGCTCTTATCAAGATCCTAGATAAAAAGACTTGGTGGAACCTTGCAGATGGATCTCTCTTATGCTACTATTCCTATTTTTTTGGGGGGGAGCATAGAAGACTTTACAAGGAAGCCCAATTGACTTACATCATTAGTGATGAAGAAAACCCCGTCAATCACCCTATTTTTTCTTTTGATACAGATCTAGGATCTAGTATTTTGAAGCTCACCAATGCCCCGAAATCCCCTTTAGAAATCAGAAAAAAGTCCATCAACTTTTCTGAAGAGCCTCCTCCAACTCCTTCTGTTTGGAAGATGTTCTTTGATTGAGCCTCTTCCAAGGAAGGTGTTGGTGTTGGGGTGATATTTGTCTCACCAACTCAAGAAACTATGTCTTTGTCATATAAAATAGAATTTGAGACTACTAATAATGTGGCAGAGTACGGGCCCCCGGGGAGGGGGGCAACTCAATTGGCAAGTGCAGTGAAAATGAAGTTCCATGAGGTTTTGAGTTCAATTCCCCCTGACTTACAATGTGTGTCAGGTATGGGGCCTTGTGGGAACAACTGGAGGTTATAGTGGTATCAGTTGGATAACACGACCACGTGTAATGCGAGCACATGCCCAACTAGTTGCTAATTCCTCCAGACATTAAAAAAAAAAAAAAATGTGGCAGAGTACGGGGCTCTTGTCTTGGGTTTGAGGGAAGAAAAAGACATGGGGATATAGGAGCTGTCAGTATTTGGGGATGTTGAATTGATAGTCCATCAGATCAAAAATATTTATCAAACAAAGCATCCTAGGCTTAGATCTTACAGAAATGAAGTATGGGATTTAGTGGACAGTTTTTTCTCTTCTTTTAATATATCATTCATTCCTAGAGAAGAGAATATTGTGGCTTATTCTTTGGCTGTATCAGCAAGCAAATTTAGAATTCCCATACCACCAAAAATCAAGTAGGATGTAGAAGTCAAATACAGACCTTCTACACCAGACAATGTAAAATATTGGAAGGTGTTCGGAGATGATTTAGAACTTAAAAAATTTCTTGAGACTGTTGATGAATTTTCTGCATTGCACATTGATCAAGATCATGATCCATAAATCACTCCTCATGCTGATGTTTTCCTCAATAAAATTGCTAATCATCATATTGTGGAGCTGCCTAGAAATCATATACCAAAGGGACTAGTTCTTTTGGAAAGATTATTTGGTGGGAATGATGCAGCATTGAAAGGGAAGGTATCCATTGATGATGCTGATATCACTGAGTGCAATGTGGGCATTGAAAAAGATCCAAAATACATCAAACTGTCAAGCAACCTAACAGAAAAGAAGAGGGCAGAATACACTAAGTTGTTGAAAGAATTTGCTGATGTATTTTCTTGGACTTGTGAAGATCTCAGAACTTATGACACAAGCATAATAGAGCACAAGACCCCATTAAAAGAAAACACCAAACCTTTTAGGAAAAATTTGAGGCAAATCAATTCTATGTTGTTGCCTGTCATGGAGAAAGAAGTTAAGAAGATTTTAGATGAAAAAATTATCATTCCTTTGAGGTATTCCGAATGGGTAGCCAATTTGGTCCCAGTAAGAAAAAAGAATGGGGAAATCAAACTTTGTGTCGATTTCCAAAATTTGAATAGAAGCTCAAAAAGGATAATTATCCTTTACCCAAGATGGAGCACATATTACAGAAGGT
This sequence comes from Picea glauca, assembly GCA_000966675.3. Lineage (NCBI taxonomy): Eukaryota > Viridiplantae > Streptophyta > Pinopsida > Pinales > Pinaceae > Picea > Picea glauca. Next base: position 332,278 of record JZKD02S1674236.1, on the reverse strand, counting down.
GACAGAAGCAACCAAGATGTCTATGGTTGATGGATTCTCTGGATACAATTTGGTATCTATTTTTCTAGAGGACAGGGAGAAGGCGACCTTCACCACTCCCTCGGGGACATTTATGTACACCAAGATGCCCTTTGGTTTGATGAACACAGGGGAAACTTTTTAGCGAGCTATGGACATAGGATTTATTGGAGAAAATGATAAGTTTGTTGTTATCTATTTGGACGGCATAATTATGTATTCTCAATCTAATAAGGAACACTGTGATCATTTAAGAAAGGTTTTCTTGAAATGCAGAAAATTTGGCCTCTCTTTGAATCCGAAAAAATCATTATTTGCCATGAAAGAAGGAAAATTATTGCGGCATATTGTGTCAGCTGAAGGAGTAAGGATTGATTCCAGCAGGGTTGAGGCTATACAAACTTTGTCACTCCCCAGATCTTAAAAAGAGGTACATCTTTTCTGGAAAAAAACAACTTTTTGAGAAGATTTGTGTCAAATTTTGTTGAGTTAGTTAAGTATATCACAACCATGCTGAGAAAGGATAGTGAAATCAAATGGACTGTTGAGGCCCGTGATTCTTTTGATAAAATAAAGAAAGCCTTGACAGAAGCCCCGGTTCTTGTCAACCTCGACTAGTCCAAGGACTTTCTTATTTTTTCTTTTGCCTCTTTTGATACAGTAGCAACAATCCTATTGCAGAAGAACATTGAAGGCTTAGAACAACCCATTTCCTTTTTCAGTAGGGAATTAAGAGATGCAGAACTAAAGTATGACATTATGGACAAGCAAGCATATGCACTGGTTAAATCTCTTAATTCTTTCAGAGTTTATGTGTTGCACTCAAGAATTATTGCTTATGTTCCATCAGCTGCTGTAAAAGAAATTCTTATTTAGCATGATATTGACAGAAAACGCAACAAGTGGATTGCTAAACTACTTGAATTTGATTTGGAGATTCGGCCCACAAAATTAGTTAAAGGCCAGGGTTTGGCCAATCTCTTGGCTGAATCGAATTTCTCAACGTTGGGGGTAAATTTCATTAGCTCATGTGCAGAAAAGCAGCAGGATGAATTAAATGACAAAGGTATTCAAATCATCCCTGCATTGGCAGATTGCAGCTGGTACAAGGACATTATATTTTTCTTGCAGAATTTACAACCTCCAAGTGGTATGGAAAAGAACAAGGTGAGAACATTAAAACTCAAATCAATAAAGTATTGCTTGGTTGATCAAATTTTGTATTGGAAGGATCCATTGGGAGTGTTGTTGAGATGCCTAGACCCGCAAGAAGCCCAAAATATTATGTTTGATTTTCATGATAGTTTGTGTGGGGGACATCATTTTTTGGAGGACCACTGCCTACAAGATTCTCAGGGCTAGGTATTTATGGCCTAGTCTGTTCACAGATGTTTGTGCTAAGATCAAATCATGTGATAAGTGTCAGAAATTTTCTGGAAAGCAACAACTTAAGTCATTGCCATTAAATCTTGTAGCAGCTTCAAGACCTTTTCAATAGTGGGGCCTAGATTTTATCGGCGAAATTCATCCTTCTTCCAGTGACCAACATATATGGATCTTGACTACCACATATTACTTCACTAAGTGGATAGAAGCTATTCCTACCAGGAGTGCTTCCCACAAAGTGATCATTGGTTTCCTTGAAGACATTATGGCGAGGTTTGGCTACCCGAACAAAATTGTCACTGACAATGCTGCATCTTTCAAGGCTGAACCATTGATTCAGTTTTGTGAACAGTTTGGAATCACATTGATTCACTCTACCCCTTACTATTCCCAGGGAAACGGGCTTGCAGAATCCTCGAACAAAAGAATTATAAAGATTATTAAAAATCTTCTAGAGGATAACAAAAAGGCATGGGATTCGAAACTCAAATTTTCTCTATGGGCTGACAAAATGACAGTGAAAAGATCCTTGGGACTTTCCCCTTTCCAGATGGTATATGGAGTTGAGGCAGTTTTCCTTCTCAACTTGCATTACTTGTGGTGAAATTCTTCCAGGATTATCAAGGGGATCCATATCATATGATCAGGAGAAGTCAATAGTTGGTTGAGGTGCAACAGACTTGGGAACAACTTGTAGAAAAGACATATGACCAGCAACTAAAGATCAAGCAGGCATTCAACAAGAAGGTGAACAAAGAGGATTTTAAGCTGGGCTATCTGGTGCTCAAGTGGGATGCACCGAGACAAGATAAAGGCAAGCACAGTAAATTTGAATCTTTATGGGTCGGCCCTTTTAAAATCTCGGAGGTATTCTCTAATAACACCTTCAAGCTGCAAAATATGGAGGATGAAGATGTTTTTGGTGGCCCTGTCAATGGCCAATTCCTGAAAAAGAACTTTGCTTAAGCCTTGAATGGCTCTTCATGTCATTGTAAATATCATTTTATTTTTTATTTTATTTTGTTCCAATAACTGACCCCATATCCCTAGGATAAGGCACTAAATCTACTCATTCTTGGCAGCCCACAGGGGGCATGCCATCCCCTGTGGAGCCAATGTTATCACACTAAGTTTCCTTGGGTCTTTAGTTTGATTAATACTTTTTTAAGCCTTAGATTTTAATTTTTTGAGTCTCATCCTCTTAAAGTTTGATGTTAGGTTCATCTTAGAAGATTAAATTTTTGAGTCATAGTTCTTGTTTGGTCCCCAATTTTGTTTATGGTTCTAGAACCTCTTTAGCTCATGACTCATTTTTGGTCCTCATCATGACTTGTCCCTAAATAGACTCCTCCCATTGCTAAATGGATGTGACTACTCTTTCTCTTCACTCACGACCTAGTAAGCAGGACTCATTGTACTCGCTTACATGTCCAATCATTTTTTGATTTGGAAGCGTTGCCTACTCATCAGGCAGTTACGTAGTGTCTGCCACATTTATCATCAATCCACTCCAATTCATGATTTCCACGACTGAGACTGTGTCCCTTGTTTTCAGTGGCAAAGGTCGGTTAATGTGCCTTCAAAAGATCTTGCATTTATGATCCTTGGTAACGGTTTCTTAATTTTGAAAAATTTAATAGTGTTGCGCTATGTAAGTTTGTCAGTTCCGATCAAGCGATAGCATGTCAACTAAATATGATGATGTGAGAGATTTCAGGGCTGAAGTTTCCTCAATTCATCCTATGATCGCGCTGAAGACCTCAACATGTGTCGACTTTACAGGTATCCTGTGCAACCTCCTTTGCATATTAATTTTCTCAGGAAATTTGTGCTTGGGTTTTCAGTTTTTTAAGCTTGCAGGGTAGTAAGGAAGCCATATTTGCATACCTAAAAATGTCCTTGCCCGTGTCCATGGTCTGATTATTGTCATTTTCTTTAACCATTGAAGTCGCAGGCCTGTAATAGCTTATCCTATGTGTATGCGTTGCGCTACCCAGAGGCGTTGCTCAAACCCTTTCTGTTTTCCTTGCTCCCTTTCATCCTGTACAAAGAGCCATTATGGATTACCCCGTCACAGTCTACGCTCTAAAAAGCATGTACCTTTTTGACACAGAGCCCACAAAGGTGGCAAGATAGTTAGGACATAACCTGTGGACATGCACCTTTTTGACACAGAGCCCATGGAAAGGGAGATATTTCAAAGAGCAAGATGCCTCTCTTTCTTCTAGAACCCACAAAGAAGCCATCCAAAGGTAGCAAAACAATTTTCATTAAATTTTGATGGCAAGAAAACCAAAGTTGGGGATTTGGAATTTGACGTAACTAAAACCTCCATCTCAGCTACAACAGGGATTCCCATTTCAGGTGAAAGGTGGTTCAAGGCCATGGTTTTGAGTTCACCCTTTGTTAAAGATCTCTTCAAGCTTGAATATCGAGCCAATGAGTTGTCTAAGAGTATGTCGAGGAATCAACTAATAGAACAGTTTGATAGAATTTTGAAGATCATACAGAGATATTTTACTTGTGAAGGGAGATTTAACACCTTGTATCATTACCACATAAGGTTGTTGTTATATTTTACTGGTAAGATTGAGATTAATGTTCCTGATTACCTATTGAGAATTATAGGTAAAATGTCAGATAGGGTGCAAGCCAAATCTAAGGATGTGGATTCTAGCTTTTTCCACTCTAAACTGATCAGAATGTTAGTCTCTGAAGAGTTGGGAAAGAAAGAGATTTCATGGGAGAAGTTTTTGGTTACTTCTCACTTCAATATGGACCCAACACCTACTCCCCAATCACATATTGTAGTTCCTTCAACATCCACTAGTACTAAAGCAGGTATCAACAAGAAGAGAAAGGGCAGATCCCCTGTTTCAGAAATCAACAAGCAGGTCATGGAAGCTGAGGAGGAGACTTGTCCTTCCCCACATAGATATTTCTCACCCCCACCTCCACCAGGGTTAGAAGAAGTGACTTCCTCTACCAAGTTGACATATAAGAGAGGGAAGAAGCTTCTATTTCCCTCTTCTCCTCCAGCAGTCGAAATCTGTAGTATACCTAGGGAGGTACCCAATGGGAATGTAGTTATGTGTTATTAGTGGAAGTCATTTAATATATGGGAATGTGGTCATTCAATGTAAGGTGGACTAGGTTGTAAGGTAGCTAGAGANAGGATTGCTTGAGGAGTTTTATCCTTCCATAAGGATTAATATATGGTGTTACCCTACCTCAAGGGTTTTATCTATTTCTCGTGTTCATGTTATGGTGAATGGTTTATGGTTTATTCTTGGTATTATTGAAGTATATTTGCAGATCTAGTATAGGTACTTAACAAAATCAAGGGTAAAATACCTTTCACTAGGTCATCAATTCCTAAGGAGGTTTTCAAAGAGAAGTCTTTACCAAAAACCCCTATGCATAAGGAGAAAGGAAAAAGCATTGAAACGCTTGTGGAGGAGAAATCAAAAACCCCTATTCAGAGGAAGAAGGGTAAAGGTACCAAAATACCTTTGGAGAGGAAAGATGAAGTCTTTATGAAAGATTTTGAAGAGCCTGTGAAGAACAAAGGAGAAGTTGTTGTGCAAGAGAAGAAGCATAAAGGAAAGGGTTTTGAAAAGGCTGATGAAACACACAAGAAAATTCTTATACAAAGGGAAGAAGAGGACGAGAAGAAGCTTGATGAGACTGTGCATGTCTCTACTCCCCCTGGTGATCATACCTTCAAGAGACTTATCAGACAACTTAAGGAGTCAAGAAAAGAAGTGGCTAAATTGAAAAAGAAGCCATGTGTGAAAGAGTCAATATGACAGAGCTTATGGATGGCTACAGTCATACCCTATACTTGGAAAGATTTGCAGCAAGGAGGACTCAACCCCTACATAGACAACTCCAGAACCTCTGCAAGCAGAACAAAGGTTTCCAAGCTCAGAACATGAAGCTAAAGGCATAACTGAAGCATTTCCAAGATGAGGTAGCCCAAAGGAATTTACAGGTGTTGGTTGAGGCTGCCATTGATGATTTAATATGACAAACCAATAACTAAGGAGAGCACAACTACATTGAATAAGCCTGCCAGTACTAAGAAGAAGAAGTTTGTCGAGTCAATTGAAGATACGTTTTTTTACCAGAAAGAGTGTGAGGCTAAGTGTCAAGATGAAAAAATAGTTGGTAAGGGGTAAGCTCCATTTTTGGGGATTGTTCCTTTTTGGGAGGGTTAACTAATATGAAAATACTATATTTCCATCTATACAAGCTTCTAGGCTTTTAGCTATATGGATTTTGAGTTTTTGCTAAGTCCTAGCTTCACTCAGTGGTAAAATCACTACCTATGGCATAGTCGAGGCACCTAAGTAAAATGGTTTTGTCATCATGGAAGGACACAATATTCTCTCCACTTGTTCAAGATTCAAAGACGTTGTGTTTTGGAATTGCTACCCAAACCTGTATGCAAACACAGCGTCAGTGGCATTGCGTAATATTCCACAAAGCACGGAATCGGTATACGGGTGCAACACAACGATGCTACCTACAGGCGCTACATAATATTTGGTAGGGAGCATGTTTACACACATGCACAACATAGGGACGCTACCTACAGGCGCTACGCTATATTTAAATAGAGGATAAATGATGGAACATATATGCAGCACAGGGGCGCTACCTACATGCGCTACCTTCTCTCCTTGTTCCGTTTTAGGGTGCGCTATCCATAGTTTCCAACAAACACCAAGAATCTAGGAGGACTAGGACAATAGCCTTGGATAAGTTGATGATGGAGAAAGTTACAGAAATATCATCTGGAATACTAAGGAGAACTATAGGCTCCAAAAGGACACATGGAAAAACAAGAGCTTAGCAGAAAAAGAGGATCAAATCAGTTAGAAGCATGACTGGATAAGTCACCAACATTTTCTTGTTTTATAACATAGGTTGTTTTCTTAGTTGTTAGAAAAAATAAATGTTTAAGAGATTTTCAAGGGAAGGAGTCCAACTCGTACCTCCAGTTGTTGCCTCCCTTTTTGTTATAAATAGATAGATCAATTGATTTAGTAGGTTCGGATGGTTGATCAAGGCTCCCTTTATTTTGTAATATTTTGATGACGTGACTATGATCTAGTGATGTACTAGACTTAAGAATTTTTGGCTAATAGAAATCAACTTCCTTTCCAGTCTATTTGCTTCAGTTGCTAAATGTTCATGCTTTTAAGGATTCACATGAATTATTGTGGTGATGTGATGGTGGATGTTTGATCGTTATATTATCATGATGTTTATTTAGATTTCTTAGTTTTTTATGTCAAGAGGATCTTGTGATTAGNAGGATTGCTTGAGGAGTTTTATCCTTCCATAAGGATTAATATATGGTGTTACCCTACCTCAAGGGTTTTATCTATTTCTCGTGTTCATGTTATGGTGAATGGTTTATGGTTTATTCTTGGTATTATTGAAGTATATTTGCAGATCTAGTATAGGTACTTAACAAAATCAAGGGTAAAATACCTTTCACTAGGTCATCAATTCCTAAGGAGGTTTTCAAAGAGAAGTCTTTACCAAAAACCCCTATGCATAAGGAGAAAGGAAAAAGCATTGAAACGCTTGTGGAGGAGAAATCAAAAACCCCTATTCAGAGGAAGAAGGGTAAAGGTACCAAAATACCTTTGGAGAGGAAAGATGAAGTCTTTATGAAAGATTTTGAAGAGCCTGTGAAGAACAAAGGAGAAGTTGTTGTGCAAGAGAAGAAGCATAAAGGAAAGGGTTTTGAAAAGGCTGATGAAACACACAAGAAAATTCTTATACAAAGGGAAGAAGAGGACGAGAAGAAGCTTGATGAGACTGTGCATGTCTCTACTCCCCCTGGTGATCATACCTTCAAGAGACTTATCAGACAACTTAAGGAGTCAAGAAAAGAAGTGGCTAAATTGAAAAAGAAGCCATGTGTGAAAGAGTCAATATGACAGAGCTTATGGATGGCTACAGTCATACCCTATACTTGGAAAGATTTGCAGCAAGGAGGACTCAACCCCTACATAGACAACTCCAGAACCTCTGCAAGCAGAACAAAGGTTTCCAAGCTCAGAACATGAAGCTAAAGGCATAACTGAAGCATTTCCAAGATGAGGTAGCCCAAAGGAATTTACAGGTGTTGGTTGAGGCTGCCATTGATGATTTAATATGACAAACCAATAACTAAGGAGAGCACAACTACATTGAATAAGCCTGCCAGTACTAAGAAGAAGAAGTTTGTCGAGTCAATTGAAGATACGTTTTTTTACCAGAAAGAGTGTGAGGCTAAGTGTCAAGATGAAAAAATAGTTGGTAAGGGGTAAGCTCCATTTTTGGGGATTGTTCCTTTTTGGGAGGGTTAACTAATATGCAAATACTATCTTTTCCATCTATACAAGCTTCTAGGCTTTTAGCTATATGGATTTTGAGTTTTTGCTAAGTCCTAGCTTCACTCAGTGGTAAAATCACTACCTATGGCATAGTCGAGGCACCTAAGTAAAATGGTTTTGTCATCATGGAAGGACACAATATTCTCTCCACTTGTTCAAGATTCAAAGACGTTGTGTTTTGGAATTGCTACCCAAACCTGTATGCAAACACAGCGTCAGTGGCATTGCGTAATATTCCACAAAGCACGGAATCGGTATACGGGTGCAACACAACGATGCTACCTACAGGCGCTACATAATATTTGGTAGGGAGCATGTTTACACACATGCACAACATAGGGACGCTACCTACAGGCGCTACGCTATATTTAAATAGAGGATAAATGATGGAACATATATGCAGCACAGGGGCGCTACCTACATGCGCTACCTTCTCTCCTTGTTCCGTTTTAGGGTGCGCTATCCATAGTTTCCAACAAACACCAAGAATCTAGGAGGACTAGGACAATAGCCTTGGATAAGTTGATGATGGAGAAAGTTACAGAAATATCATCTGGAATACTAAGGAGAACTATAGGCTCCAAAAGGACACATGGAAAAACAAGAGCTTAGCAGAAAAAGAGGATCAAATCAGTTAGAAGCATGACTGGATAAGTCACCAACATTTTCTTGTTTTATAACATAGGTTGTTTTCTTAGTTGTTAGAAAAAATAAATGTTTAAGAGATTTTCAAGGGAAGGAGTCCAACTCGTACCTCCAGTTGTTGCCTCCCTTTTTGTTATAAATAGATAGATCAATTGATTTAGTAGGTTCGGATGGTTGATCAAGGCTCCCTTTATTTTGTAATATTTTGATGACGTGACTATGATCTAGTGATGTACTAGACTTAAGAATTTTTGGCTAATAGAAATCAACTTCCTTTCCAGTCTATTTGCTTCAGTTGCTAAATGTTCATGCTTTTAAGGATTCACATGAATTATTGTGGTGATGTGATGGTGGATGTTTGATCGTTATATTATCATGATGTTTATTTAGATTTCTTAGTTTTTTATGTCAAGAGGATCTTGTGATTAGAAACTTTCTTCCTTAGACTTTTGTAGACCTGATGTTTGCAGCAGTCCCTACACTCCTCTCACTCAAGTCTTCCCTCTATTCATACTTACTCCCAAACTACTGGTAGAATTTATCCAAGACCTTAATTGTTGGTGCATTCTATCCCTATTGTCTGAGTTATAACATTGCCATTTGAGTCCTTTTCCATTTGACCCGTTAAAACACTCTATCATTCACATATAACTTGATGGGTACTGGGCTTGCCTTCCATGCAATCTGAAGGTGACTCCTAGTGATAACATATTCCATATGTCATAATTCTTCCATCATCTTTGCACCATAAAACTATTTTACTATCATATTTATTGCATCAAATATAACTCCAATTCCATCCTATCAAACTTGTTTTATTATCATATTTATTCCATCATGTTTTATTATCATATAACTTAACTGTGTACCATCAAATTGTTTAATTATCATATTTATTCCATCACCTTTGTATTACAAAATGACCTACATTACTAAATGAGGAAAGATTATATATGGTTGTGTCACGTATCTAAGCTCAAAAGAAGATACTCATAAGGAGACAATATCATGTTATCAATGAATAATTGATGCATCTATTACAAAGGAGTTTACCTACTTATATATCATTGTTCTATAAGAAAATCATTTCCACTTATGAATTTGGGATATACACAAAAAGTAAATATTAACATATTCTAAAGTCATAAAGACTTTATTGCATAGTAATGTTGGATTACTAAGAGGGAGGGTGAATCAATAATAGGGATTTTTAATCCATTTTAACCACATATATAAGTGTTTTTATCTTTATGATCAATTTACCAATATCATTCAATAAGTGGAAAATAAATAAACCATGAACAATGAGAAATCATACACATACACAATACACCAGTATTTTTACGTGGAAACCCAATGTGGGAGAAAAACATGGAATTTTTTTTCTTATATGTCTTTAAGAAGTACATTCATTGGAAGCACCAACTTCCTTTGTTCTCCAGCTGCAAATGGAAAGAGGCTCCAACCCCCTAGTTTTTTAGGCTCCAACCTGAAGGAAGATCCAACTCCCTAATTCTCTGGCTCCAACTAGAAGGAGGCTACAACCCCTTGATTTCTTCAGCTACAACAAACTATCCTTGCCCCATCCAACCGCCCTGAAATATAAGTGTCAAGTAACTGATGAAACCATTGTCACAGTGAAATATACCACTATAAACGTGTACCAATCTGTACCAACAACCTATAGTAAACTTGTACCAATAACTTGTAGTCAACCTGTACCAATAACCTGTAATCAACCTGTACCAATAAAAATTTTGAACTTGTAGATAGATCTGTTGTACCTGATCACTGTTGAACTTCCTAGAGACTCTGCACAGCCTCTGCAACCTGAAACACACCTCAACCTTCACTGTTGGTAGTGCCTCGCATGAGGCAGGCGATATTTCCACCAGGGCCTCGCGTGATAGGCTCTGCTCAACCCACGGGGATGCCTCATGTTAGCACTCTGTAAATTTCCAAGAGGTTGACAACATAAGAAATCTACAAAAGGTAACTTTATCCAACCACTTTTGAAGCTGGGATATATCCCTTCCAACTTTAGAGAGGGATCTCTCTATATTATTTAGCTATGTTTCAAAATTTAAATATTAGGCTAGGTAAATAAATAGGTCGGTTTTTGTTGATATAGTGTTTGTCAAGTTGGTTGAGACAGTCTACACATCCATTGGGCTATGGGGTCTTTATTTTAAATAAAATGTGGAATCAAAACCAGAAACGCAAAGGAAAACTTTCACAGGGAGAGATAATATAATCACTGGATTCTTTAGGAGCATAAATGATGGATAGCAGAAAAGATGAGAAGGATAATTTCAACAAAGAAGCAATTAAGAATTTCTTTATTCAAAACACCAGAAGATAAAACACTAAAATCTTTCAAGTCAGAAACAGGGTATACGAGATAAATCCTGCAACGTTCATTACCTCTAAATATTAGATCCAGAAAGAAATATGATAACAAAGAGAGAATAACATTCAACTTAGAGAGAAAAACATCAACAGTGAATACACGCAAGAATCCTGTAAAAGTACCTCCTTTTATTAATGGAAGATCTCTTCAAAAAATATTACAGTCTGATAGCGTCAGGGTGTGAAGATCAACAACCCTCAATACTTCAAAAGATGAAGTATTTATAACTCAAATTACAAACCATCCTGTCATTAATGATCAGGACGTGCTAAATCTATTTTTAGGCTAACTAACTTAACAAATTTCCTAAATCTAGGAACTGCTTGATGATGTGGTGTAACTGCATGCTGCTTTTTGGGTGGGACGTTGACGAAGCCTCTACACGACCTCATCTGACTGGACAATTGACTGGACTGGGACAGGTCACCTGCTACTCGATCAGGTCACAGAGTTCCTCCCATCGAAGATGTTTGGGCATGTTGACTTTGAGTAGCCTTCGATACACTTCATCCATTTCTGTGTACTTGGCGAAGGTAGGTTTGGTGAGGAAGATGTATCGAATATCATGTTGGATACTGATGTCCCACTGCAGGGCATCTAGAAATGCCTTGCCAGTGATGCTCCCTTGAATGCCTGCGAACTTTGAACTGTCATTAGCCACCTCGGCCAATCTCTTCTTGTAGTCTGGGATTGTCATCAATTTATCATTGATTACCTTCAGACCAGGAAGAACTTTCTTCTGTAAAGATTCAATTTTACTAAAGAATCGTTGTACCTCTAGGTCCATGGCTTGAACCTTTTCTTCCAGCTGAAGCATTAATCCTCTCTTGGTCAAAGCTCTTTTAACCTCGAGGATGGTCTCTGTTCTATCTTCAATTTCCAACTCTTCCAGCTCCTCCTTGGTCTTAGAATTCAGGAACTTGATGATCTCATTCGCCTGTGATGGCATCTCTCCCAATTCTATTCTGATCTTCTCGATGGCATGTTTTCTTCTTTGTACCAATTCATTTTTCTCAAACATAATCTGTATCATAGGCCATATCTCATTCATGGACTTGGTGATGTCTGTCCATATACTTTCTTTAACCTCGGCCAAAGTCTTTCCTTCCACTGTATGCTTCCAGAGCTATTGTAACTCCTTCTTGAGCTGATCGGTCACCTGCTTTTCCTTGGAGAGGTTGGTTTGGAAGGAAGATTTGAGTTCTTGAAGGTTCTCAATCTCCTTTTTTAGCCTGCTGATCTCTGTTTCTTGCAGGTTCATCTTTTCCATAGACTTAGCCAGGTCGGTTGTCTTCTCTAGGGATGTCAATGGAGTAGCAGATGGGAATTTTGTCACTGATGCTGTACTCACTCCTGAAATTGGAATGGCACTCAATGGAATGACTCCCATTGGCTTCAGCTTCTATTTCTCTTTTACTAGCTTCTCCATCTCAACTTCCATTTCTTTTAGCTGCACATTCTGCTCCATGAGTAGCTTGAGCATTTCATCTTTCTCTCCTTCTTTTTCTACTATCTCCTTCACCTGCGAATCGTCTGTGAGCGGGAGCTTCAGTTGTTTCCTCAAGGATGCTATGTCAGCATTCTTCTTCTTTATCATTTCTTTAGCTGCTTTCACGTTTGAAGGATCATAACCAATCTTGAGGACCATCTCCTCCAAAGTCTTAATCCTATTGTCCTTGGAAAAGGACGATATCTTCTCCATCTTCAATTGTGTTTGAACATTGTTCAGGGATACCTGCAATTTTGACGCAGTAGCGGAAGCATGCGCCAGCGTGTAAAAGACCATTTCCCCTCGCTTCTGGTGCAGGTCCATCTTATCGGTCGGGTGCACGTCCTTCATCTGGTTTTCGAGGGTAGCCCTTTTGTAGTCAGTGATGACCTTGGGATCTAGTACCTGTGCCTGGAGGAATGCCATATGCATTCTGCCCTTCTCGGTGTCGAAGGCCGATAGCAAGCTATGTTGTGCAGTCGACGTCTGCTTCCAGAAATGGGCGCAAGTACTGCTGGTCACGGTCTGGTTCCTTTTCTTGATCAACTCATACTTCTCGAAGATGCTTA
>JZKD02S1674236.1:275244-292012 GCA_000966675.3 Picea glauca | reverse complement strand
AAAGGTACTAAGATCTCTTCCTATGATATTCAACCCTAAGATATCAGCACTAGAAGAAAGATCGGATCTAAACTCAATAAGCATGGATGAACTGCATGGAATCTTCACAGCATATCAGATGAGAACTGAACAGGAAAATCCAGATGTAAAAGAAGCAGCCTTCAAAGAATCCAGAAGATCAAAGCAAAAGAAAAAGGAACAAGAAGAATATAGCAGCAGCAACAAGGTCTCGGAAGATGATGAAGAAGTGGCCAACTTCATCAAAAGACTGAACAAGGGAACCAATGGTAAGTACAGAGGTACATAAGTATGTTCCATGTAGATTTCTTCTTGCAAATATCTTTGCAAGAAGGTTGATTTAACATCCATCTAATGAACCTCCCATTTATGTGAGGAAACAAGGGAAAGAACAAGGCGGATGGAATTCATTTTGGCTATAGGGGAAAAGGTTTCATTATAGTCAATTCCTTCAACTTGGGAAAATCCTTTGGCAACTAACCAAGCCTTGTGTTTGTCAATGATTCCATCTGATGCATACTTAGTTCTGTAGACCCATTTACATATGACAAGTTTTCTTCCTTTTGAAAGAGGTACAAGATCCCAAGTGTCATTTTCCATTAAATAACAATACTCTTCATTCATGTTGTATCCCAATCTGGATGACCTGAAGCTTTTGTAAATGTCTCTAGATCATGAGTCTCTAAAACTTGATCCAAAATAGAAGAGTCTCTTTGGAACTATGAACGTTTCAGACGCTGATATGGAGGATCACCGACAAGATTACCAGTTGCTTCTCATGTTGAACAGACCCATCTAGAAAGAGGAGGAGCTGGTGTTGGTTCAGGTTCAAGGGACTCATCTGGAGGAAGGTGAGCAAGTGGAGATGGATTTTCATCCTCATTGTCACCATCTAAAGAAGAAACCAGAATAGGAACAAAATAAGGAACAAACATCGAAGATGGCTCGCAGGTCGAAGAAGGCAAAAATGTTGAAGATGGCGCGCAGATTGAAGAAGGCACAATCGTCGAATTAGGCTCAAAGGCCAAGAGATTTTCATCAAATTTAACATCTCTTCTAATAATAATTTCATTACAATGTGGTTTAAGAAGTCTATAACCTTTGACATCTTCAGAATAACCAACAAATATACACTTCTCACTTTTAGGCTCCAATGCTCTCCTTTTCTCATCAGGACTGTGAGCCCATGCTATACTGCCAAATACATGGAAGTGACTTACATCTGGTTTAATTTTAGTCCAAGCTTCTTCTGGTGTTATACTTTGAAGAGCCTTTGTGGGAGTGTGATTTAGTATGTAATTTTCACATTTGATGGCTTCTACCCAATACTTTAGATTTAATCCCTTAGATCGGATCATACAATTAGCCATTTATTTTAGTGTGTGGTTCTTTCTCTCAGTAACACCATTTTGTTGTGGTGTATATGGAACAATATGTTGCATTTGGTTTCCCTTTGTAGTGCAGTAACTTGTAAAATTATTGTTCACATATTCACCTCCATTATCTTTTCTTAACCTTTGAATTTGATGTCCATATTGATTTTCTACACGGGCCTTGTAGGCCAAAAACTTCAATCTTAAGTTTTAATAAGTAAACCCAAGTACGTTTGGAAAATTCATCAATGAAAGTTAAGAAATACATGCACCCAGAAAAACAAGGAGTAGAAAGTGGACCACACAAATCACTGTGAACAAGCTCCAAAGGGGCCGAGGTGTGCCAAGAGGCATGTTTGTCAAAATTGTCCTGATGATGTTTGCTGAGAACACAACCGGCACAAACACCATCTTTGCATGAAACATGAGGAAGTCCAATCACCATCTGTTGATTACATAGTTGCTGCAATGAGCGATAGTTTAGATGACCAAACCACTCATGCTAAATTTTGCTCAAGTCATCGCTATGAGCAACAAAAACTGATGAAAAAGATGATGATCCAAAGTTGTCAAACTTGTACAACCTAGTAATATCATCAACAATTCTAGTTGCAAGAGCATGATTAAGATATTTTAGATCCTTGGTTACAACTTGGTGAGGTGAAAACTCTATGGTTTTACCTTCACCAGATTGAGTGATTTGATATACTAATAGAAGGTTGCAAGAAAGACTTGGAACACATAATACATCAATTGAAATGACCATTATCTACTTGAACTGTTCCAGATCCCACAACACTAAGAGATCTATCATCACCAACAAATATTTTCTTGTTGTTACATTCATTTAGAGCATAAAATATGTCTTTATCCTTAGCCATATGATAAGAGGCTCCAGAATCAATAAGCCACTCATCAAAAGAAGAAGTAGAAGTTGTATTGAAGGAGAAACTAGAAGCAGAAAGTGCATGTCCATGAGAAGAAGAAGAAGAAGTAGAATCAATACTGATGTTGTGTTTCTTCATTGCTACTTCTAAAGCTACCATCTTCTTGAAACATTTGGACTCATCATGACCATTTTTATCGCAAAAGTTGCAATGTCTATCAGCCTTCTTATTTTTATATTTTTCTCCCTTATCACCATTAGGAGCTGAAGTTGTCTGAGTGGGATTGGGACCCTTATTTTTCTTGTTTTTGTAGCAAGGATGTTAATTCTTGGGATTCTTGGGTTTATATTTATGCTGGGAGACTAAGGCTTTGTTGGAGGTACCTGCAATGTTGATCACTCCAAGTTGTACAAGCTTATCTTCCTCTCTAATCAAAGCAACACAAAAGGAATCAAGAGTGGGTTTTTGATAAGCTTTCCCTAGAGCCTCTATCATGGCATAAAAGGTAGATACAAACACAAAATATGCACTACCCATGTTAGAAAGAATAAGATAGATGCAACACTCTTCCTCCATCTTTATCTCACATTCTGCACATAAAATTATGAGTGTTTTAAACTTAGATAGATAGTCTCCAATGTAGGAAAAATCACTTGGACTTAAACTCAGTACTTGATTTTATAACTGTTGTGCTCGAATAATATTGAGTTTACCAAACACAATTCAATATTTTCCGAAGCTTCATCCAGGTCATCAATTTATTTAAGGTGGAACCTTAAATCAAGAGAGATGTGCATTCTGATTAGTCCACGTGCTTCCTCACTCCTACTATTCCATTTGAATTTATTATCATCATCAGTGGGTTCTTTTTCCTTTCCCAATGTAATCTGATACAAGCCTTTTCTTCTTAATAAATCCTCCATATGAGATTTCCATTGGAAGTAGTTGGTGCTGGTAAAAAAAATATTACTGGAAGAAGCCATATTAAATATGTAGATAATATGTATTTAAAAACTGAAACTGATGATCTGGATGGAAAGATCTCAAAAAATTAGGCAGTTTTAAAAAAAAAACGACACTAAAAACAGACTTCGTATGTGAAAGTTATGCCTTTTTAAAAAAAATGCATAAACGGTAACCAAAGGACCACGTGGTGTTGTAAGTTGCTTTATGAAGTGACCCACTTTTATAAAAATAAGTGGGGATCACTTTTACAACGAAGTTACTTTATGAAAGAAAAATTGCATGCAAAATAAATAACTCTAAAATAAAATATTAAAGCTACTTATAGTGATTCATTTTTATACTTGAAGTGAAATACACTTTACAATTGAGCATGAACTTTTTCAAAAAAAGTAACAAAAATATAGACTTGAACTGAAGACCTCTTACTTAATAAGGCAACTTTTAACCAAATGGGATAGCAAAACATATTGTATTGTTTAGAAAGAGGATTGGGGGTGTTTTTGTTGTTGTTGTTGTGGAAGACAACCTTAGAGAGCGTGCTAAAAAAAACTCTTTTCACACAAGAAAAAAAAAATTCTTCTCGATGACAACAAGGGTTATATCTCGGTTAACTTACCCGAAAAATGCACCTTTTCCTATATGTTTTTTATTTTCCGAGATCGCATAGGGCGCGGGGAAAAGAGAATACGCATATCTAAAAGAATAACAACCCAGAAACAAATAATATAAAACAAAAACAATACTCTGAAAAAAATTAAAAATGACGTATTCAGGCTTTATACCTCCGGATCTGATTGAAATGGTCGTATCTTGGGAAAACATAAACCTTTTCGACTGAAACGAAAAGTGTTCTAGCTGAAACGAGCACTCCAGACGCAATGGAACAGTCCTCTCAGCCCAAAAATGTATGGAAATGGAAGACAATAGAGATGAGGCAACTCAGCTTCACGATCTTGATTTACAACATGAGCGGGTCTTCAAATAGACTCTGATACCATATTTGACAACAAAGGTATTCCAACAGATGACGAACACCTTCAGTAACCACTCACAAAACCAGATCAAAGATCAACACACCGATGTTTTGACATGGTAAAACCCCTATAGGGAAACATACACGACCCTAGCCAACGTGGCCACTTGGAGCAGTTTATTAATGCAAAAGAAAAAGATTACAAAGAGATTTTCTCACAATCGATCATTGACAAATGACCCTCCATGCTCTTTAAATATATATCATGGACCAATTAGGTGTTAATCCACAGATCAATGGTCATTAAGATCGAGGATAATATAAACCATCGGATCACTCTATGTCGGGAACATATCGTGATCGTCGGATTTCCTAACTACAAATGCATACCAATGCATACTAAAGAAAGACATTAAGAAACACACTTTTACCTAACGACACATTAGACCAAGTATATATTAACCAACTCCTAAGTGTTTAAATATCCTAACAACTCCAATTCCCTAATTCTATGGCTCCAACCAGAAGGAGGCTACAACCCCCTGAGTTCTCCGACTATAATTAGAAGGTGGCTACAACCACATATCATTTCCCCGTCCATCCGCCCGGAAATATAAGTGTCAAATAATTGATGAAACCATTGTCACATTGTCACTATGAAATATACCACTGTAAACATGTACCAATATGTACCAACAACATGTAGTAAACATGTGCTAATAACTTGTAGTCAACATGTACTAATAACCTGTAATCAACATGTACCAATAACCTTTTTGAACCTGTAGATAGATTTGTTGTACCTGATCACTGTTGAACTTCCTAGAGACTCTGCACATCCTCTGCAACCTAAAAAACACCTCAGCCTTCACTTTTGGTAGTGTCTTATATGATGTAGGCAACATGTCCAGTGGGGCCTCACGTAATAGGCTCTACTCAACCCGTGAGGGTGCCTCACGAGACGTTTACTAGGTGACCCACAAGGATGACCCTAACCAGGGTTTTAGCGAAATTTTCGCACTCTACTGTGGCCACAAAACTTTGAAGTCATAATATCTTCGCTTCCTCAGACTTGCGTAATTTTATATGTATCAATGAGTACCTGCAATAAACCTTCCACAATAATAGATATTCAATGTGCTCAATAGGTGCTAATAAGAGACCCTTTCTCTCTTATTTATATTCCCCAAGTAGCCTCCTCTAGGGGTTATCTTCTAATTTTTTTACCCAACTTCCTTCTTTTAGGGATAACCCACTTTTAACTACTTTTCCCACTTACAACCACTTTATCCAAAAATAGTAAACTCACCACTTCTAGTTGCAACTAATTTATTTTTTAATTATTTTCTTTTTGCAACAACTTAACTCATGATTAAGTCGTAGTTACAACCACTTTGACTAGTAAACTTCTTCAAGGAGATTCTAGAATAAATTGACTTCTTTGACCTTCTAGGGGCTTCTAGATAACTCATGAAGGTTCTCCAACTTTATTAAGCAATATCTCCTCAACTGTGAGGAACTACGTGACGTACTACATATCACCAGAAACAACACGACATGTACTATCGATATAGAATAGTCTCACTTAAAAATTCACTAATCTTCATTACATTATTCCTCAAACTAACTTTGGTTCCTTAACCACACTATTGGGGCTACCAGACTTGCTTCAAAGGTTGACATCAATGACAACCAAACCAATTAATCAACAAGTAAGCCTTATATCCTAACACCCCCTCTTATGACTTATAATACAAAAAGAAAAACATACTGACTAGAGATAAAACACATTAACCGAAAACTAAAACATCAAAACCAAACTTTCTTCAGAAGCTTATTCTTTGAAAAAAGTTCCTAGACCAGGTAGAGCTCCATCAAGCTGCCTCATAACCCTCGTAAAGGTGTAAATCCCAAGATGAATTCTCAAGTTCTCGTACTCCACCTCTCTAAACTCCCGAATAATGAATCTAGTAGATTATTGTACAACCATCCATGTTGAGATACATCGACAATGCTCCATCAAGTTGTTTCATGGCCCTTGTAAGGGTATAATTCCCAAGATTCACAAACTCCCAAACTATATGGGAAACCATCCATGATGAGATATATCTACATTAGATCCCTTTCTATTTTCAAAGTGTGGACATCTTAAAATACATAGAATGCCCTTTCTTTAATAATATCATCACCACTATCGATATCCAATGGATCTTCAATAATGGCTACATTTGTTACATGTGGTTTGTCTTTGAGCTTTCCCTTGAGAATGACATTGACACTAAATCTACTGTGAACCCTTTTCTTGCAATAATAACATTCCATCTCTCCCTTGTCTTTAGTTTATCTACTACCATTGTTTCTTGAGTATAATTTCATCTCAAGTTAAGCATCACCTTTTGTATCATTCACAATATTTTTCTTTTCTTCAACTAAGAGAGATGAAATCATGTCTTATAGAGTTTGATAATACATGTTGGTGATCCCTTGATCCATATCTACCAACAAAAATCCCTATATTTTCACACTTGCACAGACTTTATGGCTCTCAGACTACTAAGTCGCAAGAGTGGAAACCTTGTATTTCAAAGTCTTGAGACTATTGATATGGTTTCCTCCTATGATACCATATTATAGAAATGAGCTAGATCACTAAATGATGAAATATTGGATAGGATTGAGTCACATATCTAAGCTCAAAGGAGGATACTCTCATTGACACAATATGATATTATCAATGAATAATTGTTGCATCCATTACAAAAGAGTTTACCTCCTTACATATCATTGTTCACTAAGCAAATCATTTCCACTTATGAATGTGGGATAGATTGCTTTACTAAAAGAATGAACATTAACATATTCTAAAGTCATAAAGTAACTTTATTACATAGTAAACCATATATCATAACACTTTGCACCATCAAACTTGTTTAAGTATCATATGTATCCCATCACTCTATGTTCAATTAAACAACTTACCTTTGCAATATCAAACTTGTTAATTATCATATTAATTCCATCACCTTTGTGTCATCAAACTTGTTTAATTATCAAATTTATTCCATCACCCCATGTTCCATTAGATGACTTACCTTTGTGCCATCAAACTTGTCTAATTATCATATTTAGACAATCGTGTCATATTTTTTCCATCACTATTGCATCATCAAACTTGTTTTATTATCATATTTATTGCATCAAATATAACCCCATTTTCCATCATATCAAACTTGTTTTTAATATCGTATTTATTCCATCACCTTTGTGCCATCAAAATTATTTAATTATTGTATATATTCCATCAACCCATGTTCCATTAGATGACTTACCATCAAACTTGTTTTATTATCATATTTATGCATATTTAACTTGGTTTTTATTATAGTTGGCTTACCATCAAACTTGTTTTTGCTTTATTAATATTTAGCTTGTTTTATGATGATATTTATGTATATTTAACTTATTTTACTGTCATTGACTTACCATAAAACAACTTGTTTTTATTATTATTAACTTACCATCAAACTTTCTTTATTATTATATTATGCATATTTGACTTGTTTTATTATCATATTTATGCATATTTAACTTATTTTATTATAATTAAATTATCATCAAATTTGTTTTGTTAATATTTAACTTTTTTTTTTTTAATCATATTTAACTTGTCTTATTATTATTGACTTACCATCAAACTTGTATTATATTTATGCATATTTAACTTGTTTTATTATCATTTATTTACTATAAAACAACTTAGTTTATTATCATTGACTTATCATAAAACAACTTTTTTTTTTTTTTGTAAGTATTTTGTATTATATATAAAGGTCCTTCTAAGAACCAGGATCAAGAGTACATAAACTGAGTCAATCGGTTGTAATTACTAAACTGTTCCATAAGGAGAAACCAGTTCAGCCAACCGTATATAGCAAATAGCAAAAAATTCTAACAGTTCTAGAAAAAACCAGACAAGTTAACCTCCATGAGAGCCACTAGAGCTAAAGTAAGGAACAAGCTTTGTATAATCTAGGACATACTCGGGCAAGAGATCGGGCCAGGGTTCCTCGATGACAGGTGTCCCACTGGTAATCCACTGCATGTCTGTGGCGTCGTTTCCCTTGTCCTCGTAATCTGCCATCCGGACACTCACCGTCGACGTGTGCACCTGGAGGCTGATGTCTTTCTCCTCTGCTACCGCTGCCAGAACTGTATATTCGTCCCCACCTACATTGCTTGCCGGAGTCTCCTTCCTCGCGAGAGCAGTCATGGGCACTGGTTTACCTGCCTTCTCGTCAGACTGCAGACTTCCTTCTGTAGCAGCTTGTTGATGGCTGCTCGCATGGTCGCTTGCAGTGAGAGGAGCATCACTGGAATCCTCAGGAGAGGTTGCAGGGGGAGTGGCGAGAAGCTGGAGAAGGACAGAAATCCTTCCCTCCATTTGTTGGACATAGAACTGGAGGTCATCTACTCCATCGCGGAGCTCAAAAACCAAGTCATGCAGAATGGCAGAGTGTTCACGTAGTAGATAGGGAGAGGGCATCTTCAGATTGCTACGGGGTCGACCATGGCTCGACGTCGAGGGAGGAGAGGAAAGCTTGATAGAGGGAGGACGCGATGTCAGGGTCCAGGAGGTATCAATGACAGCCAAACAATCAAGAGCTGGGGTAGGTGAACCAGAGGGCGAGGAGGAAGTGCGAGGGCGTCGAGGGTGCTAGGGGGAGCCCCTGCGCGGATGTAATCGTTGTCGTGGCATGGTGAAGCCTGGCGTCTGCAGAAAGTCTACAGAGCCAAGGTGGAATATGAGGAACGCCCGAAAGACCATGAAAACCACAGAACCGGAGTCGAAACCAAACAGCCAGGCGATAACACAAAAAGGACTCTGCATAACTCTAAACGTCGAGGGGGGTTGGTTTAATGCCCCTCCCATCGGATTTGAATGCAAATTAATGCTCGGGGGTGGTGACTGCAGTGGGCACGAGCCGAGCACATGGCTCCATGCTCCGCTGGCTTCCCCCTTCCGCTTCTATGCGCCAGGTGTTGGGCACTAACACCCCATCCGGGTGATAAAACAACTTATTTTATTATCACTGACTTACCGTAAAATAACTTGTCTTATTATCATTATTATAGTTGACTTTCTATGAAACTTGTTTTATTATCATATTTGTCTTATTATCATTGACTTACTATACAAAAAAATCGTCTTCTTATCATTGACTTACTATCAAACTTGTTTTATTATCATGTCTGTCTTATTATCATTGACTTACCATCAAACTTGTTTTATTGTCATATTTGTTTTGTTATCATTGACTTACTATCAAACTTTTTTTATTTATGCATATTTAACTTGTTTTATTATCATTTACTTACTATAAAACAACTTAGTTTATTATCATTGACTTATCATAAAACAACTTATTTTATTATCACTGACTTACCGTAAAATAATTTTTCTTATTATCATTATTATAGTTGACTTTCTATGAAACTTGTTTTATTATCATATTTGTCTTATTATCATTGACTTACTATACAAAAAAATTGTCTTATTATCATTGACTTACTATCAAACTTGTTTTATTATCACATATGTCTTATTATCGTTGACTTACCATCAAACTTGTTTTATTGTCATATTTGTTTTGTTATCATTGACTTACTATCAAACTTTTTTTATTATCATATTTTTTAAAAACGATTTGAGGGCTCGACCACTAACCATTTCTCTACACCTACGATTGATCCCTACCACAAACCAAAGCACAATTTTATGATCAAATCCAACCCCAAGCCCATAGAGGATCTCAAGCCCAAATCATACGCTACTACGCCTTAAAAGTAGTGAGAATGAGTCATGATTATGAATCACTCAAACACCATTTCCTTGATGTATGTGGGATAATGCCCTCTAGAAAGAAGGGAGATACCATGGCCTACAAACCTATGAATGACCAATTTTAAACCCAATCATACCTTGATTAATGGAGGACACCCATAGACATCACAATCTATCTATTAATTGAAGTGATTAAAATGGCATTCGAAGGTATCCAATGAAGACAATGAATTTGATTACACTCGCTAGTGAAAAAACTAAAGAAAACAAGGTCAGATCGATTCTAAATCCCTTCCACTCAAGGTGGATCCATTCAATATTTTTAGTTAACCTATTAGTTTAAATCAAATCAAAGTCACTCAAACAATGGCTTTCAATGGAAATAATAACATCATTCAACTATTCATTAAATTCGCCTCTCTTCTAGCATATTGGCACCCTCCACATGGGCAACAAGCGACTCTCCAAAGTCAACAACAAGGTAGAACATCTCAACCTATTTCATCTTTTATTCATCATGGAGTACCAAAAGGAACAGTTACATTTCGGTTAATAGGTAATGCCAATGTTACTAGAAGAAATTGTAACAATAGTGATGATAGTTCTACTAATCAGTGGTCTTTATTGTTAAGGTTTAAGATATTATTAGGTTTCTTTTCAATTCACTAGATAACCATAACATAGATAGGATCATTGAGAAATACAAAATCACAAGAGACACATCATTTATCCTGGGAAACCAACATGGGGGAGAAAACCCAGCAAAAACTTCCTTAATATAGATAGCCAATACAATGCCAAGAGAAAACTCAAACAAATACAGAAAGTCCTCTCCCAAGAATGCACCTCTCTCTCTCTTCTTTCTTCTCCCACTGCAGCTCCGAACTTGTGCTTTGATGAAAAAGTGAGTGTGTGTCCAAATGAGGCGCTAGCCTCTTTATTTATACAATCTGGCAAGCGCTGGAGTGAGGTGTCTCTTCACTGGAAGGGCCGACTTCTCATTCTGCCTATTACAATTAGGGTTTGACCAGTCCGCAAAAGGGGATTTGGTTACTTACAATACCCGGCATGATCAATCTACAAAAGAGGATTGATATAATGAATAATACATCAATAATAAATAAAATACTCTTTGCAGTTACAATATTTCAACATCGCCCCTTAACAAGAAGGGTATTCTACAACAACATCAGGCGAGAGAGAGGACAACATCATCAACAACATCTTGGAACACTGACTGGCGTATCTATAAATCATCAGAATTTTTTCTCATCATCAACATCATCATTCACAACAGAATTATATCATCATCTGCATCAACATGGATTAGTATAAAACTAATACATCATCATCATAGCACGAGGCTAGTCACATCATCACAGCATGAGGCTATCACATCATCACAAAAATTAAGCTGGCACATCATCACAACAATTAAGCTGGCACATCATCACAACAATTAAGCTAGAACATCATCACAACAATTAAGCTATCACATCATCACAACAATTAAGCTAGAACATCATCACAACAATTAAACAGACACACCATCACATCAATTAAGCTGCCACATCATCGCAACAATTAAGCTGCCACATCATCATAGCAATTAATATGTCACATCATCACAACAATTAAGCTGACATCATAGCACTAGACTGGCAATATCAACACAACACTACTCCCCCTTTCGAGGGAGGTCCTTTTGGACTATACCAAGCTTATCACGAAAGTGCTCAAACTTTACATGAGATAGAGGCTTGGTCAACACATGAGCAACCTGTTCATCCATGCTAACATATTGGAGCTTTATGGCTCCTCTCTGCACCATGTCACAGATGTAATGATATTGGATCTCTATGTGTTTTGACTTGTCATGAAATACAAGATTCTTTGTCATCTTTATGCAACTTTGGTTATCACATAGGATCATGTTTGCTTCCATCTCTTGGTCGAATAGACCTGTCAACAACTTCTGAAGCCATATGGATTCACAAATAGCAAAACACACAACAATGTATTCTGCTTCCACTGTGCTGAGAGCAATGCTTGATTGCTTCCTACTCTGCCATGAGATCATGGATGAACCCAAACTAAAGAAGCATCCTGAAGTGATCTTTCTGTCAGAGACACTTCCAGCCCAATCTGAAACAGTGTACCCACTCAGTGTGAAGTAATGATCTCCATCATAACTGAGACCACAATCTAATGTACCCTTAAGGTACCTCATCACATGTTTTGCAGCCACTAGGTGAACATGTCTGGGTTCTACCAGAAACTGACTCAAGGTGTTCATAGTAAAATAGATATCTGGTCTGGTGTTTGTCAGATACATAAGAAATCCAATGATTTGTCTATACAACGTGGCATCAATCAATTATGACGAAGTATCGACCAGTAGCTTCAACTTCATTTCCATGGGTGTATTCATGGATTTTCACTCCAACATATCAAATCTCTTCAGGATTTCAACTGAATACTTCCCTTGGTTAAGGAAGATTCTCTATGGGCTCTGCCATACATCAAGATGTAATAAATAATGCATTAGTCCAAGGAATTTCATCTCGAATTCTGCAGTGAGTTTATTCTTACATTCGGTGATAAGATTTTCTTCTCCAGTTAAGAATAAGTCATCCACATATAGCAACAATATAATAGGCTCATCATTTATAACCTTGAAGTAAAGGTTAGAATCTTCTTTACTATTGGTAAAGCCCAAGCTCATCAGAAAACTATCAATCCTTCCATACCAAGCTCTAGGAGCTTGCTTCAATCTGTACAAAGCCTTCTTCAACTTGCAGACATGAGTCTTCATGTCTTCAACTTCAAATCCTTTAGGTTGTTCTATATACACTTCTTCTTCAATGACACCATATAGGAAAGATGTCTTTACATCCATCTGGTGTAACTTCCATTTCATCTTAGATGCAAGGGCTATGATGGTTCTGATCGAAGTCTATCTGGCTACAGGAGAAAATGTCTCTTCATAGTCAATGTCTTCCTTTTGATAAAATCCATGAGTGACAAACCTTGCTTTATATTTCTGAATACTTCCATCAGCTACATGTTTTATTTTGAAAATCAATTTGGAAGATACCACATCCTTTCTCTTCGGTCTGGGAACTATTTCCCATACATAATTCTTTATAATGGATTGGTATTCTTCTGCCATGGCATCTTCCCATTCTTTCTTTTTAATGGATTCTTCAAAGCAGTTAGGATCCTTCTCTAAGATATCACACATTAAAGCCATATAACTGGAGAATGGATTAGGTCTCTTCACTTGTCTTATGGTTCCTTCGGGGACACCATACTTCTCTCCCTCTTGAATAATATTCCTAGCCCAAGCAGGCTCTCTTATGGGAGATCGTCATCTGAGGAGGTTCTTGAAATTATACTATGTCATGATCTTCTAGAATTTCCTCATCAAGGGAAGCTATGACTTCCCTCACTGGTTCTGCAACTCCGGGAGCTACAGGTTCCTCTTCATATACTTCTTCAAGCTGACATCTTCTTGATTTCTTGAGTGTTGCATCTTCATCAAAGGTCACATCCTTGCTGATCTCAATATGATGGTGACATGGTATATAAACTTTGAAGGCCTTGGAGACCTCACAGTACCTAACAAATATTCCCTTGTTTCCTGAAGGGTCTAGTTTCTTTCTCTTCTCTTTTGGAATATGTACAAATACTAGGCAACCAAATATTTTGAGATGGCTTACTTCTGGCTTCTTTGCAAAGAACATCTCTTCCGGGTTCTTGAACCCAAGTGCACTGTGGGACAATCGGTTTTGTACATATATTGTTGTGCTTGCTGCTTCTGCCCATAAGCACATTGGAAGATCTTGATCATGGATCATGGTCTTCACTGCTTCCATTATAGTTATGTTCTTTCTTTCTACTACACGATTTTGTTGAGGATTGTAGGGAGTGGTGAGTTCCCTCTTAACCACGACATATTTACAAAAGTTTACAAATTATTTTGAGGTGTATTCTCCTCCATTATCTGACCTAAGTATCTTGATCTTTCTTTCATAAATATTCTCTATCAAGGCTTTGAATTCCTTGAATTTACTGAACACTTCATCTTTTGATTTTAAAAAGTAAACCCAGGTTTTACAAGAATAATCATCAATAAAAGATACATAGTAGACATACCCACTAATGGAGGATGATGGAATTAGGCCACACACATCTAAGTGAATGAGTTCTAAGACTCCTTCTGCTTTATTGTCTCTCTTTGGAAAATAATTCTTGATTTTCTTCCCTTGTGCACATCCATTGCACACACCTTCATGGTCAACTGTGAGTTTTGGTAGACTTGTGACTGCCTTGCATACATATGGTAGTGACTTGTAGTTGATGTGTGAGAATATTCTATGCTAAAGTTCACATGGATTCTCAATGGCATGGGTCATGGCTGCTTCTTAGTGACCCTTTAGCTTATACAATCCACCTTCTTCTTTTCCAATGACGATTACTTCTTTCATGGTTTTTCCTTTAGCCCACATAAGAAATTCTCCATATATAAAAGCAATTCTGAAGCCTTTCTTTTCTAAAGATGATATGGAGAGTAGGTTCTTTTTCAAACCTGGTACATAGATTACATCCTTCATCTTCAATGGAGTCCCTGAGTTAAGCTTGTATTTTTATTCTCCTACTCCCTTGATAGGGTATTGATAATCATCTCCAAGTGTAAATTTCTGAGAAAAAATATTTTCGGAAAGGCAAGAGAGAATATGTATTTGACCTGTCATGTGCTTGGAAGCACCACTATCAATGAGCTAAGTGTCCTCACCGGGTGATATTGATCCTGAGAGGGCCGAGATTAATACATAGTCTTCAATTTGTTCTTTTATCATCTTCGTGGGTGGCTCTTCATCTTCAACTGCATGGGCATGATGCCTCTTGTTTTTCCTCTTGTATTCTTCTCGTCTAGATGGAAAATGTATCACAATATGTCCCATCTTTTCACAATGGTAGCATTGGTAAGATGAGAAGTCTCTTTCTTTTCTTTGTCATTTCTTCTAGAATATCTTAGGTTGAGATTATTTATGTATGAATTTTTTTGGGGGGTGAGACTCTTTGTGAGTTTCTTTCTAGAAGTAAGAATTCTTTCTTCCTCCTTTAGTGTGAGTAGCTAGGGCTTTATGTTCATCTCTTGATAGTAAAGCTTCTTGGTTAGCTACTCTTGATTATTCTTGAATGCATTCTTCCCAAAGACTTTCAAATTTTAGTTTCTTCGTTTTGGCACAAACAGTTTTGATGAATGCATCCCATGGTCTTGTGAGACCATTAAGGGTCATCATTATGAGTTCATCTTTGTCTATAGTATCTCCAATTGCTTCTAGATGTTCTTTGAATTGAGATATTCTGGAGAAATATTCCTAGATCGATTCTCCTTTTTGCATCCTTGTATTCTTGAGTTGAGTTCTTAGATTCATCTTCCGATTTATGTTCTTTCCTTCATATAACCTGGTTAGGTCTTCAAACATTTATTTTGAAGTCTTATTTGAAGATACTTGAGGAATCAAGTGATCTTTGATAGAATCCACAATGATTCTTTTGGCCCTAATAATGTCCTTTTGGTGTTTTTCTTTATCTGCAACATCGGCGGGTTCTGGTACTTCTTCTTTGACGAATCTTGCTAGATCATTCTCTTCAAGAATGAGTCCAATCCTATACTTCCAGGAATGAAAGTTTTCCACACCTTCTAGCTTGTCAACAAGATTAGTGCTTGTAGACATATTTTACTTGGAGCTAGGAAAAATACCAAAAAATGAAAATGCTCAAAATTGAATTCTGAACTACCAGGAGGTGCGCTTGGCTGAGGCAAGTAGCCTAGTGTGGTTAGATTTCATAAAATCCAAATTTTACCCTTTCAAACTTGATCAACGAATTTATGGACTGGTGCTTCTGATTTTCTGGTACTTTTGGTACTCTGGTCCTTCTGGTACTCTAGTTTTCTAGTACTTCTAGTACTTTGTGAAAACTAGGGTTTCACTTTCCGGGAGATCTAGCCACTGAAAATTTGCGCTGAGTATGCCAAAGTGATCCTTGAGGAAGGGCACACTTTTCTAGATGGTTTTGGAGCTGAAATTATTCTTCAATAAAAATCCCTAATTTGCATGTACGACAACAATGACATTTTTCTCTTTTTCTTGTGAAAGATTCTCTCTTCAACTTAGCTCTGATACCATGTTAAGGTTTCATCTATTATTAGGTTTCTTTTCAATTCACTAGATAACCATAGCATAGATAAGATCACTGAGAAATACACAATCACAAGAGACACATCATTTATCCTGGGAAACCCTCATGGGGGAGAAAACCCAACAAAAACTTCCGTAATATAGATAACTAATACAATTCCAGGAGATAACTCAAAGAAATACAGAAAGCACTCTCCCAAGAATGTGCCTCTCTCTCTCTTCTTTCTTCTCCAACTGCAGTTGCAAACTTGCGCTCTGATGAACAAGTGAGTGTGTGTCCAAATGAGGTGCTAGCCTTTTATTTATACAATTTGAAAGGCACTGGAGTGAGGTGTCTTTTCACTGGCAAGGTCGACTTCTCAATCTGGGTGGTTATAACCACTTTAATATATTTTGGGGTCGACTTCTCATTCTGCCTATTACAATTAGGTTTTGACCAATCCGCAAAAGGGGATTTGGTCATTTACAATACCCCACATGATCAATCCACAAAATGG
>JZKD02S1674236.1:260780-274966 GCA_000966675.3 Picea glauca | reverse complement strand
CCTTTTATTTATACAATTTGAAAGGCACTGGAGTGAGGTGTCTTTTCACTGGCAGGGTCGACTTCTCAATCTGGGTGGTTATAACCACTTTAATATATTTTGGGGCTGACTTCTCATTCTGCCTATTACAATTAGGTTTTGACCAATCCGCAAAAGGGGATTTGGTCATTTACAATACCCCACATGATCAATCCACAAAAGGGGATTGATCTAATGAATAATACATCAATAATACATAGAATACTCTTTGCAGTGACAATATTTCAACATTTATAAGAAACTTGTTTAGGTTGGATCAATCAATAATTTTGTTTTAAAGATAATCTTGACTTTGTAGCAATTTATGTGTTTATTGGGATCACATTCAATTTTGGTGTTGTTGGCCATATGAAGAAGTTGAAGGAGATGACACCTATTGATAAAAAAATACATCTACTCTTCATCCCATGCCATGGATTATTTTGCATAGATCAATCAGTTTAGGAAATTTTAGCAAGGATTTAATCATAGAGAGCTCGGTGTTTCCATTTATACCCTAGAGTTATTAAATGAAACATGAAATAAAACAATGTCTAGGCATAATGATTTCACTACGCACAATAGAAAACACTTACATAAGGCTTGTTGTTTTGGTTACACATAAAGAATAGTATACATAACAATGTTGTTTAGATGTGGAACCTTGGTTGCATGTTGAGTTATGCATTTAAGATGAAATAGGGCCACTTAATTTGGTCAAATAGAGGTTATAACATTTCTTTTTATGATTGATTTCATTCTTAGATTTTTCTTAAGTTGGTGGAAGCCTCAAGTCTACTTGTTGAACTTATTCCTATATTGACAGGGGGGGTGAATCAATATATGATGCTTTTTACTTTAATTTAGAATTCATAAATCACTCATTAAATTTAAAACAATAAATGCATTTAAACTCAAATCGAGGTACATAGAATTTAACTTGGAAAACCTTGAGAGAGAAAACTACAAAAAATATTGTTTTTAAATGTCCGTAGGCACCAACCTACTATTACAAAGCTTGTAGGAACCAACGTACTGGAGACACCAATATCCTTAGTTGAGCACCAACTCAACAAGATAATGTGTAGGCACCAACCTACTGGAGACACCAATCTCCTCAACCGAGCACCAACTCATTAAGATCTGTATAGACACCAAGCTAAGATCTTCATACACAGAGTACTTTTGACTTCACTTGCATGCTTCATACTTCATGCATTTCACAGCATCATCATACCCTTAAATTACATGTTCTAGTGCCTCTTTTCTTCATACCCTAGACATAGATTCAAACCCTATTCATATTTAGCCTCCATTCCCTAACAAACCTTTTAGTAACATTCCTATAATATAATCTCATATGATAGCATCACAACCTCAAAACAACTCGCTTTGCAACATCATAGACCTTAGTCCTTCATAGTGCATCCTTAAAACTCCTAAAACTCATCTTGCACACCTTTAGACCCCAAAAAGACTCCCCAACTCCTCTTGTGCACCTTATACCTCTTTTGTGCACCTCATACTTGATCTCCTTTTTTGGATGTTCTTCAAATTTGCACATCTATCATGTATTTATATTGTTTTATGTGCTCACTTTTAGGACCGACCTGTAAAGACTGGTTGGGATGACCTGAAATTTCTAGCTGGGTTGTCTCACAGAAAAATTCATATATCCTCATTCTTGAGTAAGAGGGAGTTCCATATATAGTTGGAAAGGTATCAAAATAATATTTCCAGCCATGTAACATATGCTCCCATTTGAGCTAGGTATTTAGATTAAAAATTCCTTCAAATATATGGTATCCAAACTGAGCATCAAAAATCCAAAAATAATATTTCCAACAATATCCATCTTGCAATATTTATATTGGGCATATGTAGTCTCCCCCTGTCTTTGAAATCAATGAAAACAATATTTACAAAAATATCCTCCTTTGTCATTGATGGCAACCCTTAGTCAATTATGATACTCCCCCTGTCTGCAACTTTCCTTCTGTATGCAATTATTCCTCTGTTTGCAAATTCTCCCCCTTTGACATCAATGGAAAAGGGTTTCTCCCCCTGAGCTTGTGGTTCCCTTTACTGACAATATTAGAGGTATATCACTCCCACACAACATTTTTATCCTTTGACTTCATTGAGAACATACACATTGCTTGGGGTTCTATTTTTATTTGCCACAAATCTTCCTGAAACTAATTTCCTTATCTCACATCCTTTAGAATGAAATGTGAGGTTGTAACCTTGATCACACATTTGACTGACACTTCAAATATTGTGTTTTAACCCTTCAACATACAAAACATTATGTGTTTAGTCTTTCCATAATCATGACTAATGATACCTTTTCCAACTATCCTTGCAGAAGCATTATCCCCACAGTTAACGCTACCTTCATTTTCTTCCTTTAGGGTGAGAAATTGTTTTGATCCCTTGTCATGTGTTTAGAACATCCACTATCAATGTATTGAGCATACATTTCAGGTCCACCTCTTCCTTCTTTGGTTCTTCTTGCTTCCTTTTCAACACCTTTGTGTTTTCTTCTCTATGCTTGGTAAGAACATCTTCTTCTTTGTTTTTCTTAGGATACCTTATTATGTTACTTCTACAGTCATATGCTATGTGCCAATAGTTATTGCACTTATAACATTCACTATTATAATCAAGTAGGGGAGCAAATGAATTGTAGTTTCTATCAACAAACCCATGAGAAATTATGGTTTTGTTGCTCACATAATCATTGTTTGAGGTCTTATAAGAGCCTTTATTTATATATCTCATTTGATCACTTCTTCCATAAGCTTTACAATATAATGCTTTATGATTAAAGTTATTGTAAGAAAAACAATAACAAAGAAATAGATTTTGTTACAGGGTTGTGAAAGGTATTCTTGGTGGAACAAATATTCTAAACTCATTCTTTTGAGAAGAATCATATTTTCGTTGGTCATCATTTCCCTTCCTGCTATTGCTTTCATCGTTGATGGAGCCTTTGAGAATATTGTCTTATCTTTTAGGATTTTCTTCATTTTCCTTTTTTGATGGCTTTGTGACCTTAGTGATTGCATCTCCCTCAAGGTTATTTTACTTTTTGTCATAGCCAATACCTGTCTTGATGAATGGTGACCTTTGGAAACTAAGAATATTATCTAAGATTTCAATATTTTTTCCAAACTTCAATATTCTATTCAACTGATCATTTTTTTCTCTAGTTCATTTCTTAAGGAAACTATTTCATCTTCTAGCTTCTCACAATTTTCTTCCTTTTCTTTCAGTTGGCTTCTCACTAGTTCTTCTATCATTTTTGCCTCTTTCATTTGAGTCTTCATGATGATAATTGTATCCTCTGTTTCATCAAGATCATGATCCTTATTTTTATGTTTCTGCAATTTCTCCTTCTGTTTTATATTCTATCCACTGAGTATATCTATTTCTTCTAAGGCACTAATGAGTTCTGATTTAATATTCACTTCCTCTGAATCTATCTTTTTTTTTTTATTATTTCCATTTTCTTCATAAACAAGTCTTTTTCCCATGGTTATGGAGAGAGATTCTTCTTCATCATCATTATCTTCCCTCTCTTTGTATTTTCCAAGTCCTCCTTTTAGCTTTCTCACAAATTGTGCTTCTTCTATCTCTGATTCATATCTAGAACAATCACTATATCTCTCTTCATAAATGTTGTGTAGTGTGTTCCAAATATGTTTAGTTGATGTACGTTGCATTACCTTGATAGTCTCATAATCTGATAGGCCACTCAAGATGATTGTTGGCCCTCGACCAAGTTTTGAAGAAACATTGGTCAGGTTTGACCTCTTTTTGGACATTGACAGGTTGGTCGAAGATGGAGTGCCAGGTGGAGCCGAGATCGCGGGATCTCACTTATTTTGTGGACCCAACAAGGGGTTCATTAGGGTTTTTGTATTAGGGTTTTTGGATGTCGGTCCATGGGTTTACCCATGATTAGGCCTTTTTGTAAGGGATGTAAAAGTATATATAGAAAGGAATGTAATGTAGAAGTAGTGAAGTGTGCTTAGTGCAAGAAAAGTAGTATCTAGATAAGTGAAAGAGGCAAGTAGTTCTGAGTTTATTTGTGCAACAGACCATGTATGTAAGGCTCTGTGCTTGGTAGAGGAGTTGGCTCTGTGCCTTAACCTAATTTTGGGAAGGTGGATCTGGTGCACAATGCACAGATCACCTGTCCAGTGCAAAGCTTGGCTCTTTGGCTTAGTGCACAGGAGAAGATGAATGTAAGAGATTGAAGTAGAATAATAAAGAAGAATAAGCAATTGGTGGATGTAGCCCTACACTGGGGTGAACCACGTATATCATGTGTTGATGGTTTTCTTTGTGATGAAATGTTTATGCTATGGATTTTCTTAGTACATTAAATGTTATGAATAATAGATAGATCTATGAATGCTTAGTGATTTTTTTATATTGAATGTGTTAGATATAACTTCTGATGCTAAGTGCGATGTATATTTTGTCATTGTTATTGCGTCAATATGTTCTTAGGGTTTGATCTGTGATGTGAATAAATATAATATATTAATGAATGTTGTTCCTAAGTACTTTGCGAAGTGTTGTAATCACAGGTCTATGTCCCATCTTGGTTACAGACACTTGAGTCTTGTACCCCCCCTGCCTCTACCTCGGGTGAGACTACATCTTCTTCGCAGGTGTTGTCGAAAGGGCTGATAGTTAGGGTTTTGTTGGTGCGTAGTTGAAGCATTGAACCCTGGGTATGCCCCTGTGCCAACAATTGGTTCTGTTGTCGGGACATGAAACTGTGATTGTTGGGAACTAAAGGAAAATATAATCTCTTTGTGTATATCTGTTGTTGTAGTGCACAATATTCTACTTGACTTGTGAAGATCTGTGCTAATAAAGAAACCCGATCTGAAGAAAAAAGAGGTAAGATCTTGAAAGAAGTAGATCTTCGTGCTTAGATAGAGTAAGATAAGTGAAAATTTTGTTTCGAAAGCATGAATCTAGGTATGTTTGATATATTTTTTCCTAGTCTGAAAGCTAGGGTACAGTTAGAAGAAAGAGTTGATCTAAATAAATTTGATAGAACTAGATAAAGATATGTTATTCCTATGCACATAAAAAAAAATTGGACTAATAAGTGGATGCAGGAAACTAGAAAGATTTTTTGCAGATTACAGGTCCAACACTGTGATCCTAGTGTGCAGTACAACAAAGATAGGGGAACATTTAAAATAAAGAGAGGATTGACATTATGTTATAACTACATAAGACCGGGACATCTTGCTAAGGAATGCCCTGGTATAGGTCCTATTTGTCTTTGTTGTAAAATTGTTGGTCATGAAGTTGAAGATTGTCCAAGGATGATTGCTAAAGTTGAACAAATGAATATGAATCAAGAGAATAAGAGCATATTAGAGAAACATAAAGAGAAAGATCATACTATGTTAGAACAGTTAAAAGAAGTAATGGATGATCACAAAGATGTCAGTTTATCAGAGATATTGAAGGAAAAACAATGCATAAGTACAAGAATAGGAGACTTCGACATAGACTGTGTCTTGGATGAAGAGACACGAGTGAATATTATGACAGAAAGCACTTGGGAAATTTTGGGAAAGCCTACTGTGGTACCTTCATTGGGGAGAATAGTCTTGTTTAAAGGAAATATGATAACCCCATGTGGAAGAGTTACTAATGTACATGTTATCATCCATGGAACATAGACTCAATAAGAATTTAAAGTTATTAGGTTTGTTGAGAACAATGCCCATTTTCCACTTTTGTTAGGAATGACTTGGATCAAGAAGGATCAGATCAGAAGGAAAGCAGAGGAAGAAGCTACAGAAAAGAAAAATCAAGAACTAAGGGATATCATAGCTAGAAAAATAGATCAACTAATAGAAGAACGAGAAGTTGAGTCGATGCAATAGAAGACCATAGAATTAGCTATCGAGGTTGAAAGAACGCAAGAAGGTTTGAAGGACCTATCCATGTAAGAAGAAATTATATCCACCCATGAAATAATAAGAGAAGGGATATTAAATTCAAACCCTTTGAGATCACATCATAGGAAAGAAGGAAAGGAAGCTTAGTAAGAAGAAATCCAAGTTAGGAAAGCTATAGGAATTTCCAAAGAAGACTTCACAGGAGGCAGGCTTGCAGGATCTGAACCTCAACGGAATAGCAGAACCACGCAGAATGGGACTTCACCCCAACGAAGCTATATGACTGTTAGAGGAACCCCAACCATTAGAACAACACTCTAAATGGCTAAGAAACACATTTATGGTCTAATAGACCGCGTTTAGGACGTTGAGACTGCGCCATAATGGACAAATTTGTATTGATTAAGGCATTCTTGTTCATTGAAGGAATTTTTTACGATGCTCACTTATTTAACCTGTCAGGACCAATTTTTTCTACCATTGATTATCTGAGCTAAAAAACAAGTGCTTGTGTGTGTCGAGTTGTGCTATTAGACCTCGCCATCTATTATTTACCCCACTATCCATTTACCTACCCCAACTTATTTGTTAATAGTGAGAATGTCAATCGAGCGCACCGAGATAGATAAATCCGTTGAAGAAGTTCTGAAGAAGTTTATGGATGATAAATATATGTCTGAGGGAGTACAAGCATCATCAACCAGGGGACTGCAGGCTTCCCCTTTGACTGGACGTCGCTCAAAACGTGCCAACCCTACTACTGAGAAGCGAAGTAAGCATCACGATGATCTAGCTAACACGAAGAAGATCTCGTCGATATTACCCGATTACATCCCACCTTTGGCTAACGCAGTTAACCACGATAGCATTCCATGGGACTTCAAGTATACATTGATCACCACGTACATCATGAAGGGGATACATGTAGAAGGAAGTCAATTGGGACAAATCCCAGCATTGAATAACATCGATTTCAATCTCGACGACATAAAGAACTACGTGATGCTCGCACCACATAGATATTTGATGAAGACGACTGGGAATAAGCCTCACATAGTCTCCTAGCCATGGATTAAGGAGATCATACAATCCACGATACTCAACATGATGAATATTCCTCACTTTGACCGACATTAGGAGGTTAACAGTTGCGTTAAACTCCTCTTTTCGTGCTATCATGGAGGATACCTATGGATCGACAAGTGCATTAGTGTGGATCCAACACTGATCCACTTGATCACAGGACTGAGCATGTAGGGACCCGACCCTCAACAGTTATACCCAGGGAAGACTTCAGATCGCTCCCTGGCACAGCGCATAAAGGAGTCATATGATGAATTTGAGAAGGGAAAGTGAGGCTACAAGGTAGCCTCTATCCAAGATGGCAAAGTGTGCCTTGCCTGCCAACTTATAGCTAGCAAGATCGTCAGAAAGAACTTCCCCACATAGGTCATTGGGTTCATGGTGGACCTTGCAAGGAAGTGCGTGGAGGGAATGCACATGAACTGGATGAGCTACCTCGTCAGCGAGATCGAGAAATACTATCGCGAAGTGCAGGATCAAGAATACGAGTTCCATTTTAGCTAGTTGCTAGTGTTGATCTCATTTGTCACTTGGAAAATCCTGGAAGGAGCTTCCTTCCCAGAGATAGAACCTTTGGAGCCATTGGTTGCAAAGTTCTCCACTCTATGGTACATGAATGACATGCCAAAGCAGTGGTAGTCGAACGTAGTGTTCCATGCCTACTATCAACAGCTAAAGGTTGCTATTGAGTCGTTCCTTTGCATGAATCCATGAACATTGCACCAGTACAGACCATTATCCAAGTTCCACATAGATTGACATTTCATTTATATCACTACGCATAGGGATGAGAGCAAGGAGCAATTACCATCCTACTATAAGTTGACCGATGAAGATATGGAGGAGATCACCAGGTAATGGTCATCAGAGTTCCTTGTACCGATCGATGATGCAGAACTCTCTGACCCTGACATCATCGGAATCCCCTTGGTCACCCGGGATGAGCATGTCAAACAGACCAGCACGAAGAAGAAGAAGAAAAAGGAGGAATTCCAAGACATAGAGACTGATGAGGAGGACAACACCTCAGAAGAAAGTAGACTTGGCTCGCCCACAGGAGGAGGAGGAGATGAAGTAAATCAAGAAGTAGGAGGGGAAAAAGGAGAAAAACAAGCAGAAGGTGAAGCTACACCATCGAAGGACCCCCCTACCAAGACAAAAACATCAAAGAAGAGGAAGGGTTCTCTGTAGAAACCCTCGGAAAGAAATAAAACCTGCACAAGTAAGCCCCGGCTAGAGGCTACGCTCACGGAGGATGACATTAGTCTATTCTGCGAAGCGATGGAGCGTGCGTTCGAGGACCTATTACAAAGATATGGTGTGAAGAAAGAAGAGTTGTATGTATGAGTTTAGAAGGAGTTGAAGGAGATATAACGAGTTATTCAATCTAGCTGCACAGTACCTACTGTGCCCTCCTCGTTGGAGACTGCAGAGTTGGGGGATGAACCAGCCCAACTTCAAAAATTGGCAAATGCAACAGAGGCTCGGCTTCAGGGAGTCCAAGAAGAGAAGGAACATACTACATAAGCCCTGAAGAAAGAAAAAGAGGATATCTTGGAGAAATTGTGAGTTGCATGGTACTGTGTAACCGCATATGAAAATGAAAGAGACGAGTTATGGGCGATGCTCGAGGGAGACAAGGAGAAGATACAGAAGGAAAAGGACCAATTTCTCACAGAGTAGACTGCAGTCAAGGAAGTGGCCACTTTGCTCTGTGCCAGGCTCAACATAGGAGGAACATGAGGAAGTTGAGGTCCAAGTGACGAAGCTCGCTAAGGCCGTTCAACAACTTCAAGTAAGGGTAATGGAGTTTGGAGCTTCAAGAAGTACCAATAAATCCATAGGAAGTGCGCAATCAGAGGGAGGAAGCCACTAAGAGAGCAGTGGAAAGAATCAGAATCCTTGCCTCAGAATGCAAGAAACTAAGAAACACAAGCGTGCAAACCTACAAATGCCTCACAGAAGACCCAGAACTCAGGAAGTTGGAAGTGCAGCTACAGGAGGTGCATCAACAGGCACTAATAGTTCAAGCACAGATGAAGTCACTCACTACAGTCGAGAGAATGAAAAGATCACAAGAACAACGCGCAAACTAGTGGTAGATTACTACCATCTAGGGAAGAGTCATGGAAGTCACACAGAGGATACAACCAGTGCAGGACAAATCCTTCATGGTGTTTGAAGAGATCGAAGGATAAGGCTCATAGCTAGACCAAGTGGTTGCGATAGTGGAACATTGCCTGGAAGGGCTTGTTACCGAAAAAGTACTCTAGGAGCTCATTGAGCAGGAGGCTCAAGCAAAGAATCAGGTCGAGGCAGCTTGAGTTAAGCTCGAGGCCTTCGAAGCAGTGTTTCCCAGATCTGAGTGACTCGGGACAAGTCACGGGTGAGTGTTGGGGGCTTGTTGACCCTCGACCAAGTTTTGAGGAAACATTGGTCGGGTTTGACCTCTTTTTGGACATCTACAGGCTGGTCGAAGATGGAGCGCCAGGCAAAGCCAAGATTGCAAGATCTCACTTATTCTGTGGATCCAACAAGGGGTTCATTAGGGTTTTTGATTTAGGGTTTTGGGATTTTGGGATTTTGGCCCATGGTTTTACCCATGATTAGGCCTTTTTGTAAGGGATGTAAAAGTATATATATAAAGGAATGTAATGTAGAAGTAGCGAAGTGTGCTTAGTGCAAGCAAAGTAGTATCTAGCTAAGTGCAAGAGGCAAGTAGTTCTGAGTTTCTTTGTGCAACATACCATGTATGTAAGGCTTTGTTCTTGGTAGAGGAGTTGGCTCTATGCCTTGACCTAATTTTGGGAAGGTGGATCTGGTGTGCAGTGCACAGATCATCTGTACAATGTGAATCTTGGCTCTATGGCTTAGTGCATAGGAGAAAATGTATGTAAGAGATTGAAGAAGAATAATAAAGAAGAAGAAGCAGTTGGTGGGTGTAGACCCACACTGGGTTGAACCACATATATCATGTGTTGATGGTTTTATTTGTGATGTAATGTTTATGCTGTGGATTTTCTTAGTACATTAAATGTTATGAATAATAGATAGATCTATGAATGCTTAGTGATTTGTTTATATTGAATGTGTTAGATCTAACTTATGATGCTAAGTGTGATGTATGTTTTGTCATTGTTACTACGTCGATCTATTCTTAGGGTTTGATTTGCGATGTGAATAAAGCTATTATATTAATGAATTTTGTTCCTAAATACTCTATGAAGTGTTGTAATCACAGATCTGTGTCCCAGCTTGGTTACAGACAGTTGAGTCCTGTAACCCCCCCTACCTCTACCTCGGGTGAGACTGCATCTGCTTTGCAGATGTTTCCGAAAGGGTCGGTAGTTAGGGTTTTGTTGGTGCATTGTTGAAGCATTGAACCCTGGGTCTAACCCTATGCCAACAATGACATCTATTTCTTTTTCATTTTGTTCACTTGACTCCTTCCCAACTTCATCTGTATAACCTGTTGTGACTGATTCCCAGATACCAAACCCAAGGTCCATCAAATATGTCTTCATTACTATAATCCATGATGTATATTTTGTGCCATCGAACAAAGGAGCTCAACTATGTTTGTAGGGAGACCTTCCTTACAATCCATATGTGCTTGATATCTTCCTTCTAGTGGTTAAATTTTTTCTGAAGGAACCTCGCTCTGATACCAATTGGTTAACTCATGATTATACTAAGAGGGTGGGTGAATCAGTATAAGATACCTTTTACTTTAATTGAACATTCATAAACCATTCATTAACTTTAAAACAATAAATATATGTAAATTCAAATCATAATACACAACTTTTAACTTGGAAACCCTTGCGGGAGAAAACACAAAAAACTTATCTTTATAAATGTCTATAGGCACCAAACTATTGTTACAAAGCTTGTAGGCACCAACCTACCGGAGAGACCAATCTCCTTAGTTGAGCACCAACTTAGGAATATATTATGTAGGCACCAACATACTGGAGACATAAATCTCCTCAGCTGAGCACCAACTCAACAAGATATGTGTAGGCACCAACCTACTAGAGACACCAATTTCCTCAACTGAGCACCAACTTAGCAAGATTTTGTGTAGGCACCAATCTCCTTAACTAAGAACAAACTCATTGATGCATGTATAGACACCAAACTAAGATCTTCATATACATACTACTTTTGAATTCACCTGCATGCTTCATACTTCATGCATTTCACAACATCATCATACCCTTAACTTTCATGTTCCAATGCCTCTCTTTGCTTCATACCCCAAACATAGATTCAAACCCTAGTCATATTTAGGCTTCATGTCATAATGAGCCTCATAGC
This sequence comes from Picea glauca, assembly GCA_000966675.3. Lineage (NCBI taxonomy): Eukaryota > Viridiplantae > Streptophyta > Pinopsida > Pinales > Pinaceae > Picea > Picea glauca. The sequence continues at coordinate 263,603 of JZKD02S1674236.1, read as the reverse complement.
ATCATTGCTAGAATATAATCACATACTACAACATCACAACCTCAAAACAACTCACTTTGTAGCAACATAGGCCTTAGTCCTTCACAACACAACCTTAAAACTCCTCTTGCGCACCTTTATACCCCAAAAAGACTCCCCAACTCCTTTTTCACACCTCAGACCTCTTTTCTACACCTCATAATTGATATTGTTACTTGTATGCTCTTCAAATATGCACATCTATCACGTATTTATAGTGAACTTTATGCGCTCACTTTTAGGGTCAACCTGTAAAGACTCGTTGGGTCAACCTGAACTTTCTTGTTGGGTTGTCCGACAAACAAATTCATATCTCATCATTCCTAAGGAGTTATAGGGATTTCCATATACCATTGGATAGGTATCAGAATAATCTTTCCAACCATATAACCTATGCTCCCAATTGAGCTATATATTTAGAGTAAAAATTCCTTTAAATATAAAATATCCAAACTGAGCATCAAAAATAAAATAAAAAAAACAATATTTCCAACAATCTCCATCTTGCAGTATTTATCTTGGACATATGTAGTATCCCCTTGTATTTGACATCAATAACAACAATATTTCCAACAAGGGATAGTTAGATTCTAGTTTAAGATTTTCCCAAAATATTTTTTAGTCTCATCATGGAATTTAACTACCCCACATGTTTAAATATGAGCTTATAGGTGGAGATTAGGAGGATAAAGGGTAGAGAAGAGAGGTATGCTAAGAGCTAGAAGTTATTCTAATTTTTGAATTTATTTCCATTTAGTGTTTTCTTTAGGACCTAATATCTTTGTATATAGCAAGATGTTCTCTAAAGGTGTAATGATTTTGAGGGTTTGAATATTCATTTTGATTCTAAGGTATAAAATGCTTTTTCAGTCTTTGTTAGTAGTTGGTTGTTTGGGTTTCTACTGAGCACTAATTTGAAAACAATTTGTAAAGGCAATGTATATTTCTGAGAAAGTGTATCAATTGTCCTGAATTTAAGAGTCATTGCTTCTATTCTTTGCCTTCTTTGCAGCCCCTAGCATGTTCTTGTATGGTCCTTGAAAATATCAAGACACGTTTTGGAAAATTCTAGTATGAACTTTCATGAGAGGTTGAAAGAGACATTTTATCTAATAGAATGTGTTATGTGGCACATATTCTTAATATCAAAACTAAGATTGTGGTCCCATATTTCTTAGTTCTTGTTTTTCTACATTCATTCATTATACTCTATTTATTTATTTTCTATTTTCCTTTCCATTCTTTGCTTACACACAAAACTAAAACTAAAACTAAAATAAAATAAAAATTGCATTTCATGTTTGTTAGGGTTAATTCATCTTTTCACCTAGTTTCATATAAGTTAATTTTTCTACCTTAGATTTATTTTATATTCTCTTTAGGACATAATTGCTTGAGAACCATTTTCCCAATGAACAAAGTTGTTTTGTGATGTGCACAATGACATTAGAAGTAACTTTTGAAGAGGCTCTTCCATGAAGGTTTCCAAGGTATTGTTAAAGCTGTCAAAATTTTGTTTTTATTCAGGGTATGGAATTTGACATCACACTCTTATCCACCAACTTAAAAATGTGTTTGAGATTCTAATTCTTGTTTATGGAATTCTCCCATTTCTTGGTGAATTATGCCTCTCTCACGAACAAAATCACTAGCAACATTAACAAATTTCTCTAAATTTATATCAAAAATAACAATCAACTTGCTCTAATTCCCAGAACTACTAGATGATGACAATGATAATAATGATTCAACATTTAACTAGTTATCAAATATTTTCATGGGAAGAGAATATTTTCTTTAGGAAAATATTAATGAGGAATTGTTTTGATTCATACATTTCTTATGAATAATTATTTTCTTTGGTTGATTTGTATTACAAAAATTGTTTATCTTACCTTCAAAACAATTGTATAAGCCTTCTTGATAAGTTTCTTTAGGAAAAGGTGTACCTTTAAGGAAGTTGCACCACTCATATTATTTTTTTCTCTCTTTGATTGTTAATAGTGTAATTTGGTTTGAGAGAGGAACGATAACATTCCTCCTGTTGTTCCTGAGTTTATACTTTAAGGCTCTAAAGTATACCGTCAAGGCATCCAAAAAGGTAGAGATAGTTAATGGGTAAAAATATCAGTTTAATAGAAAGCGAGATCAAAGTTGGTTCCTTAATTGTCTCTATCTAGATTCCCATTGTTCTTGGATGCTAATATCCCTTTCAATCACAACCCATGAACGCTTAAGTTCTACCCATGTATTTGTTGTTTGTAAGATGGTATTGAATAGGTTTAACGCAATGCTTGTCTGATCTGATAGACCAGGTTCTATATTAGGTTGTCTGGTAACTGGAACAGTCATGAAAGCTAAGGGTTTCTTTTTTGTAAGTCAAAATTATTTTCAAGGGTCGCAAATTTCTGGTTTGAATTAATAAAAATAAAACTTTCAAATTATGAATCAATAGTATAACAGAAATAAAGGTCATTTCTAGTATCTGAGTCAAATTTAAAGGCGACGGTGCATGGAATGAAGAAAGAAAAAGAAACATATAGTTGTATAACAAAAGTGAGGCATCAATTAAAGAGGAATCTCATTTTATGCTAGTAGAAGAAAGAGAGATGATAACTTTGAAGAAGTATACAATTTCAGAGTTATAAAACGTTCATAGGTCTTATATTCATTGATAGTTGATACAAAGGAAAAACTGCAAACGGTTAGATAATCTGATTGTTCAATCACCACAATAGAAGTTGCATCATGAAAGCATTCATCGAAGGTATGAAATAAAAGATGGAATGACAGAGAAACACATAA
>JZKD02S1674236.1:186166-197049 GCA_000966675.3 Picea glauca | reverse complement strand
TCTACAGCCAAGGAACTATGGGATAAGTTAGGGAATTTGTATCAATCAAAGTCCCTGGTAAACAAGTTGTTTCTTCAAAAGAAGCTGTATCATATTAGGATGGAAGATGGAGATTATGTGATGACGTAGACCTCCCAACCCGCAGGTCGGAAGTCCACGCACACAGGATCTTTCTTCTTCCGCTGGCCCGAAGAGATTTCAACAATTGGCTCTTCTATTTCCCTTTCGAAAAATCTGCACCCCACAGTAAAACCTCGTGGAATCCCCCTTCACACTTCAGGAGATCAGACTTCATGATTCCGTGAGTCTTGTGATCGAGCGTCTGTGCTTTCAAACCTCTGAACACCGATATGTCGAGTTCTGATAAACTTTCGAACGCTAAGGTTCTGCCTCCACTAGAAATCAACGGTTCTGGAGTTTTCCCTTGATCCAATGATCAGTGTTATTTTGCGCACCAGGAGCTCGATATACAAGAGCCCTATGTCTCCTCTACATTTCAGGTCCCGAAATTCTGAAAGACTTGCGTGCCTACTCCGGGTCCCACAACCCTTGTCCTTTTCTACGCGTCACTTCAACCACACTTTCCGTTGACGTGAGATTTTTTCCACCTATCGCCTCCTCGTGATCTGTTAGCCTGTGTGGTTTCGCTATTTTGGTTATCAGGAGTCCTAGACTCGCGATCCCCAACCTTATGTCACTGCAAACCCCGATTTCCTGATTCCCGATTCGTCGATGGACTAGATCACTTGTGTCGTGATTTCGAAAATCGTATTTGAAAGGGATTATGTTTCTTGTCGATGCGAACGCCGAATTCCCGAACTCTAAAGCTCTGAGATGTCGACGTGACAATCTCTGCCTTTCACACGAAATCTCCCCTTTTGCTTTTCGGGGATTTGATCCGCCAAAGTCTTGGCCTCCTCTCACCCTTTCAAACCCCGAAATGCCCAAACGCTTGGATTCCAACACGTGTCCAAATCTTGACCCCACAATGAAACCTTCCGCCTTGTCAGATTATCAGACTTCTTAGTTTTGTGAATCCAAATGATGAAGTTTTGGTCTTTCCACCCATGAAGCCTATAAATGGAATTTCGCAAGTAAATCCAACGGTCCTCGTTGGCGTGAATATACGTCCCTCTCTCTCCTGAACTTCCGCTTGCAGAAAACGACCACCGTAACCTCCTTGCTACTCTACGAGATCTGACAGCTCGTGGGATTTCGTGAATTCTCCACCGAGAATTCCGATCGTCTGTTCTCCCTTCTGAGAACTTCTACAAATTTGATAAAATTGTTTTCCATGGAACTTAACTCCCTGCAACACAACCTTGTGACGCCTCCAGACACCAACCTTCTGTGCTTTTCTTTGACGACTGTGAAGACTCTATCCCTCCTGAGATTTCTCCAACTCCGAGTCTTAAAGAAGACTCCTACACGCACTCCTTGCGGCAAATCCTTCAATTACTTCAAAGAATTGAAGTCCTTCGACTCTGCACACTCCTTACAGCATCAGTCTCTCAACAGTCCTTCAGGTCTTACAAACCCTGAAACTACTCTCGGCCTGCACAATCTTTGAACGGCTTCTATGCCTAACTGCACTTCTAAGGAAATGAGAACAAAAGCTATCCTATCTGAGCTTTCAGAGACAAACCTCTGAACCCTTTGTCAATGCACTCCTTGCGGACAATTCAACTGCACTCCTTGTAGGAACTCTTTCTCAGATAGAGAAACAATTGAAACTCATTTCCCTTACCCTCTCTCTCTCAGATTTTAGACATTTAATAAGAAATCATACACACATAGCATAAACAACAAATGCATGAAAGAAAGAGTAAAACATTCATGAGCATAACATTCAACAATGCACACGTAGAGAATATATGAGAACCATGAGTCTGAATCAAGGCTTTTTGTATTAATCCAGAACTTTTGTACATGGAATTCTTCTACACAACTCTCTGCTTCTTCTCTTCTCTACTCTATGCTCATAATCTTAACAATCATAATACAACTATACAATGAGGGTGTCTATATCCTGTTTCCCTCTTGCGCTCTAAAACTATCTAATCTAAGCATTAAATTCTATCTACCTACATTAACTTTGCATAGATGACTCTATCTACTTCAGACGAGAGTGGGATGCTCAAGGTCTGATTACAATGCTCCTCTATAAATGCGAGTACACCTATATTAACTATCCCATTAATTATATGGTGCTTTCAAACTTCAAAACATTTCAACAAGAAATGTGTTGGCGCTTGTCCAGCTATTCTCCACATCTACGTGCACTTGCTACCTGCTGGTGATGCTCCTACATCATACTCCCTCGCTTGAATATTTTCATGGGCTCCTATCCATGAGCTCTCACACGGTTTTTCCATGCTTCTAAATCTCTGCTTCATTTTCACAGCTGGCATCTTCAACTGGATGGCCCTGCCACGTGATCAAGTATTCAAAGTATTCCTTTCGTCTGGTCCCCTTACCAGCTCTTTTGTCCAGTATGCGCTCCATCTGTGGCTTTTCTGCAACTAGAATTTGTTTTATCCACTGAACCTCTAACTGTTCATTTCCTGCTTCTGCTTCCTCAGCTTTATAAGGGTATAAATATGAGATATTGGATATCAGAGAAATTTCGATCCCATCAGGTAATTCAATCTCATATGCATTCGCCCCAAATTTCTTCAAGACCTTACATGGTCTGATTTTCTTCATTTTCAATTTATTATATGTTCCTCTCGAGAACCTTTCCTTTCTCAAATGTGTGAGGATCAAATTGCCAACTTCAAATTGAAGTTGTCTTCTATGTTGATCTGATCTTCGCTTAATCTCTGCTTATATTCCTGTCTCGAACTCTGCAATCGTTCCTTCACCTGGCTGTGAAGTTCCTTCATCGCCTCTGCGAAATCTTCTGCACTAGCGCTCCTAGTCACAGTCTGTTCTGAATCCCTCAACTCAGAAATTCCTCTTGGCTGCATGCCATAGACAATCTTAAATGGACTCTGCCTCGTGCTTCTATTAACTAAGTCGTTATAAGAAAACTCTGCCTGTGGTAATATGTTGTCCCACTGGCTGTGGTGTTCTGTCACCAAGCTCCTCAGCAAGTCTCCCAAACTTTTGTTCACCACTTCTATCTGTCCATCCGTCTGAGGATGATAAGCCGAACTAAACAACAAGTTAGTTCCCAACTTCTTCCATAAGGTCCTCCAAAAGTGTCCTACGAACTTAGTGTCTCGATCCGAAACTATGCTCCTTGGTAAGTCATGAAGTCGAATGACTTCTTTGAAAAATAGATTCGCAATGTGAGTTGTGTCACTGGTTTTCTGACATGGAATGAAGTGTGCCATCTTGGAAAATCTATCCACCACCACAAATATTGAGTCGAACCCTCTTTGTGTTCTTGGCAACCCCAATATGAATTCCATGTTGACTTCATCCCACGGCTTCTCAGGTATGGGCAATGGTTGATAAAATTCTGCATTCTACCTCTTGCCTTTTGAATGCAGGCAAATTCTGCATCTGTCCACGAATCTTTTAACTTCTGCTCACATTCCTGGCCAAAAATATGACTCATTCAACTTTGCGAATGTCTTGTCGTGACCGAAATGTCTAGCCAATCCTCCACTGTGTTTCTCCTTCTGTAAATTCTCTCTCATGGAGCATTTTAGAATACAAAGTTGATTACCTTTAAACAATAACCCTTCCTGGATCATGTATTCTGCCCATTGGCTTCTATCCCTGAGAATTTGATTCTCAGCTGCTTCATACGCCTCCTTAAAATATGGATCATCTCTTTACATGTCCCTGAGATCATCAAAACCCAATGTTTTGACTCTGAACTCCTGCAATAGCAAACATTTCCTGCTTAAAGCATCAGCAACTTTGTCAGCAGTACCAGAAATATGTTTAATCATAAAAGTGAAATTTTGCATATATTCAACCCATTTTACATGTCTTTGATTCAACTTCTCCTGTTGAGTCACAAATTGCAATGCATGATTATCATTGTATAAGACAAACTCTTTAGGAATTAAGTAATGTCTCCATTTCTTCAATGCTTGAATAATACCATAAAACTCCTTGTCACACGTGGAGTATTTCACTTTCGCTTCATTCCGCTTTTCGTTGAATTATGTTATCACCTTGTCTTCTTGGCTCAAGATTGCCCCTATTGCAAATCCACTTGCATCGCATTTCACTTGAAATGTCTTTTGGAAATCAGGCAACACCAGGATTGATTGTTCCATGATTTTCCTCTTCAACATATTAAAACTCTTCTCAGCCTCTTCTATCCAATGAAAAGATTTGTGTCTCTTCTTCACTGTGTCCATCATCGGCGCACTAATTCCACTGAAATTCCTGATGATTTTTTGGTAGAAACTAGCCAATCCATGAAAACTTCTCACCTCAAAGATATTCTTTGGTGACGGCTAATTCTTGATTACCTCCACCTTATCCGAATCCATCCTCAACTTATCTACAGAAATAAAAAACCCCAAATAAATGAGCTCCATCTTCATGAATGAGGATTTCATCATGTTTATCAGCAACTTCTCCTGCTATAACCTCTGCATCACTATAGCCAAATATTTCAAATGCTCTGCCTTTGTTTTACTAAAAATCAGTATGTCATCAAGGTACACAATGAAAAAAAAATTGATGAAATCCTTCAAGACTTCATTCATCAATCTCATGAAAGTACTCAGCGCATTTGTTAAACCAAATGGCATGACAGGCCATTCATATAACCCTTCATTGGTCCTGAATGTTGTCTTCCATTCATCACCTTCCTTCATGCGGATTTGGTGATAACCACTTTTTAAATCAATCTTCGAAAAACAATTGGCCCCACTCAAGGAATCCATCAGATCATCCATCCTTGGCAATGGAAATCTGTACATGATGGTTATCTTGTTGATCACCCTCGAGTCAGTACACATCCTCCAGCCTCTGTCTTTCTTCAGACTGAGTGTTGTCGGAACAGCACATGGACTCAAGCTTTCTCTGACCAAACCTTTGTCCAACAAATCCCAGACTTGTCTTTTGACCTCTTCATTCTCCTGCGGCGTCAATCTGTACGATGTTTTGTTTGGAAAACTAGCTCTAGGTATGAGATCAATATGATGACTCACACTTATGATCAGTGGCAATGAACAAGGTAGTTCGTCCATTACTATGTCAGCGAACTCTTCCAATAGTTCCTGAACCTCTTCTGGTAAATCATCTACCCTTGTGTTGGTTAAAACAATCTTTGGCTTCCTGAACACAATGAATTTCAGTTCCTCCTTCTTCTTAACCTCCTTAAGAAGTTCCTTCCCACTCATGAGAAGTACAGTGTTGCTCACCTCCAGTTTTATTTCTTTATCTTTGATCGGAAACAGCATGTGAGTCCTCCCATTCTTCTCTAGGGTGTAGGTGTTCATTCTCCCGTCATGAATTACATTTCTGTCATATTGCCACAATCTACCCAGCAATAGATGAAAAACATCCATGGGAATGACATCACAAACTATCTTATCGTTATACCCTCCTATTTTAGATTCAAATAAACACTGTTTAGTGACAGTTACCTGATGTCCTTTTTGCAACCACGAAACTTTGTATAGGCTCGGATGATCAATCGTCTCCAGCTCCAGTTTTTCTACAATCTCTGTTGAAACGAGATTATCCATGCTACCACTGTCTACAATAACTTTACATTTCTTGTCCTTGGTTTTTCAAGCAGTCCGGAAAAGACTGTTTCTTTCCACTAGATTCTCCACCTCCTTCTCTGGCGTTAAGAGAACCTTTCGCATCATCAGCGATCTTCTGCCTTCAGCATCCTCTGCCTCAACATTTTGTCTCTGTGCTTTGGTGATGTGAGTCTCACCTCCTTCCTCTTCTTCTTGTCTGGACATTCATAAGACTTGTGTCTGATCTTCCTGCATGTGAAGCATGTTATCACTCCACCTCTTCCTCTTCCTCTACCTCTAGTACGAGGAAAAAAATTTGCGTCATCATACTGACCGTTCTGCTCGGTATGCTGCCCTCTCTGCAAACTTCCACCTCTCTCAGTCTGAGGTTGAGGTTTCTTCCATTCTTCCTTAGGCTTTTGATTTCTATCCTGGGCAACTGATTTGCCTCTGGCTTGGCTTCTACCTTGGCCTCTTTGACCTTGTTTTCGACTCATCTTCTCTTCTGCCTTTAGAGCCATTTGATAAGCATCTTCCATCGTTCGGATGGTCATCATGCTCATCTCATCCTGAATGTCGTATCTCAGGCCATTCATGTACCTGGCAACTTTTTCATCATCGCTTTCCCGATGACCTACCCTGATGTTCAGCCTGTAGAATTCTTCAGTGTATTCCTTCACTTTCATCAGCTTCTGTCTCGAATTTTGCATTCTTCAAAACAGAGTAATTTGGTAATCCCTGGGAATGAATTTCACCTTCATCTTTGCGATCATCCTATCCCAAATCTTAATTTTTTGCTAGCCTTTGTAGCGTTTGTCAGCTTGTAGCTCATCCCACCACAATGTTGCATGTCCTTTCAATCGTGTGACAACATGTTTGACTTTCTTGTCTTCCTCGACATCTTCATAGTCAAAATACGTGTCCAGAGCTCTAATATAGTCTATAAGCTCTTCAGCATCCAAGTTTCCCTCATAAACTGGAATGTCCATTTTGTCTCTTGCACTCATTCTTGCAACAGCTCTAATTAAGCATTCATTTGCTGCATCTTCTGCTATGATTTCTTCTTCTCCGTGTCTATCTTTATCTTCTCTTTCGGACTCACTGCCATCTCGAATATCAGCTTTGTGCCTTTGTTTTATTTCCACATCCACGAGTCTGGCGTGAATGTCATGCAGATCTCTTTCCACTTCTGGATTTGGCACCTGTCTACCTCTTTCTCTTGACACCTCCCTATCCTCTGGTGGATCGGGTGTTTGTCTATCCATTCTCCTCGGCGGCATGGCTGAAATTCCTTCTCGCTTTTCCTGCCTGAAATATACAAACAAGAATAAGGTTATGATACCAGATGACGCAGACCTCCCAACCCTCAGGTCGGAAGTCCACGCACACAGGATCTTTCTTCTTCCGCTGGCCCGAAGAGCTTTCAAAAATTGGCTCTTCTATTTCCCTTTCGAAAAATATGCACCCCACAGTAAAACCTCATGGAATCCCCCTTCACACTTTGGGATATCAGACTTCGCGATTTCACGAGTCTTGTGATCGAGCGTCTGTTCTTTTAGACCTCCGAACACCGATATGTCGAGTTCCGATAAACTTTGGAACGCTAAGGTTCTGCCTCCACCAGAAATCAATGTTTCTGGATTTTTCCCTTGATCCAACGATCAGCGTTATTTCACACACCAGGAGCTCGATATACAAGAGCCCTATGTCTCCTCTACCTTTCAGGTCCGAAAATTCCGAAAGACTTGCATGTCTGCTCCAGGTCCCACAACCCTTGTCCTTTTCTACACATCACTTCAACCACGCTTTCCGCTGACGTGAGATTTTTTCCACCTGTCACCTCCTCGCGATTTGCTAGCCTGTGTGGTTTCGCTATTTCGGTTATCGGGAGTCCTAGACTCGCGATCCCCAACCTTATGTCACTGCAAACCCCAATTTCCCGATTCCTGATTCATCGATGGACTAGATCACTTGTGTCGCGATTTCGGAAATCGTATTTGGAAGGGATTTTGTTCCTTGTCGACGCGAACGTCGAATTCCTGAACTCCAAAGCTCCGAGATGTCGACGTGACAATCTCTGCCTTTCACACGAAAGCTCCCCTTTCGCATTTCAGGGATTTGATCCGCCAAAGTCTTGGCCTCCTCTCACCCTTTCAAACCCCGAAATGCCGAAACGCTTGGATTCCAACACGTGTCCAAATCTTGACCCCACAATGAAACCTTCTGCCTTGTCGGATTATCGGACTTCGCAGTTTTGCGAATCCAAATGATGAAGTTTCGGTCTTTCCACCCACGAAGCCCCAAAATGGAATTTTGCGAGTAAATCCAACGGTCCTCGTTGGCGTGAATATACGGCCCTCTCTCTCCTGAGCTTCCTCTTGCAGAAAACAGCCACTGTAACCTCCTTGGTACTCTGCGAGATCTGACAGCTCACGGGATTTCACGAATTCTCCACGGAGAATTCCGACCGTCCATTCTCCCTTCTGAGAACTTCTGCAAATTTGATAAAATGGTTTTCCATGGAACTTAACCACCTACAACACAACCTTGTGACACCTCCAGACACCAATCTTCTGTGCTTTTCTTCGACAACTATGAAGACTCTATCCCTCCTGAGCTTTCTCCAACTCCAAGTCTTAAAGAAGACTCATGCACGCACTCCTTGCAGCAAATCCTTCAATTACTTCAAAGAATTGAAGTCCTTCGACTTTGCGCACTCCTTGCAGCAGCAATCTCTCAACAATCCTTCAGGTCTTACAAACCCTGAAACTACTCTCGGCCTGCACACTCTTTGCAGGGCTTCTGTGCCTAACTGCACTTCTGAGGAAATGAGAACAAAATCTATCCTATCTGAGTTTTCAAAGACAAACCTCTGAACCCTTTGTCAACGCACTCCTTGCGGACAATTCAACTGCACTCCTTGCAGGAACTCTTGCTCAGATAGAGAAACAATTGAAACTCATTTCCCTTACCCTCTCTCTCTCTCATATTTCAGACATTTAACAAGAAATCATACACACATAGCATAAACAGCAAATGCATGATAGAAAGAGTAAAACATTCATGAGCATAACATTCAACAATGCACACGCAGAGAATATATGAGAACCATGAGTCTGAATCAAGGCTTTTTGTATTAATCCAGAACTTCTGTACATGGAATTCTTCTACACGGCTCTCTTCTTCTTCTCTTCTCTGCTCTATGCTCATAATCTTAACAATCATAATACAACTATACAATGAGGGTCTCTATATCTCGTTTCCCTCTTGCGCTCTAAAACTGTCTAATCTAAGCATTAAATTCTATCTACCTACATTAACTTTCCATAGATACCTCTATCTACTTTAGATGAGAGCGAGATGCTCAAGGTCTGATTACAATGCTCCTCCATAAATGTGAGTACACCTTTATTAACTATCCCATTAATTATATGGCACTTTCAAACTTCAAAACATTTCAACAAGAAATGTGTTGGCGCTTGTCCAGTTGTCCTCCACATCTATGTGTGATTGCTACCTGCTGGCGATGCTCATGCATCATGTGACAGAACATCTAAATGCCTTTAATACTCTGGTAAGTCAACTTGGATTTGTTAATATTACGATTGCAGAATAAGATAAGTGTATTACTTTTTTATGTTCTTTGCCAGACTCTTGGGATAATCTGGTTGTAGCAATAGGTAGTACCACTCAATCTACATTGAAGTATGAGGATGTAGTTGCATCCTTGTTATCTGAAGAGATGAGGTGAAAAAGCATGGATGGTCACAGCACAGATGATTTATTTGTAAGAGGGCGTACTCAAGATAGGAACCTTGGTAAGCCTTCGGGATGGAGATCTAAATCTACAGGTAGATCTAAGTCTCTAGGAAAATCTTTGAGGAAATGTCAGAAGTGTGGTAAAACAGGGAATTATAAGAAAGATTGCAAGTCTAAGAAGGTTGAAAAACCAAAGGGATCTGATAGTACCTCTTCCATAGAGGCAAAAACCTCCACTAAAGAAAGAGGTGATGTTTACCTAGCATCTACAAGTACACATGCAGACCATGATGTATGGTTGATCGACTCAGGTGTGTCATACCATATGACTCCTCACAGGGAGTGGTTATCTGAATATGAAAAATATGATGGTGGTGATGTATTCCTAGGAGATGACTCGACAGCAAAAATCTTGGGACATGGAAGGTTTAAGTTTCTGCTAAACGATGGAAGGATTAGAAATATCCCTAGGGTTCTACACATTCCAAAACTAGCCAGGAGCCTAATATCTGTAAGCAAGTTGGGTGATGCAGGAGTGAAAACTGTATTTCAAAAGAACACTTGTAAGATGGTATGAGGAGCAATGGTGTTGATGAGGGGAGTTCGTTGTGGAACTATGTACAAGTTGTTGGGAAGCACTTATACTAATGGGTGTAATAGTTTTGTTGTCCTTGAGCAGAAAAATGAAGGAAACAAGACCAATACTATCCCAGAAAAGAATACCATGTTGTGGCATCAAAGACTGGGGCATATTGGAGAAAAGGACCTTCGAACACTACACGGTAAAGGTATGGTTGAAGGTAAGTATAATTGCACTCTGGATTTTGATTTATGTGAAAATTGCATATATGGTAAACAGAATCGAGTAAGATTCCCATCTGGTGCTACAAGAGCAAAGGGGATCTTAGAGTTGATACACAGTGATGTGTTTGGGCCTGTTCTTGTTCCATCCCTAGGTAAATCTATGTATTATGTTTAATTCGTAAATGATTTTTCAAGGAACACATGGATTTATTTTCTTAGATATAAATCTGAAGTATTTGATAAATTTAAAGAGTTTAAGGCTCTGGTAGAAAATCAGACATAGAAGAAAATAAAGGTATTGAGAACAGATAATGGTGGAGAATTCTGCGAAAATGAATTCGAAGAATTCTGTAAGAAGTGTGGTATAGAAAGGCAGAAGACTACTCCATACACTCCTCAGCAGAATGGATTTGTAGAAAGGATGAATAGAACACTGATGGAATAAGCAAGGAGAATGCTCAGCGGTGTCGGGTTAGGACAAGAATTCTAGGCAGAGGCAGTGGGTACAGCATGTTACCTAGTCAATCGATCACCTTCATCAGCATTGGATGATAAAACTCCACATGAGGTATGGTCTGGAAAGAAACCCTCTCTTCAACATCTTAGAGTGTTTGGCTGTGATGCTTATGTACATGTTCCAAAGGAAAATAGGAGTAA
>JZKD02S1674236.1:153480-183844 GCA_000966675.3 Picea glauca | reverse complement strand
ATCCAACATTTTGATATGAAATTTACGACCATTACACCACATAGCCTTGTGATGATTCAACTGCAACATGGACAACAAGTAAAAAATACATTGCCAATTAATAAACGTCATATAGAACTTAGTAAATATATATTTCAAAAATTAAACAAACCAAATACATTGAAAAATTGGGAAATAACTAAGAAAATGTGGGTAAACAATTTACTTGCATGTTTATCTTTTAAACCAAAGGTTAAATCAACTTCCCTTGACGTAAGATCAGGAAATTGATCTCCATGACGATGCACTATTTTAATCATCTTACTCACCCCTTCCCATGATAACCTACCAAAGTATTCTTCACAATATTCTATCCAATGCTCCACCCAATCAAGGTTATTTGCAATGTATAAATGTAAAGCATCCCACTCTTGAGCAACTATATGATAAAATAACAATTTAATATCATTAATTAGCTATTGTTAATAAAGGCATAGTTTAATATATTTCAATATGCAGGAAACAAAATATTAAAAATCAGTATGATAAAATAAAATTGGAAAAATAAATGTGTAATACATTATATCTACGTCAACATATAATAATTACCTTTCACAGTCCTCATTTTACATTTCCCCAATAGGACCTACCCTTCAAATTTGTTGATGGAGTCGAGATGCCAAATGTGAGGCACATTCATATTTGCTACTAATTTAGGTAGATATTGACTAATATACACCATGCATTGATATACCATATATCTCTCAACCATAGAACCCTCAGGACGTGCTCTTTGTCTAACAAAAGCCTTCAATGAATTCAACTGCCTCTCCACCATCCACATCAACCTTGTGTGTACTGGTCCACATAATTCAATCTCCTCAACTTGGTGTATGAGGTAATGTTCTTGTGCATTGAAAAATGATGGAGGTAGATACTTCTACATTTGACACATTAGTCGGGGAATTTATCTCTTCCAATACCTTATATCTTCTTTATGGATTTCTTTTGATGAAATCCACCTACAAATGATGTAATAAAATAATATCAAGGCATATATAAATTTGCAGATAAAACATAATATGTCAATAAGTTCCGCTACAAATCACATAAGAAGTACATTTTCCATATAAAACATTACTTATCTCATGTATTTGCCAAGTACATAAATAATTTGTTTTATGCTTTTGTCAAAGTCGTCTGGGAGAGATAAAGGTAGAACATCATGTAACAAAAAACAAATAATTATTATTTGTTTCCAAAAGATGCATACCAATAAGGAAATATATTATAACCTACTAATTACCTTAATCAATGTATGCCAGTCGTGTGTTTTAACCCGACCAAAATCACTTTTTTTCGTTAAGATATTTTGTATGTTCGACAAAAACCCCGTCGAAAACCTAATTTTTCGAATGACCTCTTTTACAATATTGCTCTGTTGCTTCGTCAATAACCAAGGAAGACTAGTATTTTGTTCATGACCATCACCATTAGAATTAACAATAACACTTTGCAATGTGTGATTAGCTTCCTGGATGTCACTACAAATCTTTCCAATTCTCTCTTTGTTAGTCCTTCCATCTAATATTCGCCATAACAATTATGTTATGTTCTTCCCAATATGCATTGTATCAAACATATGAACTATTTGTAGGTGCTCGTAGTATGGAAACCTACTGAATTGCATCAGGTAACTTTTCATTCCTCGTGGAAGCCCATTCGTGCCTTAATGACATTCATGAAACATCAACAAAATGAAATTAACACTATTAATCAATATAGCTACATACCACACTGAACATAATTCATTAAAAAAAAAAACCAAATATTTATATAATATATCATACATAAATAATTTGCATACCTTGACGATTTCTAATATATTCCAACTTCCATAGGTGAGGTGTCATTCTTCGTGGTTTTTTTCCATTCCCTTCTTTACCATTGATTTTTTCTTTGTCTGTAGTTCGATAAATATGGTTCTTAGGTAGAAAGTGCCCATACTCATCAAACACTTCCTTTCCTAAACTCCTTGAACAACGAGATTTTATCCTAGGACCACAAACTAGGCATGCAAATTTACCCTTTGTTTGAAGACCTACAAGATATATGAATTAATGTAGCGAATTAGAGTTACAATTTAAAATAATGCATGATATTTTCAATAAATATATATAATATTAAATCATAAAAGAAAGTAACAATATACCACAAAAATGTGTTAACCCGAGAGCATCATGAATTGTCCATGATATTATTCTATGGAATTGAAATCGTTTTTTCCCTATTGGTCTAGAGATGTCATACATAGTGACGCCAACCCATAACTTCAACAACTCATCGATAAGAGGCTCAATATATACGTTCATATATTTAACCTGATACTTACCTAATTGGTTCAACATACATGATTAACTAGACTTGTCTATATGTATTTATATATAAAAGACATAATTACCATGCACGAAACAAATAAATGAAATATTTTGTCATACTTTAAAGCAAATAAAAGGTAATTAAATACCTGGAAAAATCATTGCCAACATTGTGTGCTCTCTCTTGATTGACATCCAAGGAGGAAGGTTATTGTTTATAACAAAAATAGGCCACACTGAGTATGTAGAATGAAGTTGTCCAAATGGATTGACACCATCAGCTGCCAATGCAAGTCTAACATTACAAGGTTCTTCTTTAAAAATTGGCCACTTTTCTTTGATGTACTTCAATGCAGAACCATCTGCAAGAATTCGAAGAACATCGTCTCGAATTCTATTGTTCGCATGGAAATCCATAAACTATGCTATACTTTGGCACCTGAACAACTGTTGGAAACGTGGAATTATCATAATATAATGAAGAACTTTGCAAGGCACCTTCTTTGATGCTTTATCAGTTCGATATCTACTAATTTGACATTGTGGGCATTCATTTTCTAATGCATATTGTCCATAGTATATGATACGATCATTAGTACATGCATCAATAGCTTGATACTCCATTCCAATTTCTTTCATAATCACAGATATTTCTTGATATATGTGTGGCAAAATATTTGACGTCGGTAATATAAATTCACCTAACAATCTACAAAATTCAAAACAATAAGTCAATGTAAACAATATTAATCATTAATATCTCATCCATACTTTACAAATTAGAAAACAATAGCTAAATAGGGGGAAATTGAACCTTTTAAGTATTTGTGAACATGCAGGCATAAATAATTAACAAATTAAATACCTTTGTATCTGTGTGAGGCATGTGGTTGATAAACCATTCAAAACCTTCAAGTTCACCAACAATAATATAGCAGATAGAAGATTTGTTGTTGAGGCTTCATAAAGAGGTTGACGTGACTTCTAGAGTATAGGATCAACATCATGACTAGCATCCTAGTTGTCCTCATCCATTGGAGCAAATGTGCCTTGGATCAATCTGTATATCTCATCCTCCTGATTTGTATCACTAATGTTATCTCCATCCATATCATCATTAATAACTTGATCAACAACTTCAATATTCTGATCTCGAAGTTCATCACCCTGTAAAGGTGTATTTCTGCTAGTATTTGGAAAATAACTCTCTGGAGGTCGAAATTTTGGGGGCATCGTCTATATATTTAAAAACAACGTAATAAAGTTTGTGTGTATAGAAAATATAAAAAAAAATGATAAGAAATATTACTAAAATTCATGACATGATAACTATTACAGAGAATACATTAAATATTGAATAACCTCTTACCAAGGGACGATATTCATAACCTCCTTCTGCGTGCCCCTTCTCCCTACAATGTCTTTCAGTTGTTGCTATTAAAAGTCTTCTTCTTTGCAAGCCCCTACAATCATAGCAAGAGAAATAACATTTTCCATCACCCCTCGCCTCTAATGCTTCTCTATAACTGAGAAAGCTTCTTGTCATTTTCATTCATAGTGACAAATCCTTGTACTGACAAGTAATTGTCTTACCTACACCACACAAAATAGTAAGTTGTCAATTTTTTATATTTTAGCTACTCCTTCATGATATTTTAGCTACTCATTTCGATTATGATATGTTTATTTACAGTGACCTACAATTCTCACAATTATTTTTTCTAAGACATTTTGACATGTTTTTTTTATTATTATCGATTAACTATTAAGATCGATATGCTTCAATTTGTACTTTAGAGTAGTGTGTACTGAATCACCATGGAAAATAATTGTTATGAGGAAAATCTCTCTATGGCTAGGGTAAACCACAACATATGGAAATGACTGCAGAAATCAACTCTATCCCAAAAACATGCTATATAAACCAATATGCAAGCAAGATAAGAAAGAGGCCTACCTCATCCAAATGTTCGATGAAGTCCATCATTGAGCACTTTGACCCAAAGCTATATACCTGCGACTAGTTCTCAACAACCAAGGTAAGAAAGCATATGGTGATAATATAAAAGGTTAGCACATTATATAGAATAATCCATTAATATACATAACAAATATGCCCATGGATAATAACTCAAATATTTGCAAGATATCAATTGGATGAGAAAGGAGTATTTATATTAATAAATGATCAGCAGAAGTGAAAATATTACAGACTTCCATGTCGGCACAGTTCAAAACTGAGAAACTAAGTTCCTTCCAGCTGGGCCTCCACCACTTCAATCCTCCACCAAAGGCAAGCTCATAAAAGAGAAACAATGAGGTTCTCAATCAATAAGGGAAGAGCTTGGGGGCTGAACACTATGTTCAAACTTAAAGGACAAAGGGATGCAGACTCAATATGAAGTAAATAATTTCTCCAGACTAACTTTACTCTCAAAGTTGAATTCTTTCTCCTCTTTTCCATAGCTCGGAATTGGCCCATTTATAGACTTCAAAATGTTACTGAAGGGCTGAGTCGAAACGTTTATAGTATATGGAAGGCCAAGGATCATAGATCTTTTGTCATGACATGGAAACCTGACATTAATTTAAATTTTTTGGCACAAATCCCGATGTGCACAGGATGTAGTGGAGCATACTGTGTATACGCATGCTATATAGTAGGCAAGATGCGTACATGTGGAAAAATATGTATTTTTTAGCTATGGATTTTACAAACAGGGATGATAAGTCTGCATAGGGAAATGGAAAAAGGCCTTTTGTGCAAGATTGCATAGGGTGAGGAAAATCTTGCTATAACAGATGCCCCCTAATGTGTAAGGTTAGAGGAGTATATGCGATGGCCAAAATACATTATAAACAAGCCAGAAGTGGACTGATGGGGAACCAATTGGAAGAACTAGTTGCTCATTACATTTTGCACTGAATTTGCATACATGGATGTCAATAGAATTACACTACAAATCCATGTGAAAATATACCAAACAAGTGTCCATGTCCATGAATAGGCAAATACAAATGTGGTTAAATGCCAATGATTGTCATAGTCACGAACAAGGCCCAGTAGAACCAGCCTCAAAAACCAATCTGAAGATATATGTATACAATGGAGTACAATCTGATCTACCATGATCACTAAAGTCATATAGGTACTGGTCCAATGAAAAGGAAGCAACATCTTAGGAAAGTTGCGGCCACATACTTGTGTCTTCAAGTCTTCTACACAATTCGCCAAGGGTGCAAGTCTACAATATGTGAATAAAAGAGTTGAGGTCGAACACAATGAGACATCATTTGATTACCGGTCATTGAGGTATACCGTTAACAAATGCAAGAAAACCTACCAATAATGAAAGTAGGTATCAAGGCACCGAGTAGATTCTTACAAGTGTGAATAAAGGATTCAGTGTCGAACACCTGAAGAATCCATCGATTAGGATACATTGATGTATTCCCAACTATTGATGGCAAGAGAGAATGCCACTAATGATTGCAAGCCTCAAGGTACTCATAAGACCCTAGGTCCCGTTTCAAGAATAAATGAGCTTAAGTCGATGGAAAGAGACTCGCTGAAAGGAGAGAATTAAGCCATCTCTCATTAGTCAGCATGAGGTACAAAGTAGGAGCTTCATGATTTGGTGTAAATCAGACGAAGAACATGTTCATGAACCAACAACCCTGTGCATCTTTCGCATGTGCCAAGTGCAAGCGGTACATGAAAAAGACCCTCTGAATAGCAGCCAATGATGAAAAATGTTGACAAAGGCGAGGAAACCACCAATAAGGCTAATGGAATCTAAGACATTGCATGAATCCCAATGTGTGAATAGATGTCTTGCCATCGAACACAAGAGAAACCACCCAATCAACAACCAATGATGAAGTGTCGACTACTGGATTCAAGGTTTCCTACCAATGATGAAAGTAGGACCAGGGTGCATGATAGGACTATAATATCATGTGATTCTAAGACAAACTGAGGGTATGGCCGACATGCAAAGTCAAGAGTTCTGAGGAGTGGCCGACACAGGTTAATAGACATCCTTTGAACTAGAGAATGAGAAATATGGAGGACTCTGGTAGTATAGACCCGATGATGGAACCATGAGATGCAAGAGGCATCAATGAGATTCTCTATAGGGACTAGAAGAGTAATTGGTCGGTAGAGAAGACTCTGTAAGGAGCTCAGCTTCCAAAGGCCATTCTAATCCCAAAATTATGATGATAAATGGACTCAATAACTTTGTGCTTTGTTCAAAGGTGACACGACTGCTACCAACATAAGATAATACTCCCTTCCCGCCCATCTTTTTTTTTTTTTCATAGACAAATGAATGCTATGATATAGAGGAGGAAACAAGTGTCGCAAGTAAGAAAAACTAGTTCCAGCAATGGAAAATACCTATGCTCAATGCAAGAAGATGCATGCGGGAGATGGACACTCCAGGGAATGTTCCCTCCTGGGTATAGGGTGTCAAATTGCGAAGGATATAAACAAGGCTTTACTTGGTTGAGGATGCAAAAAATTTTGAGCCAAACAATTTATAATGCAAAGTGAGAACCGGCTATAGGCTCAATACTGCAAGCAAGGACATGATATGCAATCACAACTTAATGCCAAAAAATGTCCTTTTTCATGACATTTAGTGTACTTGGTGTGAAAAATGGATAAACTTATGCCAAATATACGTCCTTTCTAATCCAATTTAAGAGTGTGAAAGAGACAAGTTCACTCGACAATCTTTTCTCTTTTTGAAGATGAGTTGGAAAAGAGATTAAATTAAACTCAGTTGGGAGTCCTCGAGGTATAATTCAACATGTTTATGAGTGAGGAATGAGGATCAACATAATGCCATGTACTAGCTATGAAGGATTCATGGTCCTATGGAAAAAACTTTGCATGGGCACCAAATGAAGCAAAGGATCTAACTAGGGCACCCATGTTTAGTAAGTCTCTACCACTTGATAACGACACTACTTATAGCATATGGAAGGTTCCATGTCACAACAAATGGGTTCGTACCTAAGGTGAAAAAGTGACAGTTATAGGATAATGCAAAAATGCATAATGGAATGGATACCTATCCTATATACTGGGTAGTGAAAATACCTGCCTGTGGTGACGAACGACCAACATAACGTTGAAATCTGTAAGAATCCCTGGTAAAAACTACAAAAGCCAACTCAATCCACCTTTGTATTAGTCCATTATGCGAAAAAATGACTCAAAACTATAGAAAGTGGGTAAAAATTGTTATAAATAGTAACAAAAACCAAAAATTACTATGTCATTTTGATTTTTTACCAAAATAGTGAAAATTGGACCAAAATACCTCTGAGATTCAATTGGTGATTGCGGGAGTGTCAGGAAACGAAATTAGAAACCGTCTAGACCAGGTAACTCTTCTTCCCTTCCCCTTCATTTCCAGTGGATTAAATTTTTAAATTAGGTTCCAGATTTTGAGTAATTTAGGGCATAAATTGTGAAATTCGGTGTACGCGGGCTGTCTCTTATTGGGTATCGTATAAGATGGGTTATACGCACCTGTGAAAACCACATGGTGCATATACCCATCCCTATATGTGACTTTAAGTGAAGAACCTTGCGTACAAGCACACAATCAATGATTTCTATGGTTTTTAACTCAAATTTTGATTTTTCTTTGGTAGGATGGTTCTTGAATGGAAAGAGAGAGAGCACAAGGAGGTCAATGTTGCTATGGATCGAGATCTGGGGCCCCAAATGGACTTAAAAAGATGTGGATTATATAAATTTTCGGCACTCAAAGGAATCAGGGCCCAAGGGAGGTTGTTTGAGATGCTTGTGGG
Organism: Picea glauca; assembly: GCA_000966675.3. Classification (NCBI taxonomy): domain Eukaryota; kingdom Viridiplantae; phylum Streptophyta; class Pinopsida; order Pinales; family Pinaceae; genus Picea; species Picea glauca. The sequence goes on along the minus strand of JZKD02S1674236.1, from coordinate 175,658 downwards.
TTACTGGAACCCTCAGAGTGAAAGCTTCAACCTGGATGGGAAACCATTGAGGATTGAAGTAGAAGATATATACTTTTTGACTGGATTATCATGCCGGGGAGAGGTTGTAAACCTCAAATCATGAGGAGTAGGGAGCGGAATGAAAATAGAGGAGTGAATAGACGCCCATTGTGTAGCAGGGACTCTGAAGGTCGGGAGTCAACACCCAATCCGAGCGATAAACAGTCTTAGCCTGAAGATTGTTGTCCTCATATTGACCAATATCATAGGTTCAACCTCATTGCACCAGGAATCGAGGCCAATCATTTTATATGAAGTACAATGTTTGAGACTCATAGTATATGACTGGTATACCTCACTACTGGAAAATATGAAGAGCTAGTTGACAGAGTGCAAACAGGGGAGTAAGAGGAATTTTAGGTTTGCCTCTATCTTATGCAGTTTCTTCTTCGAGCAAGTTCCGGGTTTGGGACCTAGAGTCGATATTCTTCCGAGAGGACCTTGAGATACAACCATGGCACGATGGACCGAGGTAATGAGATGACAGGGGGGAGGTAGGTTTCCCACACCCTATAATGAGGATTTCTTCTACTGGTGGCAGCAACAGGTCATCGCTTTGGATGATTATCCCTATGCAGGGATCAACTTCAAAGGGGATCCATACATGCCACTCCCACCAGGGATCACCTACGGGGACATAGGTATGTCAAATGTTTTTAAATATTTCATTTTTCTGTATTTTTGTATATTGAAACAAAAATATTTTTGGATGATGCTGAAGTACTAATTAGACACTTGTGTAACACAAATGTGGGTCCATGACGGCCGGAAGGGATTTCTCGACATTGATGGAGGAACCGAGGAGACGAGGTGGCGGGAGGAGAAGCTAAGAGAGTCCTACAAAATGTGTAGGAAAACCTGTCTCGTTTGACTCATAGGATTCCCATGGTTTAGTTAGAGGATATGCCAGAAGCCATGCAGCGACATGTAATATACCAGATATAAAATGTATGAAGAACTGAAATAAAATGCTAGTAATGGAAGAATAACAGCAATATAACCAGAACATTCCCCACAATAACACTGAAATGATATAAGAATAACAACAGAAATAACACTTTGAATCTGAAAGCAATGTTCACAGGCCTCTTCGAGGGGGAAACCTCCAGTTGAGTAGAGCTCTATTACAATAATATCCAAGCTAGGGTTCTCATACCCTCGACTCCTATTTATACTAAAAAGAAGCATCTAGAGGAAGATCCTTCTAGAAGAGAAGCTTCTATTAGGTCTTCTTACATCTGCCTTATTCTATTTTATTGAAAGGTCTTATTAATATTGACCTTTATTACATCCGAATATATTGTTCTACCTATGTGTGGGTTAGGACCCTAACATGTCCGCCCCCTTAAAAATAGCCTTGTCCTCAAGGCTTGAGATGAGGAAATTGCTACATAATGGTAGCCAGTTCCCAAGTGGCGTCTGCTGGAGTTGTATCTTTACACTATACTAGCACTTCCTTGATGGTTATTTGACGTAGGTGACGCTCACGCTGGTCCAAAACTGCTTCTGGTTGTAGCCAAATGGATCCTTCTTCAACTAACTCTAGAAGGTTGGTTTGAATTTGGCACTTAGCTCCAATCACCTTCTTTATGCATGAAACATGAAAAACAGGATGTAGCTTTGAATTGTTGGGAAAAGTTAATTGATAGGCAACTTGTCCCACACTCTTGAGTATGGTATAAGGACCATAAAATTTGGGTGCTAGCTTCTAACAATGCTCGGCCTTGAGGGAAGTTTTCTTGTAAGGTTGTAGTCGAAGAAACACATGATTCCCTTCTGCAAATTGACGTTCAGAGCGACCTTGATTTGCTTGTTGCTTCATGTGATTTTGTGCCATGACCAAATTCTCTTTGAGGGTATGGAGAATAGCCTCTCGAGATGTAAGTGTTAGGTCAACCACTTGGACCTTCGAGGCACCCGGTAAGTATGAGAGAACTGAAGGTGGCTTCTGTCCATATACTGCTTCAAAAGGAGTCATGTGTGTAGTTGTATGGTATGAAGTGTTGTACCACCATTCAGCTAGGGGTAACCATTGAGCCCAGTGATTTTGCTTTTCCGAGGCAAAACATCTCAAATATGTTTCCAAACACTTGTTGACAAATTCCGTTTGGCCATTAGTCTAGGGATGATAAGTTGTGTTGAGATGCAATTCGGTGCCTTGTATCTTGAACAGTTCTTGCCAAAAATTGCTTGTGAAAGTTGGGTCGCGATCAGAAACAATCGAGTGCGGCATGCCATGAAGCTTGAAGACCTGATCCATGAATATTTGAGCCACCATGGATGTTGTAAACGGGTGTTGAAGGGCGCATAAATGATCATACTTGGAAAGGCGATCAACAACCACCATGATGACCGATTTATTTCCTGATTTGGGTAAGTCGGTAATAAAATCCATAGAGATATCCTTCCAAATAGTAGGTAGAATTGGGAGCGGTTGTAGTGTGCCTGGTGATTAGACTGTTTCTCCCTTGTTGCATTGACACACATCATATTCAGCTACAAAATTACGAATGTCATGTTTCATACCATCCCCGAAAAAGGAACGTTTGACCTTGTCATAGGTTTTGGTGAACCTAGAGTGCCTTGCTATGGGTGTAGCATGAAGCTTAGAAAGTACCATGGATTTAAGCTTTGATTATCTACTTAAATACAAACGGCCTTTGTATCGAAGTTCCTCATGGAGCCAAGAGTACCTTGGGGAAGCTGAAGCCTTGGACTGCAATCGGTGGATCAACTGCGAACTTTTGGGATCTTGTAGCCATTCCTGGCGAACGGCTTGGAGCCAATCTGGTACAACGAATAAAAGAGAAAAAAGGGATTCTTCATCTTCATATTTTCGGGAAAGTGCATCCGCAACCAAATTGTCTTTTCCTTTCTTATAAATGATCTCATAATCATATCCAAAAAGTTTAGTCACCCGTTTTTGTTGTTCTGGGGAGGAAATGCGTTGTTCCAGAAAACACTTGAGGCTTTGATGGTCTGTCTTAATTTGGAAACGTTGCCCCAATAGATAAGGACACCACATATCCACAGCATGGAGAATAACCAACATTTCCTTTTCATAGATGGATTTGCCCAAATTTCTTTCAAATAGTTGCTTGTTGGTAAAGGCCAAAGGTCGACCCTCTTGCATAAGGACAACACCAATTCCTTTCCCCAAGGCATCACATTCCAACACAAAGGTCTTTGTGAAATCAGGAATGGCAAGGATTGGAGTGGTGCACATGGCCATATTCAAGGTCTGAAAAGCTTGAGCAGTGGCTGGAGTCCAAGTGAAATATTTCTTTTTGAGGAGAGCAATGAGAGGTGCTGAAATCTTCCCATAATTCTTAACAAACTTGCGATAATACCCTGTTAAGCCTAGAAATCCACGCAAGATCTTAAGAGTCTTTGGGTGAGGCCAATCCTGCATAGCTTCAATCTTTTTAGGATCCACCCTGACACCGTGTTTTCCAACCAGATGACCCAAGTCTTCTACTTATGAGGCACTAAAAGCACATCTAGACTGTTTCAGGAAAAGTTGGTGCTGAGAGAGTAGATGGAGAACTCGATCCACATGAGAAAGATGGTTTGTCCAGGTTTTTCTATAGATGAGGTTATCATCAAAGAAAACTAAGACAAAATGGCGGAGAAAAGGACAAAAGACATGATTCATGAGGGTTTGGAAGGTGTAGGGGGCATTACACAAGCCAAAGGGCATGACCAAAAACTCATAGTGGCCCTCATGAGTTATAAAGGCAGTTTTGGGAATGTCTTCCTCTTTCATACATATCTGGTGGTAGCCCGAACGAAGATCCAGTTTAGTGAAGAATTGGGCGCCACTCAATTCATCCAAGAGGTCATCAATGACAGGAATGGGGAATTTGTCTTTGATGGTAAGTTTGTTGAGGGCACGGAAGTCAGAACACATTCACCAACAACCTTCTTTCTTCAGGACCATGACCACAGGAGACGAGTAGGAGCTCGTATTAGGGTGGATAACGCCTGCATTAAGGATTTACTGGACCATTTTCTCAATTTTATTTTTTGGGGAAAAGGGGTGACGATACAGACGGATATTGGGAAGAAGGCTTCTAGGTACAAGGGGAATGGAATGATCATGAACACCATGGGAAGGAGGGAGGCCTTACGGAGTGGAAAAGAACAATTGATGTTTAGAAAGGATGGCTTGGAGGTCTTGCAGTACCGAGGGTGTCTTTGTTGCTTGTATGGCATGGAGTTGGGAGATAACACCATAATGACCCTTTTTGAGCAGCTTTTCCATGCGATGGGAACTAATGATCTTAGGTGAACCGGCGGTGATGCCTTGGAACTTATATTGGTGGCCCTCTTGGTTGAATTGCATGGTTAAGTCTTTAAAATCCATGAGAATGGGACCCAACATACTTAGCCAATCTGCACCCAACATAATGTCACAACCTCCCATATTGATAGCAAACATATGGGATTTTAGGTGGTAGTCACCAATTTGGAGACGCACATTTTCACAACGCCCTCCACATTTCATGGAACCACCATTGGCAATCATGATTTGGAAATTATTGACGACATGGATGTAGCAATGAGTTTCGTGGGCAATGCGACGATGAACAAAATTATGGGTGCTGCCACTATCAACTAGAATGATGACCTTCCGATGCTTGATGTAACCGATTAGCTTGAGGTTTTGGGGAGCGGAGAAGCCAATGAGAGCATTGAGGGAAATGATCAGTTCTACTTCGGGAGGGTCTGAGGGAGGGGTTATGTCAGTGGATTCAGGTGACTCAGACACAGAGGGAGTTTCTTCATCTTCTTCCGAAATCTCCTCGGAGATGGCCATAAAAATATTTTGTTCTTTACACTTGTGGCCCGGGAAATATTTGTCATCACAGTTATAACAAAGGCCTTTGAGTTGTCATTTGGCCATTTCAGCCCTGGTCAATTTTTGGATCTTTAGTGGAGCAGAGGGAGTAGTGGGATTTACTGGTTTAGGGCAAGGGATAAAGGAGGGTTTGCGATTTTGAGCAGATACAACCTTTTGTGCTTCTTTAGCTCTTTTGGTAGCCTCCACCCAACTTTCAGGCCGGGCCATGAGGACAGGGGCCTGAATTTCAGCCTTGAGGCCGCTGATAAAACACTCACAAAAAAAGGCATCAGACATGCCCTCTGTTCTAAAAGCCAGAGGCTCAAAGGCAGCTATAAAGTCTTCCACATCTCCTAATTGTTTCAGCTTTGTCAAATGGCCCAAATGGTTGGTGTCAGTGTCAAAGCGTTCATAAAGCTTTTCCACAAAGTGTGTCCAAGCAATATACCCTTGACAAGAAGTTTTTCTCCATTGCCACCATTGCCAATGTTCTTGATCTAGATGGAGAACACCATGTCGGAGTTTGGCCAAGTCATCTGTAATGTCGTATAAAGAGAAGTAATGTTTCATTTGGGTTACCCAACTTGTGGGGTCCGAGCCATAAAATTTGGTTACATCCACCCGCAGGAGGCGTAGGTCACGTTAAAATTGATGGTTCTGCAAGGTATGGGAATGAGAGGAATGGTCACCTTTAGTATGTGGAGGTGAGGAAGAGGAAGGGTTATCTATAGGGATATGCAGTTTGGTGCAGAGTGCCGAAAATACTTATTCAAGTTGGGTGGTGAGGTCTTGCTTGAATTACCCCATTGAGGACTGCATGGTTGTATTGATGGCGGCAACATTGACACTGAGTTGTTTCACTTCTTGTTGGGTCTCAATGAGACCAGATTGCAAGGTGTTGAAGTGAGATTCCAAGTCTTGGGTACGAGTATGGGCCATGAGGATGAGGAAACTGAAAAGGGGCGGGCGGGGTAAAAATTTTGGCTGAAAAAATGATATGGATGAATTTGATAAGGGCAAAGAGATGAATCCAATGGAATAGGTCTGAAGAATACTGCAGAGAGGAAATGCCCAAATGCTTAACCAGAAAGAAATGTGTATTTACTTGGCAACTTGAACACATTTGGGCAGCAATAGATCTTGTCTGTTTTAATTTGTTTATGTTTTTGTCCCCCAAGGGTTAAGTATTCAAGGGTTCTACAGACAATGGTTTTCCCTGTGCTATAGCTCTCTGATATACGTGTGGGGTCCAACAATAGTACTTGGCCCAATATCTCAGGGCACTAACTAAGGAGGACAGACCATACCCTTAGCCGTACTACCCAACTACCCAAGTACTAGAAAGTATCTTCCCGAGTGTTGTTCTCGGTGACACTATAGCAGTCAGGTGGTCGATCGGTTTGTCTAAAGAGGGATTCAGGTAATCTAGGCCGATCCATACACAGGTGTTGTCTAATGCGCTACCACTTGAAGGGGTACCAATAGGGGTTACAATGGTGGCCAACAGATCTACGCTTAAGTACCACTTGTATTTCATGTGTGTATGAATCCCTCAACTGTGGGTTTATGCATGTAACGACAAATCTTTGTGGCTTAAATACGTCGGAATATGTCTCTACCCTGGAAAAAAAAATTTAACCCACACTTTCTGCCGAGGAAAGTGCTCTGATACCACTTGTAATATACCAGATATAAAATGTATGCAGAACTGAAATAAAATGCTAGTAATGGCAGAATAACAATAATATAACCAAAACATTCACCACAATAACACTGAAATGATATAAGAATAACAACAAAAATAACACTTTGAATCTGAAAGCAATGTTCACAGGCCTCTTCGAGGGGGCAACCTCCAGTTGAGAAGAGATGTATTACAATAATATCCAAGCTAGGGTTCTCATACCCTCGACTCCTATTTATACTAAAAAGAAGCATCTAGAGGAAGATCCTTCTAGAAGCGGAAGCTTCTATTAGGTATTCTAACATCTGCCTTATTCTATTTTATTGAAAGGCCTTATTAATATTGACCTTTATTACATCTGAATATATTGTTCTACCTATGTGTGGGTTAGGACCCTGACACGACAAGTGGTTGGTGTGCCCAGAGCTTGAGTGTGACTCTTTCAGTGTCTCGCAAACGTCGTAGTTTGTTATCATGACACACATCCGACACCGCAGGCGTAGATGTCATGGAAATTGTAGTACTAGCTGTATATGTGTATTGATGGTTTTAACCCCAATTTTGTACTATAAACACCATATTTTTTGAAATATATATAAAACTGAGATCTTCATCTTTACTTATATTTACAATACGTACATTGATGAGATGGTTTTATTTGCTTTAGTTATGTGACAAATTCCAATCTAAAACGAAATTAGCATAAGAATCATATACATGATTAAAACTCCTAGGAATGTGATAATATGTAATAAAATCAAGCTGTAGTTATAAAATATGTACCCGTAGGAATCGTCGGAGTAAAGTAGGATCACGCACGCGGTAACTGTCGTTCAACTAACATACTACTAACTGGGAATCCAAGAAAACCTCTAAAGAGAGAATACCATTCGAGATAGCATCGCGCAAAATTTCTATAACGACGCTATATCCGACCACATTATTCATGGATGGCCCTAGGCATATGCCACCTAAAAACACTAGTAGACCCTCGGGTGAGTAAACCACCGAAGCAGTGGAAGCCAAGTTCCATGTATGACGACTAGATTCGTCTGCAAATCCTAGGTAGACCGAAGACTCTGTTGACATCTGCCAACCAAGTGAAAACTCGATAAGCAAGTTGAAGACGAAAAGGGAAAATGTATCTATGCTAAATTACATTAGTATACAAAGAATTCCACCCAAGCCTGGGGCTCAAGCATAATATATTTTCAAGTAGAGCCCATTCCTAGGCTCAGCCAACATATTCCCTTCACAATCTTCTAACTCATAGGCTCATTTTTCTAAGACATGTCACACGATATAAGGACCGTGCCACATGGGTTTAAACTTGCCTGCCCCCATCAGTTCTTTGGATTGATCATACAATAGGACCAAGTCACCCTCAGCGTACAACTGAGAAAAGAAAAAATTATTGTACTAGACCTTAACACGTCTTTTGTTTGCATCGATAGCTATAGAGGTGTCTCGACGCTACTGGTCAATACTCTCTAGGTGTACAAGGCGTCACTTGAGATCGTAAGTGTCGGGTAGGAGCGTAACTGCCAACTTAAGAGAAGGGATTTCACATTCAATAGGTAAAATCGACTCCACACAATGTACTAACTAGAAAGGGTAAAATCCGGTGGCAGTCTTGACCAAGGTTCGGTATGCCCAGAGTGCAGGATATAGCATAATGTGCTAGTCGGACTTACTCTGGCTGATAGGTTTTTGCAAAATGGTCTTGAGAGACTTGTTGACAGATTCTACTTGTCCATCTTCCTAGGGGTAATAAGGAGAAGAATGAGCATGTCTAAACCCCAGCTTAGATGTTATCTCTTCCATCATTTCGTTCTGAAAGTGACTGCCATGATCAGTGACAATCTCACTCAGGATACCGAACTGGGTGATAATTTGATTGAATAAGAAGAAGGTAGCATTATTCTCGTCAGATTTAACTATAGGCATGGCCTCAACCCACTTAATAAAGTAGTTGATGACCACAATAATGTGTTGATGCCCCCCAGCTAAAGTTGGGTTGCAATCCATGAAGTCCAACCCCCACTTGGTGAAGGGACCGACGGTAATGACTGGGTGAAGAGGGGTTGGATGCGAGCACATTTTCCGAGTGACCACCTGGCAGGGGTGAGACTTCTTAACCACTTCAATACAATATTTAAATATAGTAGGCCAGAAATAACCGGCTCATAAAAAATTTTGGGTTGTTGCAAGCCCGGATAGGTGACCACCACAAGGCCCACTATGGAAATTGTTTAGGATTGACTCGGCTTCTCTGTGAGTTAAACAACGACATGATATATTGTTTATTCCTCGATGATACAAAGTATCACTGATGATAGTATAATTATTATCTTGGTACCTTACACGTCGTCGGTCATCTCGTGAGAGATGCTGAGGGAACTTCAAAGTTTGAATATAGAGAACAATGTCTCCATACCAGGGGTCAGACAATGAGACAAGAAAAATGTGTTCATCTACAAACGATTCAACATAGATAACATCCTCATCTAATCATGGAAAATTAGATATTAACTCTGCGAAGACCAGTGATTTCTTGGATTTCGCAGAAGCGAAATCGAGATCAAACTCTTGTAAAATAACAATCCATTTATTATATTTTCCCCCTATGATACATCTGGTAAAGACGTATTGAAATGGATTGATATCGAAAACCACAATGGTCTTGCAAATTAATATATAATGACGCAAACGTTGAACTGCGTGAATGACAACCTAAGCTAGCTTTTCAACGTGAGAATAATTAAGCTCAGGACCAACTAAGATAGTAGATGACGTGCTCACAGAGCTCATCATCCTCCTGACCCAAAACCATACCAATCATCTCTTCAGATGCGACGATATAAAGCAAGTAATCCCTACTATAGTCAGGAGACTTCAGCAGAGGCGTCGATACCAGGGATTTCTTTAAAGCATCGAAGGACTCCTGGGCTTTCTCATCCCAGATAAAAGGGGTGTCCTTCTTCAAAAAACACATGAAAACCTTAGTGATATTGGCATAATTCACTATAAACCGACATAGAAAGTTAGATTTCCCATTTAAACCTTGAATTTGTCTAATAGTGCGCAAGGGAGGCAATCGAAGTATTGCCTCAACCTTTAACGGATCTACCATGATCCTGGTATCAGAAACTAGAAATCCAAAAAGACAACCAGACCTAATGCAAAAGATGCACTTATGAGGGTTCAACCGGATTCTATAGTAATGACATATTTCAAAAACAAGTTGAAGGTGCGTAGCGTGATCCGCTCTCTTATGAGAGTGAGCAGCAAGATCGTCAAGGTAAGATTCAACTATATGCTTAAGATCGTGAAAAGCGAAGGTCATGGCACGTCGGAAGCTTTCTTTGGCGTTTTTAAGGTCGAAAGGCATTTTTCGCTATGAGAAAGTACCCCAAGGACAAATAGATGTCATCTTGTGTTGGTCAGGTTTAATTTGAATTTGATTATATCCTGAAAATCCATCCATAAAATAAAATACTTCGCTTCCCGCACACTCGTCGAGAATCTGATTCATGAAAGGTGTCGGGAAGTTGTCTTTAGGACAGGCCTTGTTCAGGTCACGAAATTCCATACATACACGAACAGCTCCTTGATTTTTATTCACAGGAATGAAATTGGATACCCATTCATTCAAGGGAACCAAGTAGATGAAACCATCATTAAGTAGCTTCTCCTCCTCTGCCTTAATAGCAATGGCCTTCCGGGGATTGACACCTCTAAGACGTTGTCAAACAAGTTTAGCATATGGATAAGTTCTAATATCATGCTCGACAATACGAGGGTCGATTCATGGTATCTCTTCATATGACCAAACAAATACATCTCGGAATTCCTTGAAGAGTTCGATGTAGATCAGGATTTCCTGTGGCAAACAATCTGCACTGATATTTATGTTTTCAACCTTGCCAGGAGTATGAGAGATATCGATCGTGATGGTAGGATAAATACTCGCCATATTTCCTTTGGCATAAATGTCGTGCATATCAAGTGGAACTACGGTGTGACCGACTATCTCACTCAAAGTAGTTCAAAATTCATCTTGTTCGATTCTTTCAAGCTCTGGGAGAAAATAAGAGCAGTGATGCATATCATCCTAGGGTTTGTCGGAACCATTCATGGCTTCGATGATAGCTTCATCCAAAGGAAAAGTATCATCGAGGCAATCATGTGAAAAATACAATGAAGTGGCCCACACAGTCCTAAGAATGAGATCCTCCTCGTTCGTCGGCGAGGTAACAGGATCGGGATCGACGAAAGATTCAAGAAAAACTTGATACGCAATCTTTATTGTTGATAGTGGCATGACCATTCTAGCATGTGACTGACCTTCACAAGATGAAGTTGGGGAAGGTAGGGTCCACGGATCACTAAAATAGGAAGTGCGAAAAGGAATGGACTTCCCTTTCGAAACAGACGTATTGGACATGGCGTAAACGTGGTGACTCGGTGTCGTGAAGTCGAAAGTAACCATAAGGGAAGAATACATTCTGACACCAATATTCTCAGTTGTCAGTTGATAATTGTTGATCATAGGGATCGACGGTCCAATAGATGCATTAGGACTAGAGTACACAAGGGATAAATGGTCAATCGTCATGATCTTCCCTTCATGAGGAAAACAAAGAGTATGAAAGATGGACGATACGACAACGATCATAACATAGGTCCAATTGCGTCCCAGTAACAAATTATAATCAAGAGGTGCATCAAATACCTCAACCTCCACCTTTACCGTCTTCCCACCTAATTGGAACGGAAAAGAAGGAAGAATATCATGAGGGCAGAAGGAATGACCATCAAAAGTAGTCAACATGTTCGATGACCTAGAAAGAGTCAGATAACTGAGATCTTTCCAACAGATCAAGGACATCACACATGTAGCAGTGCCTTCATCAACAACTGGACATTTGATGGTATACTTTGAGTACTCCACATGGATTTGGAATGCCACATGGTAAGGCAAGAGAGGCTTCACATCTGTGATGTCAAACTTGATAACTTTTGAGCCATTGGGTTCTAGAGATCCTAACGCAAATAGTAAGACATTCATTTGTGAATGAAACGTCTGGAGTACCTCCAAAGCCGACATCGTACAAGGGGTTTGACCCAAGTCCTCAACAATAGAGTAGTTCTGGGCGACTCTAGCATTTGGATTGTGGGTAGAGAACTTGAGTACTCCTTTCGAAATATGAGGCAGTGGATCTGGTTTTTCAATCTCTAAATTCATCTTTGGGGGAGGAGGAGGATATTCTAGACCAGGAATAGCTTGTGAAGAGCTATAATCTCAAGATCAAGTGGATACATTAACTTTCACATCGACCATATTGATACACAAACGATCATCATCTTACAACGACAGGTTTTGACTCCCACCAGCCACATTTTTGGCATTTCAGGAGCTTGAGGCCATGTGTTGGTTATGTGGAAAAAGATTCTTCATCATGGTGGGTGGTAGAGATAATAGCCTCACAGCTTCTGCAAGTTTGGGGCATAAATGAGTAAGGTGGTCGTCTGTACAAATATTACAGGAAATTTTTACCTTGTGTCTTTCTCATTTTCCCTCTCCATCATTATTATTCGTCCTCTCATTATTACCATTTTCCTTGGGTTTATTACCATTTTTCCCACCCTTACGATTATTACGTAATTTCTTATTATTCTCTCCTGGTTGCTGGTTATCATTTGGGTTGACCGACGATTGCACAGAATGTACATCCACTGACTGAGTGGGGTTGGAAGACACAGACGAAGCTAGCCCTCGGACATACTGGTTTAGAGACAACTCTTTTAAATGGCTTGTCACTGAGTCTGCGGATTTCACATTGGCAGAGCCTACAATGCCATTAGCATGAGGTCCAAGATTTTTTCTAGGGTTGTACGTTAACTGCGGTGCGTCCCGAAGAATGTGGTATAAAATCCCAGACTGAGCATATATCAGATCTAGTTGTTGGGATTTAAAGATCGCTTCTCCCTCAGTGGTAACCCTAGCAGTAGCAACATCCTTTGAGATAGGAGGGTGCAAATATTTAAGGAACCATTCTAAAACAAAGGCCAGGGGTATGGAGGTCTTAATCAACCTCTTATGTCTATGCCACTCCTAGATATGATCCGATATATGAGTGGCGGTATCCTATCATAAAGTCGACAAAAGTTCTAGGCCAACATCATAATGAAACGGTAATTGGAAGTGGTTAAGGAAGACCAACACCAGCTGAATAAAGTTCTCATATGCTCCGCTAGGTAGCTCGATACACCATTTCATAGCAACCCCAATGAGGGTGTGTTGAAACAGTCTTAACCCAATAGAATCATCATTAAGGGAATTCGAGGAGCACCATAGGTGAAAGGTAGTAACGTGATTGCCAAGATCCTCACCATTCTTACCTTCAAACTTTGGGATGTCTGAAGGAAGCTTGGTGGGGATGGGGGGCCATGTAGGATCATGACTCATAGGGTCATTCATCAACTTAGACAAGTATGAAAAATTAAGCATGGCCAGAAAAGGGAGACGAGGTTGCGACATCTGGCCCTAAGCTCCCAGGAAATATTGTGTTTGAGGAATTGTAGCCCATCCAAGGTTCTGGTAAGCACCATGGCCCTGTCTAGAATTGTAAGTCCCTCCTCTGGGATGATTCATAAAAGGTTGGTTGGGCATCATTCCAGTAGGAATGTTCTGATGGGGGTTATAAAAATTTCCCCCAACTAGATTGGATCCGGGTTGGGGGTTTCCCAAATAATGAAACTGACCTCCTTCGGGTGTGAATCCAGAGGATAGACGTGGATTCGTCATGCCAAACGTATTGGTTGGAATCGACACCGAGGAGGTAGGGGTGTAGGATGGAACTTGAGTAGAAGCTTGTCCACCAGGTTGATTGTTCCACCCAAAAGAAAAAGGATTAGACTCGGGGTTAAAAGCAAGAATGCCTCCCATATTAGGATTTGTTTGAGGGATTTGAGAACCACCAAATGAAAAAAGGATTATAAGGAGGTATAGTGATCCCAAGCCCAATGCTAGCATTAGGGCCAGCATCTGGGATGGTTTTTGAAAACTATGAAGTAAAGTTCAACATACCATAGGAAAAAGGACTAGAGGCCATAGGTATGGACTGAACATTATAGCCTGGTGAGTGACCAAGAGACCCAAAAGGGTTCGAGGCAAGAGATTGAGAATTCACTATAGGCTGAGCCATAGTAATGATAGGTGCCTCTGACACTACAACCATTGTGGTTGCAGGAGTCGAAGGGGTGCCATTAACTATAGTGGGTATAGGAGTTGAAGGACTCCTAATATTCTGAAGACTAGGTTCAGTACTCATCCTTGTAGAATCACAAGTCTGGACGATGGAGGTGTGTGTACCATGCCTAATAACTCTATGCCTTTTAGAAGACAAAGAATCGAAATACGGTGGTAACTGTAACAAGCGACGGGATTAGCGGGGACGTTGGTCCGACTCCACGATGACTTAAGACACTAAAGACAAAAAATAAATCCTAAGGCCAACTAGTAATCAAAGAGCACACTAAAAGTCAAACGACCAATATGCACAAAAATGGGGTAAAGTGGGTGAAAGTGGCCTCCCTCCCTAAAGAAGGTATGTCTCGCCCAAGAGGGGCCTAAGAGTCCCTGTTAAAGATCGGAGATAACATAATCAGTTATAAGGGCCCTCGTGGGCTTAACAACCAGTCGGTCAGATCCCCCCAGAGAGGTAACCCTCCATAAAGGTTGTGTGTTATCTGACCCTTATCTGACCCAGGGTACCTGCAGAATAACCCCTACAAGTAACCTATGTGGTACCGAAGTCAAGCAACTAATAAACCAATGTATAATCGATGCACAGGCGAGCAGTCGTAAGTTAGGTCCACCATATGGGCAGGGTAGAAAAACCCAAAACCTTGAAATAACCGTCTCTCACAGAGGTAAGGGAACTAACAAGATCCTCAAATATGAATAGATCCCCAGAAATATATCTGACGCTAAGAAGGTATTAGGGGGATATCCCTTCAACCAACCTCGTGCGACCTCGTGATTAACTCCAGTGTGAGCAAAGCCTCTTGATATTACCAATTATACAATGGATTTCTCCACTCCCTTTCTCAAACACATATGTTGATCTAATTGCCTTGGAGAAGTTTACTTACAAAATCTTATTCCAAGGCACTAAATCCTAAGCTAGTTTGTGTACCCTAGAAAATAAAATCGTGACTAATCAATTTTAAATTATAGCGTTAATTTTAATGGCCGTGATTACTCAAAAATGTATGGTAGAGAAACTTATGATGTTATGACTCAGCAAGAAAAGTAAATATGAATATAATGCAAAGTCCTAACTTCAATTTTCAATGAATGATATGCTTCTAATAACAAATGCAATTTTCAATTTCAACTCTGCAATTCTAAAGTAAAAATGTAATCTTTCAGTATATGCACTAAGCTAATGACCAAGACTCAAAAGACTAAAATTCCAAGCAATGCAAAATGCCTAATATTTTTGTATTTTCAATATAACAAAAATGAAAATGCATGGACTGAAAAGAAACTTGATATATAAACTCTACTCTGTATAGAAAGAGATAACTCAAGCAGGACACCAAGCAGCAAGACACCCAGCCCAATCTACAGGGACAATCGAAATGAAAAGGTGATGAGAAAGAATCCGTCCAAAAATTCAACCAAAGACAGGTTTCCTTTCATCCCACAAGCACTTAACAGGCACTACATAGACCTAAGAAGGCTTGTCAAACATCAAATCCCACCCAACAACCACCAGACCAAACAAACAAGCAAGGAAAACGGATGTACATGACTATTTGAGGAAATAGAGCGTATGTACGCATCTTGCAGAGGGACAACCTATGTATATATGCGACTATCAAGAAAAAAAGCACGTATATGTTTCAAAAAACAAGACTAGGCAAGGGAGAAGGCTAAAAACTCATACCCAGAGTGAACAGAGGCTTTCAAGCAATGATACGACAAGAAACGCAATAGGAACGAGAGAAATCTAAGGAGAAAATTACTCCAAACCCTAAGAAAGAAGATTCAATCCCTAGTATGGTCGCCAATTCTGTTACGAGGAAAATCTTTCTATGTCTAGGGTAAACCACAACAGACGGAAATGACTGCAGATATCAAATCTATCCCAAAAGCGTGCTATATAAACCAATATGCAAGCGAGATAAGAAAGAGGCCTACCTTGTCCAGATGCTCGATGAAGTCCATCGTTGAGCACTTTGACCCAAAGCTATATACCTGCAACTAGTTCTCAACAACCAAGCAAAGCAAGCATATGGTGATAATATAAAAGGTTAGCACATTAGATAGCATAATCCATTAATATACATAGCAAATACGTGCATGGATAATAACTCAAATATTTGCAATATATCAATTGGATAGGAAATGATTATTTCTATTAATAAATGATCAGCAGAAGTGAAAATATTACAGACTTCTGTGTCGGCACGGTTCAGAACGGATAAACTAAGTTCGTTCCAGCTGGGCCTCCACCACTTCAATCCTCCACCAAAGGCAAGCTCATAAAAGAGAAACAATGAGGTTCTCAATCAATAAGGGAAGATCTTGGGGGATGAACATTGTGTTCAAACTTAAAGGACAAAGGGATGCAAACTCAATATGAAGTAAATAATTTCTCCAGAGTAACTTTGCTCTCAAAGTTGAATTCTTTCTCTTCTTTTTCGTAGCTCGGAATTGGCCCATTTATAGCCTTCAAAATGGTACTGAAGGGTCGAGTTGGAACGTTTCCAGTATATGGAAGGCCAAGGATCATAGATCTCTTGTCGTGACATGGAAAGCCGACATTAATTTTCATTTTCTGGCACGAATCCTGATGTGCGCGGGTTGTAGTGGAGCAGCCTGTGTATACGCATGTTGTATAGTAGGCAAGATGCGTACATGTTGAAAAATATGTATTTTTAGCTCTGGATTTTACAAACATGGATGATAAGTTTGCATAGGGAAATGGAAAAAGGCCTTCTATGCAAGATTGCATAGGGTGAGGCAAATCTTGCTATAACAATAATTACACATCATTTAACGAAAGTGGTCAAAATTTCTCAAACTTGAATCAATCTTTGAAATTTACCAATAAAAAAATAATGCCATCCACTTGTCATCCACAATTGGGTTTGGTTGGTTTAAATTATGACGTGTTGATTTGCAGCTACTTACAATGGTCACAATTTTATGCTACTTACAATGGTCACGATTTTATTTTCTAAGACACTTTGGCATGTTCTCATTTTTCATTGTCTGACTAGTAGATTTCATCATGTTATCGTAGATTTCATCATGAAATATTTATATTTTAGCTACTCCTTATTAATAGTGTATAAAAAATTTACATCAACTACAAACTAGAATTAATCACTACATCTAGAATTGCGTGTGATTATAAGAAATTAGAGAAACAACATCACATAAGAATACAATGTTATATGACTAGCCTACACTAATACTGGACTAAAAATATGAAATAAATCAGATAGGCACAACATGCTAGAAACACAAAAGTTAGAGAGCTAACAAGGTCACTAAGGGATAGGATTAGACCTAAGAGGAATTTTTTTCCACTTTCTATTTCAAACATTAGTCCAACTGGTAAAGTTTTTATGAGTTGGTGGTTTTGTAATAAGGATTAAATTTACATAAGGAATTGTAGGCTCAAATTGATCTAGATTGATAATGACATCCGTTTTTAATGTTTGAATTGTCTTATTGATGGAGTAATTTTCCCTCTTCTTAAAATACTTCTTCGAAAAATATTTTTCTTGACATTTCACATGAATTTCCATAGAATATACTAGTTAGTTCCGAAAAACAATGACATAACAATTTTGAAATATGGTAATGCACATATATATTATCAAGGAAAAAACAAGCGACATGAAATTTCCTTTGAACAAAATTTTACAAGTTAAATGAGTATATGTAAATAAATAAACATACTAACCTTGCAAGTTCAAAATATGAGCTATGTAGATCGAGAATTGGATTTGTTCAACCGATGGGTGATGGAAAAAATAAACAACTCAAACAAAAGCCACGAACAATGTCACAACTATAGCAAATGTGTCAAAAAGTCTCTTAAAGTCAAGTATATATAGATCAATTATCGTCGATATAGTGGCGAAAATGCATGAGTTGACGCGCAAAAAGTGAACTAGCCGTTGCAAGCCACGTGTGTTAGCAAGTGTGCTGAGATAGTCAGCAGTCGTCGCTATAGCGACAAACTTTTGTCACAATAGCGATGATAATCACTGTCAATTTAATAAAAAAAATGAAAAAAATGCTTAACTTACTACATATTTTTTGACGAATGTAAGAAACTTGAAGAAGTTTCATGGAAAAATCCGCCCATATGTAGTAGTGTGGTGACAGTGTTATTATTATAGACACATCCTCTAAAAAGGTGAAGGGATACAAAATCATAGAGGTGTTGAGGGTTGAGATAAGATAGGTCTACTCTTCCCTATGTACACAAATCAAACACATTCCAGCTACTAAGACTATACACAATTTATAATGAAATTTCACTAAGGATAAGTGAGTTTAGACACAAGGTAGCGCATTAGTAAATTTTTACCACCTTAACAACTCATTTAACTATAACAACTGCACTTATGCAGTAAACAACAGACATTGGTCAACACAACCAGATCCCTGTAGGACTACACGGTACAAGCTTCAAGTGCCCAAGGAAACTGGAATTCAATCCAAGGATTGTAATACATTGTCGGTAAGTAATGCAGCACATCGATTAATTACAAGGGTAAGTACTGGAACACGTGGGCGTGGAGTGAGCCTGGAAGCTGCCACTGCGCTGTAGAGGGGCCAACGACTGTGCACGAGTGATCTCAATAACAAACGTGTTACAGGGGTAGACGATTTCGAGAAGGCCCGGTGTGAAATTTAATATGGACGGACAGAAGATTTAACGTCTACCAACTCGGCCTTACTTCTCGTGGAATTAGATTCTGCGATTAAGTTTAAAAAGTTTTATCTCTTGCACGAATTTAGAAGGAGAAAGATCACTGGAAAAATGGTGTGGACGCGCAGTGTTCAACCTGTAACGCAATGGAACACAATTTCACTATTCCAACAAATTGGATTACAGAAATAAAACAACATTTGAAACACAATTTCACTATTCCAACTAATTTGATTATAGGATTAAAACAACGTTGGAACAAAAAATCACTGTTCTAACTAATTTAATTATGGAAATGAAACAACATTGGAACACAAATTTTCACATAAATTCTATAAGTGAACCCACAAGTTTAACAAAAATTTGACATAGAATTTCACATACTTGACGCGAGCGCGAAGGGTAAACGACATCCGGTACAGAAACAAAATGTTCAATGTTATTACTCAACCATCACAGAGTTATTCAAGCAAGGTGAGGGGTAGAACATTTTGTTAGGGCAACAATCCAAAAGATATGCACAAATCTGACTAACGGAAATTAAAGTACCATAACCGGAGGCGATGAATCTAAAGAGGCTTGTCCCGCACTTGCGCTCCATCCTTCTCCTTCTCGCTAACCACTGAGACCTCACCGATACCTCCCATCCATCACTATGGGTACTCTTCTTCCCCCCTGAGCTCCCCGAGCTGCAAAGGGGCCATGCACACAAACCAAAGAAGGCTAGCTCCCTACTCGCCTCGCAACGTCGAGCGACCACTCATTATCCGAGATGGGTTTCCCAACTCCCACAAGAAAAATAAGTCAAGAGTAAAATCCGACAACATAACCTTACGCATACCAGACATCTCCATTCTCCTCCTTGCCATTTCTTTAATAGAGTTTACTTAGTGACTTCTTTCCCAAACACACATCAAATTATTTTTATTAAAAATTAATTAGAAAAAACCTCCCCCATAAACATGTCACCCGATCCCTTAGTTGCACCAGAAATTCATTTAATTATTTAATTTAAAAGGTCAATTTTTCTCACCCACCTAAAAGCGTTCCTAAAAACACTCCTCTATGTCCCTTTATTCCCTTACATTCATTTTAATGATTGATGTATTTCTTAAAGCTTAGTTGAGTTCGAAATTAAAAAGTTATTTAGACTAGATTCCCTACTATGTTCCACGTTCCTTTTGAGTTAAAGTTTCCCCTTTTTGTCTAAGTTCAGAATTAGCAAGTTTATACATAAACAACAATTTACCTTTTTAATAATTTAATCTTCCACTAAAATTTAAATATTTTTTACCCTATTTTCTTCATCCCTTTTATTACTTGCTTACTTAATTTTTTATTTTATTTTGTTTTCAAGACCTATTTAGACCTAGGCTTTAAATTCTTTAGGCTCAACAGAATTTGTTTTTAAGGGAAATTTTATAATTATTAAACTTTACTCATTAAATCATTCATTTTAAGGCTGACTCAGTCCTAAGAAGATATATTTTTCTAGGTACTAGGTTCATTAACTCACCAATGTTAAAATCGTGACATGCCCTTCAAGACGCACTACGTTCTCCAAGGGTGCCACTCGCTTGTATTCAAGTTTCATTTACGCAACATGCTCTTGAAGATGCACTACGTGTTCCAAGGGTGTCACTCGTCTTTTGACTGATTTTAGTAGACATCAAACCCCTGGAGTCAATACTTCGTCAGGTGACCTTGTGGGAGACTAAGGGCCTCTAAGGAATAAGGACCCTGCCTTATTGTGCGCCCCTTAGAATCATCGTGAGCAACTGTCACAATCTGCTCTCACGACATCGTGGATCTCTCGAACTGGGTAATCATTAACCTATAGTTTGATCCACAATGGAAGTGCTAGTAGTTGTGGCAGGGTCGCTGCCACACCTCTCCCTAAATATCTTTGGTTGTTGCGCATGACCCCTTTACTCCAAATGTGATTTTTGTTAGCAAGTTATCGTCAGCCTACATCCATCAACGAAACATAACAGCAATCAAAATCAACATCAAAATATACCAGTCATATGTCACATATGAAATATCAAAAATACTCAAACTATAACAGTCCACTCCCTGACTCAATCTGGAGTCCAAGGAGGTCCATCGATGCCATTAGCATCCTCAAACGATGCAGAGTCCTGCACACTCAAGAAAAACCAGTCAATAGCACATGTTGATATAAATATAATAAAATAACATATCATCAAATCCACAACATCATCATAATCCATAATCGAAACAGTCAATCATATAATGAACCAAATCACTTACACGCAAGTGTCCTCAAAGAATAAGTCCAATCAGGTGTGCGCAAGAGTGGGATGTTACACAATTACCTATTGCAATGTCTTTGATAGTCTCCTTGTTAAAGAAAGTGTAAATATACATATTGAACCAGTTCAATTCTGGCACCCAGTGCTGTGTAAACATAAATCACGATTCAATTTTTACATTGTTCAAGAGAATTTTGTTAGATAATTCAAACACATGTTGGTTGGGGTAGAGCCTATGAGAATAACTCAGGAAGCTGAGGATTTTTTCAACAGAAAAGACATTTGCATTCAAGAGGAAAACCATACATACATCTGGTTGTATGGTTGCCAAGAAAATCTCCTTCTACTCCCCATGTTTGCCAGTGATAGATATTTTGTCGTGAAATTTTTTCGATAGTATATGACCTTGTGCATTTTATTTGACAAGAAAAGAAAAAGACAATTCATTACATTGTCTTTTCGAGTTGGTAACACAATGGTAAGGAATTTGGCACATATGAAAGAATTCTCAAAAACACTTAGTGAATTCAATCTAAAAGAAGCACAACCTCTGGGAGGTTTTGACCCCTAGGGTTTATTTTTGCAATACTTAACATCCATAAGATAGAATAATCTCTTCACGAGATTTGACAAGGAAACATGTAACAATCTGTATGCAAAAAAGGACATCAATGGATGTAGTGAGGACTTGTCGACACAAATAAGCTCAAATACCAAAAGGCAAAGCAAAGAAAGACAAAGGGGGAAAGCACTACCAATTTCTGGTCTTCCTCCAATCCCTAGGAATGTAAGAGCTCCTCCTTTGGACAAAGAACACGACAAAAAAATATAACGGAGAAGAGAGTAATGACACATGTATTGGAGATGATGGAAAAGAGCAACCACGCCATGTCAATCTTGAATGCACACATGTAGTCCCACAACAAAAAAGGAAATGAAACCCAAATATAGACAATTTGTAAGATCCAGGAAGTTCAGGAGATGTTGATGATATGTAGATCGACCATACAAAGCTACCCGACTAGGTAGACCAAAGAAAAATATAGGATATTACATAGGAGTTCACAAGAGAAGAACCAATATTGTTTGAGTAGGACTCCTTGACGCTGCACAATACTCAATACAACAATCATTAAAGGAAACTGCACATAGACAAGGTCAGTCTCAAAAATAGAAAGTTAGTTCATGGATCAAGTGATGTGGTGGATGTCTCAAGAATTGGAGCATATTACCTCATGAAACTACATTGTTCCATAGGAGATTCACTTTTATATTCAATTTCCGACCAACAGTTGCATAACATTATATTGAAGAAGAGAATAAGTGAGCTTGAGGAGGCACTGACT
>JZKD02S1674236.1:66742-92681 GCA_000966675.3 Picea glauca | reverse complement strand
GGGAGTAAGAGGAATTTTAGGTTTGCCTCTATCTTATGCAGTTTCTTCTTCGAGCAAGTTCCAGGTTTGGGACCTAGAGTCGATATTCTTCCGAGAGGACCTTGAGATACAACCATGGCACGATGGACCGAGGTAATGAGACGACAGGGCGGAGGTAGGGTTCCCACACCCTACAATGAGGATTTCTTCTACTGGTGGCAGCAACAGGTCATCGCTTTGGATGATTATCCCTATGCAGGGATCAACTTCAAAGCGGATCCATACATGCCACTCCCACCAGGGATCACCTACGGGGACATAGGTATGTCAAATGTTTTTAAATATTTCATTTTTTTGTATTTTTGTATATTGAAACAAAAATATTTTTGGATGATGCTAAAGTACTAATTAGACACGTGTGTAACGCAGACGTGGGTCCACGACGGTCGGAAGGGATTCCTCGACATTGACGGAGGAACCGAGGAGACGAGGTGGCGAGAGGAAAAGCTAAGAGAGTCCTAC
Organism: Picea glauca; assembly: GCA_000966675.3. Taxonomy (NCBI): domain Eukaryota; kingdom Viridiplantae; phylum Streptophyta; class Pinopsida; order Pinales; family Pinaceae; genus Picea; species Picea glauca. Next base: position 92,180 of record JZKD02S1674236.1, on the reverse strand, counting down.
AAAATGTGTAGGGAAACCTGTCTTGTTTGACTCATAGGATTCCCATGGTTCAGGTAGAGGATATGCCAGAAGCCATGCAGTGGCATGTGATATACCAGATATAAAATGTATGCAGAACTGAAATAAAATGCTAGCTCAACTTAACAATCGAATTAACAATACTTGATCATGTGATATTTTTAACTTTATATCAATACAATCATAATATGTTACCCTCAAAGTCATTTTAAAGACTTACTACAAACACAAAATCAAACATCCATCTTAAATTATTAATAACTTTTTATAAGATTTTTTCAATCAAAGTGTCCTATAAATATTGTATGATGTGTTACTTGGTCATGTGACATTTCTAACTTTATCATTGTAGACGCTTAACATGTCAACCTCAAAATACTCTTCAAAGACTTACTATGAAAAACAATCAAATATGCATCTTAAATTGTTGATAATCTTATGTAGGAATTTTCCAATCAACTTGAAATCACTTGAAAGATTTACTAAAAAAAAAATCAAACACGCATATTAAATTGTCTATAACCTTATGTAGGAATTTTGCAATCAACTTGTCATATAAGCACCATGAGTTGTAAGGACTCACTTTACACCTTAACTTATTCAATACTTTTACATAGAACAACTTTCAAACTTTTTCTTATAAAATAGTGATATAAAAAAGTCTCCACACATTGTTCCACCAATCCAATCGGATTATGACATTGAGCATCAATTTATGATATCATAATTTATCTATTAATTTTGAATGAACTCCTTTCAACGCGCATTTGATTAAATTTGGACTAATTTCTATCCAAACTTTTTTCAAAATGGACCAATCTCATTGTTACAATAGTGTTCATTGAAATCTCATATCTATAATGCACTAGTTTTTATGATGTGCTACTTGATCATGTGATATTTTTAGCATTATAGCAACATAATCATAATATGTTACCTTCAAAATCAATTTAAAGACTTACTACAAATGCAAAATCAAACATCCATCTTAATTTATTAATAACTTTTTATAAGACTTTTCCAATCAAAGTGTCATATAAATATTGTATGATGTGTTACTTGGTCATGTGGCATTTCTAACTTTATCACTGTAGACACAGAACATGCCAACCTCAAAATCATTTCAAATACTTACTATGAAAAACAATCAAATATGCATCTTAAATTGTTGATAATCTTATGTAGGATTTTTCTAATCAACTTGAAATCACTTGAAATATTTACTAAAAAAAACAATCAAACATACACCTTAAATTGTCGATAACCTTATGTAGGACTTTTCCAATCAACTTGTCATATAAGCATCATGAGTTGTAGGGACTCACTTTACACCTTAACTTATTTAATACTTGTCCATAGAACTTCTTTCAAACGTTTCCTTATAAACTAGTGATTTAAAAAGTCTCCACACATTTTTCCACCAATTCAATCAAATTATGACATTGAGCATCAATTTATGATATCATAATTTATCTAGTAATTTTGAATGAACTCATTTCAACACTCATTTTATTAAATGAGGACTAATTTATATCCAAAGCATTTTAAAAATGGACCAATCCCATTCTTACAATAGTGGTCGTCAAAATCTCATATCTATAATTTACTAGTTTTTATGATGTGCTACTTGATCATGTGATATTTTTAGCTTTATAGAAATACAATCATAATATGTTACCGTCAAAATCAATTTAAAGACTTACTACAAACGCAAAATCAAATATCAAGCTTAAATTGTTAATAACGTTCTATTAGAGTTTTTCAATCGAAGTGTCATATAAATATCATATGATGTGTTACTTGGTGACGTGAAATTTCTAACTTTATCATTGTAAACACATAACATGTCAACCTCGAAATCACTTCAAAGACTTACTATGAAAAAAAATCAAATATGCATCATAAATTGTTGATAATCTTATGTAGGAATTTTCCAATCAACTTGAAATCTTTTGAATGATTTACTAAAAAAACCAGTCAAACACACATCTTAAATTGTTGATTATGTAGGACTTTTCCAATCAACTTTTCATATAAGCACCATGAGTTGTAAGGACTCACTTTACACCTAACTTATTTAATAATTTTCCATAGAACTCCTTTCAAACATTTCCTTATAAACTAGTGATTTAAAAATGTCTCCACACATTTTTCCACCAATTCAATCAGATTATGACATTGAGCATCAATTTATGATATCATAATTTATCTATTAATTTTGAATGAACTCATTTCAACACTGATTTTATTAAATTAGGACTAATTTCTATCCAAAGCCTTTTAAAAATGGACTAATCCCATTCTTACAATAGTGGTCGTCGAAATCTCATATCTATAATGCACTAGTTTTTATGATGTGCTACTTGATCATGTGATTTTTTAAGCTTTATAGAAATATAATCATAATATGTTATCCTCAAAATCAATTTAAAAACTTACTACAAACAAAAAATCAAACATCCGTCTTAAATTATTAATAACGTTTTATAAGACTTTTCCAATCAAAGTGTCATGTAAATATCTTATGATGTGTTACTTCGTCACGTGGCATTTCTAACTTTATCATTGTAGACACCTAACATATCAACCTCGAAATCACTTCAAATACTTACTACGAAAAAAAAATCAAATGTGCATCTTAATTGTTGATAATCTTATTTAGGAATTTTCCAATCAACTTGAAATCACTTGAAAGATTTACTAAAAAAAACAATCAAACACGCATCTTAAATTGTCGATAACCTTATGTAGAAATTTTCCAATCAACTTGTCATATAAGCACCATAAGTAGTAAAGACTCACTTTACATCTTAATTAACTTATTTAATACTTTTCCATAGAACTTCTTTCAAACTTTCCCTTATAAACTAGTGATATAAAAACAATCTCCACACATTTTTCCACCAATTCATTTGGATTATGAAATTGAGCATCAATTTATGATATCATAATTTATCTATTAATTTTGAATGAACTCTTTTAAACACTCATTTTATAAAATTAGGACTAATTTCTATCCAAACCCTTTTAAAAATTGACCAATCCCATTGTTACAATATTGTTTGTTGAAATCTCATATCTATAATGTACTAGTTTTTATGATGTTCTATTTGATCATGTGATATTTTAAACTTTATATCAATAGAATCATAATATGTTATCCTCAAAATATTTTTAAAGACTTACTACAAACACAAAATCAAACATCCATCTTAAATTATTAATAAATTTTTATAAGATTTTTCCAATCAAAGTGTCCCATAAATATTGTATGATGTGTTACTTGGTCATGTGACATTTCTAACTTTATCATTGTAGACACATAACATGTCAACCTCGAAATACTCTTCAAATAATTACTATGAAAAACAATCAAATATGCATCTTAAATTGTTGATAATCTTATGTAGGAATTTTCCAATCAACTTGAAATCACTTGAAAGATTTACTAAAAAAACAATCAAACACGCATCTTAAATTGTCTATAACCTTATGTAGGAATTTTCCAATCAACTTGTCATATAAGCCCCATGAGTTGTAAGGACTCAATTTACACCTCAACTTATTCAATACTTTTCCATAGAACTTCTTTCAATTTTTTTCTTATAAACTAGTGATATAAAAAAGTCTCCACACATTGTTCCACCAATTCAATTGGATTATGACATTGAGCATCAATTTATGATATCATAATTTATCTAGTAATTTTGAATGAAATCCTTTCAACGCTCATTTGATTAAATTTGGACTAATTTCTATCCAAACCCTTTTCAAAATGGACCAATCTCATTGTTACAATAGTGTTCATTGAAATCTCATCTCTATAATGCACTAGTTTTTTATGATGTGCTACTTGATCATGTGATATTTTTAGAATTATAGAAACATAATCATAATATGTTACCTTCAAAACCAATTTAAAGACTTACTACAAACGCAAAATCAAACATCCATCTTAATTTATTAACAACTTTTTATAATACTTTTCCTATCAAAGTGTCATATAAACATCGTATGATGTGTTAGTTGGTCATGTGGAATTTCTAAATTTATCACTATAGACACAAAACATGCCAACCTCAAAATCATTTCAAATACTTACTATGAAAAACAATCAAATATGCATCTTAAATTGTTGATAATCTTGTGTAGGAATTTTCCAGTCAATTTGAAATCACTTGAAATATTTACTAGAAAAAACAATCAAACATACACCTTAAATTGTCGATAATCTTATGTAGGACTTTTCCAATCAACTTGTCATATAAGCGCCATGAGTTGTAAGGACTCACTTTACACCTTAACTTATTTAATACTTTTCGATAGAACTTCTTTCAAACTTTTCCTTATAAACTACTGATATAAAAAGTCTCCACACATTTTTCCACCAATTCAATTGGATTATGACATTGAGCATCAATTTATGATATCATAATTTATCTAGTAATTTTGAATGAACTCATTTCAACACTCATTTTATTAAATTAGGACTAATTTCTATCCAAAGCCTTTTAAAAATGGACCAATCCCATTCTTACAATAGTGGTCATCGAAATCTCATATCTATAATGCACTAGTTTCTATGATGTGCTACTTGATCATGTGATTTTTTTAGCTTTATAAAAATATAATCATAATATGTTACCCTCAAAATCAATTTAAAAACTTACTACAAACACAAAATCAAATATCCATTTTAAATTATTAATAACTTTTATAAGACTTTTCCAATCAAAGTGTCATATAAATATCTTATGATGTGTTACTTCGTCATGTGACATTTCTTAGAACTTTTTTCAAACTTTTCCTTATAAATTGGTGATATAAAAAAGTCTCCATACATTTTCCACCAATTCAACTGGATTATGACATTAAGCATCAATTTATGATATCATAATTTATCTAGTAATTTTCAATGAACTCCTTTCAACACTCATTTTATTAAATTTAAACTAATTTCTAACTAAACCCTTTTAAAAATGGACTAATCCCATTTTTACAATAGTGTTTATTGAAATCTCATATCTATAATGCAATAGTTTTTATGATGTGCTACTTGATCATGTGATATTTTTAGCATTATAGCAACATAATCATAATATGTTACCTTCAAAATCAATTTAAAGACTTACTACAAACGCAAAATCAAACATCCATCTTAATTTATTAATAACTTTTTATAAGACTTTTCCAATCAAAGTGTCATATAAATATTGTATGATGTGTTACTTGGTCATGTGGCATTTCTAACTTTATCACTGTAGACACAGAACATGCCAACCTCAAAATCATTTCAAATACTTACTATGAAAAACAATCAAATATGCATCTTAAATTGTTGATAATCTTATGTAGGATTTTTCTAATCAACTTGAAATCACTTGAAATATTTACTAAAAAAAACAATCAAACATACACCTTAAATTGTCGATAACCTTATGTAGGACTTTTCCAATCAACTTGTCATATAAGCATCATGAGTTGTAGGGACTCACTTTACACCTTAACTTATTTAATACTTGTCCATAGAACTTCTTTCAAACGTTTCCTTATAAACTAGTGATTTAAAAAGTCTCCACACATTTTTCCACCAATTCAATCAAATTATGACATTGAGCATCAATTTATGATATCATAATTTATCTAGTAATTTTGAATGAACTCATTTCAACACTCATTTTATTAAATGAGGACTAATTTATATCCAAAGCATTTTAAAAATGGACCAATCCCATTCTTACAATAGTGGTCGTCAAAATCTCATATCTATAATTTACTAGTTTTTATGATGTGCTACTTGATCATGTGATATTTTTAGCTTTATAGAAATACAATCATAATATGTTACCGTCAAAATCAATTTAAAAACTTACTACAAACACAAAATCAAACATCCATCTTAAATTATTAATAACTTTTATAAGACTTTTCCAATCAAAGTGTCATATAAATATCTTATGATGTGTTACTTCGTCATGTGACATTTCTTAGAACTTCTTTCTAACTTTTCCTTATAAATTAGTGATATAAAAAAGTCTCCATACATTTTCCACCATTTCAACTGGATTATGACATTAAGCATCAATTTATGATATCATAATTTATCTAGTAATTTTCAATGAACTCCTTTCGACACTCATTTTATTAAATTTAAACTAATTTCTAACTAAACCCTTTTAAAAATGGACTAACCCCATTTTTACAATAGTGTTTATTGAAATCTCATATCTATAATGCAATAGTTTTTATGATGTATTATTTAATCATGTGATTTTTTTAACTTTATAGAAATACAATCATGTGATTTTTTTACCCTCAAAATCAATTTAAAGAATTACTACAGATGAAAAATCAAGCATCCATCTTAAATTATTAATAATTTTTTATAAGACTTTTCGAATCAAAATATCATGTAAATATAAATATCATATTTTTTAAAAACTTGTTTTACACCTTAATTTATTTAATACATTTCTATAAAGTTTCTTTAATATGTTTTCATAAAGTTTCTTTATTAAAGTTTTTTCTTAGAATCACATTTATATATGTTTCATCCACTACTTTTCAACATAACCTTATTTCAATTTCATTNAAAAAAAAAAAAAAGGGAAAGTAAAAATATGTTGAAACCTTGCACTTAAAATATAATATTTTTATAGCATGTCACTTAGTCATGTGACATTTCTAACTTCATCATTGTAAATGTCTAACATATTAACATCAAAATCATTTAAATCTTTGATCTAGATTTATGAGTGGAACAAAATGAAACACAAATCTATAGCATTAACACAAATATACAGAGAACAATAACAGAGGTATAGTGAAACTTAATTTCTATTCAATAAAGAAATATGTTGAAACTGTAAAACGCAAAATGAAACAATCTTGCTTGAACAGTGATAGCTAATATCTTAGAAGAGATGTGGAGGCTATGCACATTTGTCTCAACACATTACAATCAGACCTACAAACCTTTTTAGCATCAATAAGTAATCAAAAAACCCTAGACATCCAAAAACCTAACCCTAGGAGATGAAGCGCCAAAATTCATGTGGGACTTGATGGGGTAAGTTGGTACATCAACTTCCAGGGGTCGTAACTTTTGCATACGATCTTCATTTTAGGCGCATGCTAGCATGTTGGAAAGGTCTATCCAAGGAATATGCATTATTTTGTCACACTCTGACTCCATCTACAATGTGATTGTGGCGGGCCCAAAAAATGTTGTTTAGGGCCTCAAAACGACTCTGAAAGTTTAGGACCTGAAAAGATAGAAAAAAATTGCTAAGATGAAAACTATATGTGATCCAGTTGGAAGAGGTGGGTGGCCACCGATATCCACATGCATTAATCCTCCCTCCTTGGGAAGCAATGATCTCCATTGCATTGAGTTCCCCCATCAGATGAGGAAATTTCTATTGAATTTGGCCTTAGGTGAGCCACTTGCCTTGGTGCAAGAGCTACCCCACTTTGACAACATGATAAATATAAAGCTTATGTTGGTGAGTTCCCTTGACCTATGTGTCCATGATCTGATCAGTGGATGCGTGTTCCATGCAGTCAAGGTTGAGCTCTGTCGATGTCAACTTTTCTGATATCTTTGAGGTGTCCAATAAGGGTGGAAAGTATGGCCGAAGGAGGTCCACATTAAACACTGGGTGCAAGCCAAGGAAGGGGGGAATGTTGAGCTCAAAATCATTTTCACCCATAGCCTTGGTGATGGTGTAAGGTCCATAGAGGAGTGGATGAATGTTCCGATGGGGTCCTTCAAGGCATTCTTTCTGCAAGTGCAAACAAACTTTATCTCCCACCTAAAACTTGTGTGGCACCCGGTGTTGATAATGGCGCTACTTGTACTTGGCATTGGACTTCTGAAAAATATCTTGAACCTATTGGTGGATGTGTTGTACTCATTCAATGAATTGTGTGGCTTTTTCGGCTTTGGTTTGAGCATGGGACTATTCTTCTTGTGTGGACGCGAGGGGTAGTACAACATCCATGGGACCCAATGGTTAAAATCCCAACCCTTCTGAAAGGGGTTGTGGTTGGTTGAGCTATGTATGTCTCTATTGTAACTGTGTTGAACATAGGGAAGACTCTCATCCCAAGTGTGTGGATGCTTGGAATTGTACATGCACAAGATATGCATGATCATGTTGTTGACGACCTAGGTTTGGCCATCCGTTTGGGGGTGGAAGGTCGTGGATTTGGTGAGCTTGGTGTCCAACCATGACCAAAGGCTTGACAAGAATGTGTTGAGGAACTGATTGTCCTGATACGAAATGATGGTTTTTGGTATCCCAAAATGTACCCACACCTGTTCGAAGAAGATCTTAGCACTGGACTCCGCTGTGATGCTCTTCTTGTAGGAGGCCATAATCACCATCTTGGAAAATCGATCAACAACCATGATAACACAGTCATTTCCCTGCTTGGTTGAAGGGAGGCCCAACATGTAGTCCATCGAGATGGATTTCCACGGCCCGTCGGGATTAGACAGAGGGGTGTATATGCCTTGTTTCTTAATGGTTGGTTTGGCAATGAAATAGGTTGCGCAAGACTTGATATACTTGTTGACATCCTATTGAAGTTTTGACCAATAGAAATTTTTCTACAACACTTCCACTGTATTTGCTATGCCAAAGTGTCCTGCTAACCGACTGTAGTGAGATGCCTAAATCATATTTTCTCACTTGCTTGATGGGACGCAGATAGTTATTGGAGATTCCAATGTGGTAATCAAAGTTATGTTAGATAAATCATCCCCCTTGGGTATCAAGCTTACAATGATCATTACTTGACTTAAAAAGGAGGCCAAAAACCACCTCAAAATTTAATTTTATCATGTGCTACGTTATAATGTCCCTAATCTAGACCCTTTGTAATTGTACATATAGGTTCGTGAGTCGTTGGTACCAATTGTAAATGTAAATGTACATGTAGGCTATTGAGTCATTGGCACCTATTTTTGGTCCTAAGCGCACGTAAGTAGTGCTCGGATAATTGTTATAAAAGAAAGGGTGCGCACATTTAATAGTGTTGCACATACCTAAGTAAGTTCACAGTTTATCGCACAAGTTGTAGGTTGGGAAAAGCCCGACCCAACCACCAAAATGGCGACAACTTAGAAAGCACCTACCCAATGTCACCTTAGGTAGGTGTTCCTGTCACTTTAGAGGTGAGGTAGTGTAATAAGCCTATTTCCCCTAGATTGTAACTAATCATTACTTGTGATTTCCATGCTATGGAATGTGAACAATGTAAATGTATTATTGTTTAGATTTCCAATAAATGACTGTGGGGGTGAAGCCTTGAAGACCTGGCCATGATATCTCTAGAGGAAAGAGTGAGGAAAATGATAGAGAGGGTTGCCAGTAAATTTTATAATTCCATGGGAGGGAATGGTGAGGGAAACCATGACTGGTTGAGATGACCCATGCCATGCAATACTCTATTGAATTAAAAATGTTCACAACCCAAGATTGCCCTCTGGCCTAGAAAATTCATTTACCAGTCAAGCTGGTAGTTGAAAGTACTCTTCAGAAAATAATGAAATAATGGGAAAAGTACCTATCTAGAAATTTTTTATCTGACTCATGAATTTGGGGATTTGACCCACAAAATATTGTTGTGTAAGGCAAGAAAGGGACAAAGAAGGAAAGAAAGGAGGAATGGATAGAAGAGAATTTTAGAAAGAAGAGAATGTGTGAGGCTCTCCAGTTCATAAGGAGAAATAAAGGATTAATTTGTTTTAGTTACAAGAGAGAACCAGAGAGAGGATCTTTGAGAATTTGTAGAAATCATGACCTGAGGAAAAGGTCACGAGCTTGATGCTAAGGGAGCATATGATAAACCTCACAGAGGCTGTGACAGCGAGAGGATGTTTGATAATTCATAGAAGTTTCCATAGTGATATCATGGCTTGGCACGGGGGTGGCCAGAGTGCTAAGAGTGAATGCATCTAAGCATATGGTTGGGTGGAAATGAGAACACCCACACTCAGTTGGTTGATGATTGGCTATAATAGATAAGTACTTCTTAGTACTTCCTAGACTTTGTATAGTGGAATTGAAATGTGTTGTTGGATGTCTATGCCTGTGATAGAAATATGCATTGCATGATTAATACTGATAATGCTTGCTTTCAAGTGATTGTATGACAACAAGTTTGGTGCATGCTTTGCACAGTCGAATATAATTGTCCTGTAACATTCTGAGACAAAGAAAGTAAACCTCTCTCTTTTCTTTCTATGTACATAATAAATAGAGGCATAGAAATAAAGTTAAATTTGTAACTTGATGCAGTGATGGTTCCACGAGAAAGGAAATTAGAACCATAGGAAATGATTGACGATCCTAGGAAGGGATGTAATGTTGCGATAATGGAAAATTTTCTTAGCTTGTTGGAATGTTAGAATTTCTGACTCAGAGAATCTGGCCGACTGAATATTTTGAAGTAGAGTTTGAATACTATCTCTTGTCAATGGTTTTATGCTTATTTATGTCTAGAAAAGGAAAATTGTCAGTAATGGGTTTTAAAGGAATTTGGGGACATAAGAATTTGACCTTGTGTTGGTTGGAAATTCATCAAAGTATTTCCCAAGGACCAAATCTGCAACTATAGAGTCAAGATATTCTCTACGGTACTACCCCAGTCCTTTTGAACTCCTTGAATTACATTTCCTATTGTGGAATTTGAGTTATGTAGACAAAGGGTGTTCCCTTCAAACCATTCTCCCAAGCGATTGATGACTCGGGTCTGTGGACTTAACCAAATATTGGATAGGAGTCATGGGTGTATCCCTTGGGGATTTCCAAAATCCCATATGACCGGGACCCAAAACCCTTGCTACACCCCAAAGGAGCTAAGTTATTTGGGTTTCAGGACTCTGGTATTTCGACACTTCGGGGAACATAAACATCGTAAAAGTGCTAAAAAACCTGAACGTCGAAGTCACGAAGCGATGAGAGTCGTCAATCCAAGGCAGGATCATCCCTGACTGTTGAATCGAATTCACAAAATATTGTGGACATCTGATCAACCATACAGTGGAAAGATAAGGTAAGGGGAGGGATGACCAACAACAAGCAGTCATCCTACTTGACGACCTTCTCAACCGGTTACCCTCTGGAGCTAACGGCCAAGAATGTGTGGACTACGGGGACGCAGAGCCACGAATCCCCATCAGTTGTTGGATCAAACCAGGGAAGATTATGGGCCATCCGATCATTATTTGGCTCTTCAGATATATCCCACTTCGGGTGATTCAGAATTTAAGGTGTGTAGTTTCCCCAAAGGCCGGAGTGACATCAACAGATGACATGGCCAAAGTACATGGTGGAGTATGAATGTGTTGCAGAGGCACTGCATGTCAACATGTGGTTAAGCCATGTGTCCCGCTGACTCATCATCTAGGGTACAGGGTTGGAGATATGGGAACCACGTGTATGTTTGGTGGCATATGGTAGTAGGGACACCTATGCAGAATGCCACGTACACAAGAGGGACCCGCTTCGGAGGTTCGGGGCTTCGGAACTCTGGGTGTTTGGAGTGCTAAGATGAAATCTCCAAAGCACCGAAAGCCAAAGCAAGTGGTAGGGAAGTCCAAAACTCCGGAACTTCAGGGATCCACGAGGTTTGAGATGTTGGTACATGAGAATATCGCCAAACATGGATGATTTTAGGGGTTAAATTTCGCTCATGGGATGATTTTCCATGGTTTTTCCCAAAAAACGATTCACTATTCTAAAAATAATTTGCCCAAATTCTATAGGATAAAATTATTTTACATTAAAAATCACCAAACTTTTATACAAACTATATAAAATCCTTAGAAATTTGAATATTTTTACAAAAATATTGCCAAACATTTTATAGTTGGCATATGAAGGATTAGTAAGATTCGCCAAGGTTTCTACATTTTAAAATAAATTTCCATCCTTAAAATCATCCTTGTTGTTGAAGTGCCAAAGTTCAAAGTACGTGGTGGGAGTTCTAGAACTTCGGAACTCCAAGACTCCAGGGAAAAGCTAGAGGATGTAGGGAGGCAGTTTAAACACCGAAGCATTGAAGCTTCCCTGATGAAATGTCAAGCCCCGAAAGGACGGGCTTTTGTGTGTCATGATGATGTGGCATGTTTGGATAGCTCCATGTGGCATCGTGATATTGGACATGAATTAGGCATGGGACCTCACCCCTCTAGTCAAGTCCAAGCAATGCATTAAGTGCAGGTAAATCTTAACCGTTAGATCCAAAGGTGGACAGAGCTCCACCATAGATTCTGGAGTGGAGAGAGGCTTCAAGATTTTTGGTCTCCGAGAAGATTTATTGTTGTACAAAAGAGTGTGGAAAGGTCTAATTCTATAGGATTAGGTTCCATCATCGATCGCATGGTAAGGTAAAAGATAAAACAAGAAGCATCAAGGTTTTGGAAGTGAATAACCCTATGACTACTCGACAAAGACATTCCCCTATAAACCCTTCTTCTACAACCACGTTATTGCCAAAGGATGAAGATCTGGGCTATGAAAGTTCCATGTTGGATGTTACAAGGAAAGTGAAGCCATGTGGATGCCACATGGCAAAGGGGGTCTCCATTGGCCAATGATACCTCGAAAAACTTTGGAAGTCCATAAATTTTGAACCAGGACTCTATTTTGGACAAGTTTATAGTCGCTGGTAAGATCTCGAAGGGAAGAATGCAATGATTACCTTACTCTAGGAAATCCAAGGAGTTGTATGACGGAGAAAAATTTTATACCCCATCCCTTAAAAGGGTACTTTGGGGGTTGGGTGTGTTACAAATTGGTATCAGAGCATACTATAACACTTGGTCTGCATGGGCTCATGGAAGAGTCGATTAAAAAAATTTATTAGAAAGAAAATTTAAGGGGGAGGACACCTTGCCCTTGTCTATCTATCAGAGAAATATTCAAACACTAAGCCTGGATGGGCTAGAAAGCAGTAACGGGACTAGTATAACAAGGAGAAGACAAGTCGGGTAGAAAATTTCCTTTGTGTTGGAAAATTTTAGCTGTTATCTACACCAGCTCCTTGATTGAGGTTTCTTCCTCAAATTCTTGTATCAAAAAAGTTAAATGCTGATGTGTGGTAGAGGGAGCATTTTTTTTTTTGGTAGAATGATAGTTATTCCTATAGGAGTGGGATTATGATGATAGGCACTAATAGAAAGATTTGGATGTGAATGGATTGAAAGGATCCGTAGCAGTAATAATTACTACTTTAATAAAGGATTAAACCATGTATATGTGTATGATCCCTCACGATCAAAGGATTGATGGAAATGGTAAGGTCAATTTACTTAACCTATAATGAATGAAAATTGTTGATGGAATAACCCAGTAAGAAAGTAAAAATGAGCCCTATAGATTGAGAACAACATTTATGAAGGTAGAAGTGAAGTGACATGAGTAAGTCCAAAGTATCATGGTTGTACTAGGGGAGTGTGTATCCCTATTAACTTAAGGGCACATCTATGTAAGAGGAATGGGTCTAGTGACCACTTTCTAAAAAGGGAGAGCATGTGCAACTCTTTGGTTCTAAAGGGAACTGAGAAACGAATTGTTTCTGGGTACAGGAATTGTTGGGCAACATTTTTATCTAATCAAACTGATAAAAAGAGCTGCAGAAATATGGAGTGATTGAGTGAGCAATCACAACAGCCTCCCTTTCTTGGTGGATAGAAAACTAATCTACCAAAATTCATGTGGGAGGAGGAGAGTGACATGTGTCCCTGGTTGTTGCTAAATAAAAGGAATAATTATGGGTGTAATGGTTATGTCTGATCTACATTTACATCCTATCCTTTGTTTTGATGAGAATAGACAAAACAAACTAGAACCTCTATGGAAATTTAAAAATAAAGAGATGGACTTTCTACCCAAGACTAATTATGATCTAAAGATGTCCTGGAGTTCTGTATTAAAATAATTAGTAAGTAACAAACTTCAAAATTGTATTTGGACTTTAAGGAAATAGTCCAAATGTTATTAGACATTAGAATTCATTATCAATGAGGTAAGCAAGTGGAACACGTCTGCACTATAAGAATGGATAAAGTGATTGGGTCATAAGGGCATGTCAGAATGCATGTGGCAAGGATTGAGCATGCATATATATACATATATTGTATACACATATATACTTATTATAGATTTTCATTGGATGTAAAATGTGGTGATATCATAGATCATAAGGTTAGTGGTGATCTGATTATAACAACATAAGTAAAATGTTGATGATATTGGTTGTATATTACACCATGAGGATAAAGTTAGAATGGTTAATGAAATGTTGATCCTAAATGTGGTAAAGGAAGTGTTGGGGCACTTTTAGATGACCAATGGGTCAGGTTGAAATCCAGAGGTGGATGGTATCCATATAAGGTATGGCTTGATATTCTCAAGTAGTAGTGAGAGGGAATATAGAAAAGGATTCCCTTGATATAAATATCTATTAACCAAAAATGGTTTGAGGCATCAAAAAGAAGCTTGATAAGATGTCTTGTTGCCATGGGAACTATTGGAATTTCCTAGATGGTGTTTTTGGATTGTTGAATAACTTTATAGTAATTGAGGCAAAAAGGCCTCCTTGTTGGTTGTTGTCATAAGGAAAGGGGGACATAGTTATGGCTATGTCTATTAAACTTTCTAGGTGGATATCATGTGAATGACTACAAGCTCTCAACTGAAAGGGAAGTTCAGTGTTGAGTATATCTATGAACCTTGTCCTGAGAATGGTAGTAAGATCCTTGGGAGAAAGATATGGAAGTTTGATATGTCCATGAAGGACATGGAAAAGGTGCAAGCAATGAGCTTGCATGATGAATGTTTAGCTATGTTTCTATGTGTTTGAGTGCATGAATTTAATGCATTGTACGGTTGTTTGATATGAAGAATGATATTAAGACCAAATATATATGAATGAATGATATTAAATGTGCAAGTGATACACGCGTATGATGTATGAGTATATGTATACTAAAGGCATGATGTTATTTCCTGAATGCATGAAATGTAAGGAAAGAATTGCACTTTCCAAGATTGAGTGAATACCATAGATGTGTTGGAATATTGAGAGGAGGGGGTGAATTAGTATTACCCTTTTTCAACAATTAGAAATTACTTTTATATTTTGTTAATTACCACAATAGATCAAAAATGGACTTCTATGTAAAATCAATTATATAAATATAATTAATAGGAATTACAAGGTTTTTATGAAGAATAGTGAAGGACACCAATACCTTTTAGAAAACCAACTCTAAGAGATACAAATCCCCTTTTTCAGGGCACCAACCCTAGGAAGCAACAACTCCCTTGCATTTAGGGCACCAACTCCCTTATCTTTAGGGAAACAACCCTAGGAAGCACCAACTCCCTTGTCTTTAGGGCACCAACTCCCTTGTCTTTAGGGAAACAACCCTAGGAAGCACCAACTCCCTTATCTTCAGGGAACCAACCCTAGGAAGCACCAACTCCCTTGTCTTTAGGGCACCAACCCTAGGAAGCACCAACTCCCTTGTCTTTAGGGAACCAACCCCAGGAAGCACCAACTCCCTTAAATTACACTTTACGTAGTAAAGGATATGAATCCTTCCATCCTCCTCCCTTCCACCCTCACTTCATAAGAATCATAAGTTCTTCTTCTTGGAATATGCTTCTATTTTGATCTCTTGATCTGGACTGCAGAGACACTTCTTATTCACTGTTCTTCCTTGCTTATATAGTCTCCCAACTGGTGTAAGCTATGAATCATTGTGTCCTGTTTTTTGGACCATCGCACCTCTTCATTTAGATTAACAATAAGAACATTTTTTTTTCTTGATTATTATTCAAACATTATCGTGAAGGATTTTCAAATTAGTGAGAGTGTTTTCCATAAATCGATCACTGATATGGATCGATTTCGTTTTTAACTCGATCCCATGCCTCTTTATTTCATTCTTAATTTTTGTTGATCAGATCTTAGATTTTTTATTAGCTCTCTAATGCATAGCATGTATTGAGTTACTTAAGATAAATTAGGACAAAGTCCAATTCCTATTTGGTTTAATGTTCCTTCTTTACCAAGATAAATTTCTCATTCTGTGTGTTAAATTTCACATAGAAACTCTTCAGGGCCTCTATTCCATACGACCACAGGTGGTGACCGGGTGCTAAGACAAACGAGTGATTTAATCACTTATCAATATCAATGGTCATGTATTAATTGCACGTTGATATGGACGACTGTCATTACTTCGCAATTTTTTCCTGCGGGACTTCCTGCCTTTGCAATCATTCAACCTTTCGGAGTGCATTTTTTCGAAGTGCGTATATTATATCGAACGATCAAGTTTTATTTTCACAATGAACAGTTCTCATTCACTTCATAACTTTGAAATTTCGATACTTCGGTCTTTACAGTCTTCCAACTCTTTCGGAGAAAATTTCGTCGGAGTGTGTATTAGCACTTCCTTGCTTAATAACCTTCACATGTCCAGGAGCTAGAATCGTTGGCTTAGGCACAAAGGAGCTCCCACTTGAATTTATTTCATTTAATCCGAGACTTTGGGATATTTGTGGCTTACATTGTCCTTCCACTAAACTTGATCAAATGGTCGAGAATTCATTTGAAGTTCCTCCTTGATCTAACGGCTGGCGGAATTTTGTGACTTCCTTCCTCTGCCTTATATCCAATGTCCCAAAACTTCATCAATGAACATAATTCCTCCTAACCTCTTTGGATTTATACATGGATTCCAACTGAACCAAGATCGTTGATCTGTTCTTTTTGGTCAGCATTTGACGATTGTCATATTCCCCAATTGTAACAAAGTTTCCTCATAGTTCTAAGGGTGTCTTCTTTGGTTGATCTATTGGGAATTCGATCCCAATAACACTTTATTAAGGTACTCCTTTTCCTGAGATTTTTGCATGCTCCGATCTCGTGCAATCTGATACGCTTCCTCTCCTGAGATTTTAGTTAGATGCCTCTGCACCTCGTGTTATGTCTTCTATGCAACTTATTACGTTATTTCTCCTGATATTTTAGGATCTTAAAGACATATAATGATAATACCATATTGATCTTATTGACATCAATTACATAATAAAAATTGATCATTTTGGCCCTCTTTGACATCAATTCCAACACCATAAAACCATGTCCAACATCTCCCCCTTTGGCATTAATGGAAACACAGTAAAACCCCTTTTTCAATCTTAACTGGATTTTACTGATCATTCTCCCCCTTTGACAACAATGACAAAAATAGATGTTTCTTGTTAGGGTGATACTCCCCCTGAGGTGATTCCCACCATGTATATGAATATCTCCCCCTGGAATCATGTTGCTACAACCAATCATGGGAAGAAGAATAACTCCCCCTGTATTCTCTACAAGATAAACAGTATTCCATCACTGCAATTTTCTTCGGCTTCAAAAACTATTTCTCAACTGGAACATAGATCGACTGCTCAAGAATAATATGCTCTTCCTATAATGATCCTTTAGACATATGGATTGGTCATGTACCATGAAGGATATTCCTCAGAAATCATTCACATAACTTTGCTAAGAGAATAAATAACCTGCACTGATCCTGGGAAGATCGAAAAACCTGCAACAAACCATGTCAAGTCCTGCATAGAGTTATCCCATCAAACCATGATTCTTTCGATGATTCTAGTTATCTATTCAATCATTTGTAATCCAAGAGCCTCTTCATTTTTCTATTCTTCAGTACTCATAGGAGTATCCACGGGAACAATCTTATGTATTCCATAATTCCTCCTTCCTTCCTTTTGTTTATATATATATAATTTATTTTTTTGAGGAGGAGTTTCAGTAGATCATCAAAATAGCATTGGAAAACTTTTGAGATCATCATCACTGAATTCTTTTGGTTGGTCTACTATTGAAGTTTCATCATTATCGTCACTATTTTGTGCAACAAAAAATTCTTCATATTCTCTTTTAGAAAAAAAAAAATTCCAAATTTATTTTATTGGCTAGTGGACTATTGATTTGCAGAACATCATCAAAAACTACCATTGTGTCATATTATTCTTTAGGAACTCTCCTTTCTTGAGCTTGATTCACTTTATATGAAAAAATTTGATTTTTATATTCCTTATTAGAATTTTTACCCACCATTCTCCTTCTATTAACTTCATCAATTTCAGGTGCATCATCTTTCTTGCTTTTTACTTCATATTTTATTTTCCATATATTCTTATTCTATTTGTTAGGGTTTCCCATTGGTGATCTACATTCACTGGCTTTATGGCCATAGTTGTTGCATTTTTGGCATTCAATATTGAAGTTTTGCAAAGGATCAAATGAGTTGTAGTTTCTCTTCTCTGTATTGTACCTATTGTTCTTATATATTTGGACATTTATGTGATTGTATTGTCCATAAGATTTGCAGTGTACTTCCTTATAACCAAAATTATTGCAAGAGTAATAGTATGCAATAAGTAGATATTTATTAGGGGGGATTCTTTCTAGTGGTTGTATTATTCCTTTCATTTTTTACTTTAGTAGGGAATGTTTACTTCTATTTATGTGGAGTAGTTTTCAATGGTATCTTTGCCTTATTATCTTCTCTTCTTAAGGATCCCTTTAGAGCATCTGCGTAACTGATTGTTCTTTTGACAGATCCTTGTGGTGTAGAAGTTGAGTCTTGGGTGTATCCCAAACCAATCTTATTGTTTGGTGACCTTTAAATACTGAGAATTTCATCCAAGATATTTGAACTATTTCCAAATTTTGATCCCTTCGTTTCTTTCTCAAGTTCACTTTTTAGCAGCTTAATCTCAACTTCTAGTTTCTCACATACTGTTTTTTATCACTAAGTTGTTTTAAAATGACTTTTTCAATTTTATTAGCTTCCAGGAGATTGGATTTTAAATCACTGATGATCTTCTCTGATTCTTTGAAGTAGAGTTTGAATATTATTCAGATGGTCTAGCCGACCGAATATTTTGAAGTAGAGTTTGAATATTATCTCATGTCAATGGTTTTATGCTTATTTCTGTCTAGAAAAGGAAAACTCTCAATAATGGGTTTTAAAGGAATTTGGGGACATAAGACTTTGGCCCCTGTGTTGGTTGTAAATTCGTCAATGGATTTTCGAAGGACCAAATCCCCAATTATAGAGTCGAGATAGGCTCTACGGTACTACCCCAGTCCTGTTGAACTCCTTGAATTACCTTTCTTGTTGTGGAATTTGAGTTCTATAGATGAAGGGTTCTCCCTTCAAACCATTCTCCTAAGCGATAGTCAACTCGGGTCTGTGGCCTTAACCAAATATTGGATAGGATTCATGGGTGTAGCCCTTGGGGCTTTCCAAAATCCCATATGAACGAGACCCAAAACCCTCACTACACCCCAAAGGAGCTAAGTTATCAGGGTTTCAGGACTCTGGGAGTCTGGCGCTTCGGGGAACATAAACATTGTAAAATTTCTAAAACCCCTGAACGTCGAAGTCATGAAGTTGTAATGGAGGAATAAATGTACATTGCGCGGCAATGGATTTTTCATGAAGATTAATAAAGAGTTGAAGCGACTCATCATTATGGACGTAGCCCTAGAAGGGGGTGAACCACAATATATTTGGGCTATGTGTGAATGTTTGCAGTACTTTTGATTATATTTTCTTTAATGAGGTTATTTTGAACATGTTAAAATGATAAAGGAAATAATACTTCGCACTAAGGATAACTGATGAAATATGTAGAACAAAACTAATATATGAATGTCATAGTTAGTATTTAGATCTGAATCTTATGTTGCAGTAGATGAATAGATGTCATTTGGTATATGTTGTTATAATGGTTCATGAGTTTTTGTTGGATTAGTTGTGTCACTGGTCAGAACTAAGATCATGCTAGGGTCACCATAATAAATGAGTATTCGAGGGCTAGTTTTCGAATAGATCTAATTCCCCTGAGAGAGAAGCACATTCCATCCCATGGTTGCAGACACCTGAATCCTGCGAGCACCCATTGAATCCATCTCGGGTGAGACTACGTAGTGCACTCAGTGCGTTGTGTTACCTTCTGGTATCCAGAGGGCCGATGGTCGAAGGGAAGTTGGTAATCATGTAGTTAGAACCTAGGTCAACCCATAATAGCCAACAATTGTTCCATTGTCGGTTGGAACTTAGAAGAGTAGATCGAGAGGGATGCATCACACAATATATCATGAAGGTTTAACAAAGGGGATTTTTGTAGGTTGGAACCCCACAAAAGCGGAAATTGAATGATGGTTGATAGTTCAAGAACTAGAGTTTTCCCACAAAGATAATAGAAGCCCTAGGTTTAAGCCAAGACAATACTTGGAGAGATACGTATTCAGCAAAATACACGAGAGTTTTTGTAGTGAGTTTCCCACACTATTGCATGAGTAGATAGCACTATTTAAAGATACCCATCCGACAAATAAAGTTAGATCAGTGGAGTTTACAGAAGAGAATATCACGCGGTTGAAAAGGGTGAATAATAAATTCATGCGCGCAATAGATTTTTCGCTAGACAACATTGTAGTAGGGTATATCACTGAGTTTGCAGTAGATACATCAAAATATTATAGTGGAGCAGAGAAGGAGTTTCTTAAGGGTCCAAGGGGAAGGTACACTAGGTCATTGCACACTTCAATCAAGAGATTAGTGCATGATAAAGGGGTATTAACTATGGAATCAAAAAACTAAACTACCCTGTGTGCATGGGGGAGTTAGGGGAAACACTGAGGAAGGTCTGAGATGGAGGGGGGAATGGATAGAGGAGAGAGAGGTAAATAGAAATATCCCATTATGATGGATCAAGAGGAGATCCAGGAAAATTTGCAGAAGGCAAGAACGATGCACAGGGGCAAACCCTACCAATATAAGCTTAATGGGAAGAAAAGAAAAATAGCTGAGAGGGAAGGCTTGGAGAGTGAAGAGGAAGAGGTACAGGATCTTCGTGTTGTTGAGAACATTGAAGAAATATTGTGTGCCACATATGAAATAAAGACTAGAGGAGCGAGATCCAATGAGGAAGCAGGTACCCCTGTCCAGATCCGAAGCAGTGTAGAACCTACAACCCCATGTACGATTAGCACATCAACAAAGAAAAAAAAATTAGAGAACAAGTGACCGATGGTCAGAGGAATATAGGAGATTAGAATATAAGTGATGTTACAATTGGAAGTACCAGCAACATTGTAGGTAGTGGTACAGGTGGAAGTACCAGTATCAATACCAGTGGGAGTTCAAGTCTGAACAACAATACATAGATAGTAGTATCGCGTGGAGTAGGTACAACACATTCTACAATGGCAGGTGTAGATCCAACAATAAGATTACCATAATTCCTTGGGGATGGATCGGAAGACCCAAAGAAGCACCTATTTGTGTGTGACTGAATATGGGAAGTGAAAAGATTCATTGATGAGGCAACAAAAGTAGCACAACTAGCAATAACGTTCAGAAACTGTGCACTGGATTGGTACATGAATCTAGCAGTAAACAATCCACAGGGTGCGTCAGGAACAGTAGAAGAGATCAAGAAGGAACTGATCACTAAGTTTTAGAGGCCAAAATTAGAGGATTAGTTTATGAATCAGATGATTGAGGTTAGACAGAAACCATGAAATTTTGTATGGGACATTGATAAGAAGTTCAATACATTGAAAGGTAAACTGAAGTATCCCATTTCTAACATGCAATACAAACAATTGTTTATAAATTCTCTGTTACCACATTTCAAGTATCCATTGAGATAACATAAATTTTAAACCCATGCAGAGGCACTGCAAGCAACGATGCGGTTAGAGGAGAATCGGTATAAGCAAATAGAATCATCTATAGAAGAGTTGAAGGAAGACTTGAAGAACTTGATAGTGCAATTAAACAAGAATAAAAGTAGGGAGAAAAGAGAAGCAATCTGGTGTACCCTGTGCATAGCAGAGGGACGTCACAAGAATGAGTGTCTGACATTTTCACAGTACCTGGGAGTAGGGCTGCCAAATCCATTGCCTACAGGAGGGCCTTGGTGTGAAATATGAAAGACACATGGGCATGATCCTTATCCCTTCCCTATGATGCATAAGTACAAGACATAACCGAAGAGTATTTTCTGTAACTTTTGTAAGTCAATGGGACATGAAGAAAAAAATTGTAGAACTCTGGAGTTAATGAAGGAAAGAACCTCAGATGCATACAGGATGAAGTTTTATTTGATGGAAGGATAGATTGTGCCATATTTTGGCAATGCGCAACAATTTCAAGCAGTGCGATAGTTTCAGAAACCTCCGCAGTATAATCAGGCACCACAGTATCATAAAATGGATCCACAAGGGAACAGAGGAGGATTCAGAGGTATAGGAAGAGGAGGAATAGAAAGAGGAAGAGGGCCTATTATCTACAAGAATTGTCAACAACAAGAACATTATGCCAGAGATTGTCCTCAACTAGCAACAACATGTATGTATTGTCGCGCAACAAATCACGTGATAGAAGAGTGCTTGAAGTTAATGACGAAGATCCAGAAGAAGAGGAATATAAATAACCAGAATTTCAAGTGGATTGCTACATAAATAATGGATCTCTGGAGGAACATCAATATAGTTACTAGAGGAGGATTGAAGACAAGATAAAATGCACGTGATCATAAGAAGGAATCTCAATGTTGGATTTAGAAGAACACTCAACCACAACAGCAGTTTGATGCAAAGAACAAGGAAACTTTCAAGGAAGCAAAGAAGGAGTTCTCGAAGGAGAATGTAGCCTCCACATCGAATACTGCACTGAGGTACAATACTTCTATTTTTGATATGCCTCAGTCATTGGATCATACTTACAAAGGAGAGCAAACAGAGAAAGTAAGTAACTTAAAGAGTTTCCTGGAATCTTGCTTTAAATTACTTATTGATAAGAATGTCATGGATTTGTTTAAAAGTATGCTTGATAAATATATCATAGAGGAAGGGGTAGGAATAGAACAAAAGAAGATTAATCAGGTCCATAGAAAGAAAAGAACTAGTAGAGAGTTCATATTGAATGCAAATATAGGAGACTTTAAAATGGGAAATGTTATCCTAGACTTAGGATCAGATGTCGACATTTTTCCAAAGAAGACTTGGGAAGAAATGGGAGAACCTACACTAGGGTATTCCAATATCCAATTGAAGCTAGTGAATCATCAGAGAGTGATTCCCATAGGTAGATTGAGTAATACAACAGTGGATCCAGATGGTGTGTGCACCACAACAGACTTTGAAGTGATGGATATGGTGGATGAGTCTATGCCATTTCCGGCACTATTGGGAATTGATTGGGCCTTTGATAATCAATCCATAATCAATTTAAAGACTAGAAAGATGATTTTTGAAGTTGGTAACTTTAGGGTAGTATCACCTTTAGATTCCTTGGATTGTTAAAGATATGTAGAACCTGTGTTTGATAGTGTTCTAGAGGATGATGTGAACCAGTTGTATAGGACTACTGCGCGAGAAGAAGACTATGTGAATCCAACTGTAGATGGAGTGCTCAGTTGGAGGAGTATTAATTCCAACATGTTAGATTCAGATACTGGAGTATAAAACTAGCAGCAAATATTGCATGAGGTCTCTACTAGGAGGTGCGCCAGAGTTACACGCACACTAATATGGGTTGGGATAGAAGTAAGACGGTTTCCCACATTCACTAAAGAGGACAATTTAGAAAACTTCTCGAAATAGTTAGAATAAGAGTTTTTGGATAGTCAAAGATTATTAGTGTTGGATATAGCACTGAGGGACACACCTGCACGATGTTGGGGTGCACATAAGAAAGTAATTTGGGACTTGTATCAGTGTAAGCCACTGATGCGCATAAGATTTGGTAGGAGTCAACAGGATAGACTCTTACAGAAGTATGATGGAAGAGGGAACCCAAGAAAACACATAAATGATTGTGTCACTAACTGGAGATTGGTACCACCAGGGGAATGGACACATTACTTTATTCATACATTAGAAGGAATACCTAGTAATTGGTACAAGGAACGAGAACTGCGCGGAGAAATTGTAAGTAGGGGTGCAATGCAGCAAAACTTTATTAGGACCTTTGCGTTTGAAAGTGAGAATCCATGGGTGGATCTAGCATTACAGAGAATGAAAGGGAAGATATTTGAAGATTATGGGGTAGATACAGTGACAATAGACATAGATTACAGAAAAGAAACACTTGAACAATTAGTTTACTGTTATCAGGTCGCAAAGGATGAAGAAGTAGAGGAAGACCCATGTGACATACAGATATTAGAAGGGGAAGGAGAAAGAGGGTTGGAAGGACCCATGTTACAATAAGAAGAGTTTACTGCACCTATGAAGATTAAAAAGGTCGATATTGGGACTGAAGAGAATCCCAAGATAGCCAGCATTGGATATAACTGGGATAGTGAGACAATGGAATAGATAATTGAATTATTGTGCGAGTATAGCGACTTATTCCCAGCCACATTTTCATAGATGAAAGGGGTATAAGGAGAACTTGGGGAAATGAAGATGCCCCTCATAATAGAGGCAGGACTAGTTAGACAAATACCATATAGATTAAACCCCATCTAGAAGCAGAAGGTGAAGGCAGAAATTGACAGAATGCTAGAATCGGGAATCATAGAGCCTATGGAAGAATCATAGTGGATTAGTCCAATGGTGGTCTAGGAAAAGAAGACTGGAGGGACTAAGATATGTGAGGATATAAGGAAGTTAAATTATGCATGCATGAGTGATCCTTTTCCTACTCAATTTACATATGAGGTTTTAGAGAATGTGGGAGGATAGGAAGTGTAGTCTTTCACAGATGGATTTTCAAGATACCATCAAATCATAATTTCTCTAGACGATAGGTACAAATATTCATTTGCAACAGAGTGGGGGTCATATCAATACATAGTAATGTCATTTGGTTTAAAGAATGCACCAACAATCTTTTCTAGAGTAGTAGTAGTTCCATTCAAGGATTTTATACATAAATTTTTAGAGGTTTATCTGGATGATTGGACAGTATTTAGTTTATTGAAGGACCATGTAGAAATTCTGAGGTTAATGTTAGAAATATGTAGGCAATGTCAGATCTCATTGACCATTAAGAAATGTATATTCATCACACCATTTGCCATCCTACTTGGGTACATTGTATGCAAACAGGGCTTCATAGTAGACCCTATGAAGATTGTTGTTATTGTCAATTTACCACCACCAAAGTCAGTACGTCGATTGAGAGAAACATTGGGCCACATAGGGTACCACAGGAAATTATTAAAGGGCTATGCAAATATTATTGCACCCGTGGAAAAGTTACTAAAGAAAGACATCAGGTTCCAGTGGAATGATGAATGTCAGAAGAGCTTGGACAAACTGAAAGAGAAGATGGTGAAAACACCAA
>JZKD02S1674236.1:37272-61861 GCA_000966675.3 Picea glauca | reverse complement strand
CATGGGTCCTCCAACCATTCTTCTAGGATAACTCAATCCGCAAAGCGTCTTCTCGTGAGGGATTTCACCATAAGGGGACCACTTTGGAGTTCATCCATTTGTGCACCTTATCAATCATGATAAGACAATAATGAGTCGTCTTTTCATCAAACAAACTATGCATTATCATGTATCAATGACAACTCATTGATCCATCTTTATCTATGCATCATATCAATGATCCATCTTTATCAATTGGTTTCCACTTTGACATCTATCATTCTCATCAAGGACTATACATATACATTGTTCATCAATCATCAATCAATCAATCCTTTGACATCAATCAATCAAACTATTGGCATCAATTACAACATGATCCAACATCACCCTCACCATCAAATTTAAATTATTACAAGATCTCCATATAGGGTTTTGGGAACGAGACATAAATAATTAAAAAGCATTAACAAGAAAGACTCCACATGGTTATCTTGTCATCTATCCCTCCTTCTAGTGCCATTTTGTTGACGCGGAAAAATGTCATGTGTCAACATGAGGGAGGATTGCTCGATGGAAAGTCCCAATTAAACTTGATCTCGTTTGGTATAGCAATATCCACCCGTATATTGGTTTGGTTGTTGCTAACTAAATGGATTGCTATCGAAAGAGAGACTCTCTCATTTAAACTATTCTGAATCCTAAATGCAATTCTAGTCTATTATGCGTATGAAATCTTATTCTAACCTCTAATTACTCCTAATCTCACAGTAACATATAATAACTACATGTGTTGGTCCTAAGGTATGCACCTGACTGTTAAAGGGAAGAGCTAGGCCACCTCAAGTGTTGAAATGATGGGTTTTTTTATGAATTAGATTTGTTGGTAAACTAAGTGATAGGTTTTCAAGGGTAGAGACGCATTTGGGCTATATAACACTATCACTACAAGGTTTCCCTTAGTTGGTGGCACGCATTATAATGAGAAAACACAGATATGAAGAGATAAACAAAAGAAATACAAACAAGCATACAATTAGTTACTTGCAGTATGAAATTTCAGATTTGAAATGATATTCCAGATCTAAAACATGTATCTAGATACAAACCCTCCAAGCAGGTTGCATTACAACAAAATTTTTACCAAAGCAATAGTTGAAGTCAGGTTGCATGATAGTAAAAGGTTCATTAAAACAATAGTTGAAAGGAACACAATCAACACATTGTATATATTTCCAATTTGCATCCAAATAAGATAAGAAAATATATGAGATTTGAAAAAGAAAACACAATTTGTCACCAAAAGGTATATTCACCAAGAGGGCAACTTAAACATGTTTTGCTTCAAGGTCCATCCACAATCCTTATGCTTGATCCCCGACAATGGCGCCAGAAGATGTTGGTCCTAAGGTCTACACTTGACTGCTAAAGGGCAAAGCTAGGCCACCTCAAGTGTTGAAATGATGGGTTTTTTATGAATTAGATTTGTTGGTCGGCTGAGAGATAAGTTCTCATGGGTAGAGACGTGGTTGGGCTATCTAACACTATCACTGCAAGGTTTCCCTTAGCTGGTGGCACACATTATGATGAGCAGGCACATATACAAAGAGATAAACAAAATAAATCCAAACAACCATACAATTAGTTACTTGTCATATGAAATTTCATATTTGAAATGATATTCCAGATCTAAAACATGTATCTATATACAAATCCTCCAAACAGGTTGCATTACAACAAAAATTTTACTAAAGCAATAGTTGAAGTCAGGTTGCATGATAGTAAAAGGTTCATTAAAACAATTGTTGAAAGGAACAGAAACAACACATTGTATACATTTCTCATTTGCATCTAAATGAGATAAGAAGATATATCAGATACATTTCCCACCACAATCCTTATGTTTGATCCCAAAAAACTGAACCCCGTTACATTCAAAAATCTATCTATTTATCATGTTAGCACATAGAATTGTAGGGGTAAAAAGGAATCACTTTGGTTTTGTTTTTGAGTCACACCTTTGATCCTTACATCATTACCTTGACATGTCACACCTCCAAGTTGTGCACAAGTGTCTCCTTACCACCATCCATTCATTTAAGTCTCGAGTCAAAGTTGGGTGTATGTGTTGCCAACTCACTAGGAGAGTTCACAACGTACTTTAAGTACCTCATGCATTCATTTGTCATCATTGCAATTAAAGGATCGTCTCAAAATGATTTCATTGTTTTCATATCCTACATCTAACCACTTCTTCAGGGATTATGTCATAATATCTACTAACAGTCTCCTCGAAGTATGCAATCTGTGTTTGAATTTGGTGCTGTGAACCTGGTGCTACAAACAGGCACTACGAACGGGCGTTGCAGACTAATTGAAGAGGAGAATTGGAGGTTAGATATATTGCAAACACATCTGTTCAAATTCACAAACATCTGCATCAAGCTGAGGTCTACCAGGTACTCCATTAGAGTTTTTGTGTTGTTTAAAGTTTGAGAGAAGGTTTTAGTTGGTTTATCTATCGGCGCTGCAAACTGTCAAATTCTCCTGCTGTCAGCTTTCAAACTCACCTTGATGATGTTTTGAACCTTGCCCACCAAACCAAGTTGCCTTTTGACCTCATTCATCTTTCCCACTGCTTAGAATTTACCTGTTCCACTGAATTTTCCCTAACGCTACGAATCGGTTACTCTGGCGTTGTGAACCCTCTGTTCCAACATGACTGAAACCGTCATCTTCTCCATCTTTAAAACTTCAGTTTTGAAAGAGTGAATCTGCACCCTATCAAACTTGAAATATGTGATTGATCATCTGTTGAACCATGTTTAAAGATTGCACACAGTATCATGTTGTTAACTGATATTTATATTGATGAAAAAACCATGTTTTAGCAAAGATCTCACATTTTGTCTCCCTTTTATTATAACTCTCAGTTGTTGTTCCTTACCCCTCATGTTGAAAGAGTGTCTTCTCTCATACCTCAATGTGTATAGAGTAAGGTGCATAAAGCTCTGTACAAGGCCAGAGACTTGGATTATAGGAAGAAGCTTAAGGGAGTAATGGGCATGTACCATGAGACCAATGATAAGGAAAGATTTTTAGCCAAAAGATTCTTGCCCCTCCACATGCAGCTCATAAATCTCTACAGGCGAAATAGATCTCATCAAGCTCAAATCATAAAATTAAAGGTAGAACCACAGCCTTTTAAAGAAGAATTGGCCAAGAGAAACCTGGACATGCTAGCCAAGGTTGCTACCAGGAGAAGCTCCATAATTAAAAAATGAAGACATTAAGCCTCTGTGACCAGCATCAATTTTGGTCAAATTTCTTGTTTCATGCATTTTACAACTTTTTTATGATGGCTATGTTTTGTAAACCATGATTAGCTATTTTGATGCTTTCTTCTAGTCATGTACCAATATTATGAAGTTTTTGCAGCTTATCTAGACACCTCATACAATTTTGAGATGTTAAAAACTTTTTTAAAGTGAAACAGGCTGCTACAGGAAAGTTCGCAGTGCCGACACAGCGAACTGGTAATTTATGATAGTTTGTAAGCATTAGCACACAATAGAGGATTGTTTTGATCATAACTTTTGAATGCCAATCTAGGTTCCTTTGAAATTTGGTGTGGAGGAAAAAATGATGTTTTTGATGCGCTAACAAAAATTCAGCCCGACCCATTTCGTATTTTTGGATAAAATCTAAAAACATCACCTACAAGAAAGTTCGCAGCACATATTGTCAAAGGTGCTACTAACTCTAACAGTCCGACAAATTCTAGCTATGGGAAAGCTGCCAGTTGTCAGAGAAGGTCTGAATGGTCTCCTAGGAGTTATTTTTACATGAGGGACATGTGTTCCATCTCCATATCAAGCATCATGACATGTTTCAAAAGGCATTTATCTCAATAGACAAGATCCCAAAAAATAGGAATTTGTTAGAATATTTTGTAACAAGACTCCTAAATGGAAGAGCATCCTATGTAGCTCCTTGCTTTCGACCTCATTAGGGTAGATAAAGATCATTCACTATATATGAAAGGGGTTTCGATAAAGAAGAGGTTGGATTCATCATCCAAGAGAGGAAAGAGCTAGAGGAGCAGATTAGTTGCTCATTTGTAAGCCTGAGGGCCTATTTGTAATGACATTTTCTGCCATTAAAGATTCATGAGAGTTGTTATCAGATGATCTTCTTTGTTTTCCCATTTCTTTTTTATCTTCTTGCTTGAATATATTGCATATTTTGAGGATCATAGTTGTCATTGATTGATGGATTCATGAACAACAGAGGATCTGTTGTAGCTTGCCCATTAAATCATCGTTCATTGTTTAAGTAATCTTTAATCTGTTGCAGAAAGGATCTTTGTACAATGGGTGTTCTTCCTTTTTTCATATTCACTATGCTTCTACTCATCATTATATATCCCTTTTCTCTCATATACAGTTTGATTTCCTTTTCTCTGTAGGATGTTATGACTCCATGCCCAATGGAATGCCTCTGTAGATATTTTGTTTCCCTCTCCCTTTTTTTCCCAATCTTGTCGATCCACATACTCAAACCAATTTAATCCATTTATATTCTGATGGGTACTATACTTACACCTACAACAGCCTAGGTGTGACTTTTAGTGCTAACATGTCCCTTTTCCCCAAGAGAGTTCAACCACCTATCTCAACTCTAAACTTTCAATTTATATTTACATCACAATCAGACTGTTTGGGTACAACTTCACTTGTTACTGCTTTATTACAAAATGTAAACATTTGTTTGAACTGAGTGGAAGTGTCAGTTCATAAGCTTCTCCTTAATTCGACCTCAAAAAGCATTGTTTTTATCAAAAGATAACCACTTATTACAAGTGGCAACAGTGCCTCTAACTAGACCTAAACAAAATCATATTAGTGCAACTAGAGCTGATTTTTTGATAGCTAAAGTAGAATAGGCTCATAGAAATAATACTTCCCAAGTTTTTTCTGATTTTTCAACTTCGTATGGATTCCCACGTACACCAAAAACTGGAGACCAACCATGAACACTAGACAAAACTCGTCCAGAATTTGGCAAATTTCTGGGGAAAATGGCCTCAAATATCTCTTCGATTCTCTCAAACCGTGATACCTATGTGAAAAATAAGAGAGGTTTTTATGCATGGGCCCGTTCCCAACCAAACAAAAAAAAAATTCAAAGATTCATTTCAAGCTATTTGGAAGGCGCGCCCAAAGGCAATGACAAAAATAGGAAAATACAAAGCATTTGGCGAATTTCTAGAAACATGACCTCAAGGGTCTCTTCGATTCGCCCAAACCGTGATACTTGTGTAAAATATGAGAGAGTTTTTGTGAATGGGGTTGTTCTCAACAAAAACACCTTTCAGATTTCACAAATTAACCTCCAGTTGTTCAGAAGGCGCATCGAAAGACAATGACAAAAACAGGAAAATACAGAGCATTTGGCGAATTTCTGGAAAAACAACCTCAAAGTTCTCTTCTATTCTCCCACAGTGTGATACATGTATAAACTATGAGAGATGTTTTGGTGAATGGGCTTCTTCTCAACAAAAACCTCTTTCATTTTTCACAAATTCACCTCCAGTTGTTCAGAAGGCACGCCGAAATCCAATGACCAAAACAGGGAAAAAACAGAGTTTTTTCATAAAATTTGGGCAGCGCCTTTTGATTTTTCTTCTGCAGCTTTTGATACTTCCTTTGTAGATTTGAATGTTGCAATTGAAGAGATTTATATTTTTGTTGTAGATCATGGATTTCTTGCTTCATTCTAACATTATGTTGACTGATGCTTTCCACCTACAGCTTGTTATCTTCCATTTCCTTGATCTTAGGCTTGGTCTCAATTTTCACTTTGTTCTCACCTTTAAGATCATGCCTGGGTTTTCGCTTGGGTTTGTCATCAAAGGTGTCTTTTAAAGGTTCATTCCTCATCAACATTTTCCCCTTTGTCTTTGGTTTGATCTCCTCTAAAACCTAGTTTGGGACATGCTTTGTTTCTGGGCTCATACCCTCAAAATCATGCTCAAGGTATGGACTATTGTCCACCGGATCTTTCTCTAGTTGTGCATAAGAAATGTACTCTATTTTGAGGACAATAGGTCTGACCCCTGAGGTCTCTCCTTTATTATGTTTCTGCTTGGTCTTTCTGTCAAGTTTGATTGGCATTCTCGGGACTTGGCTTCCCTCCCTCTTTTTGTTGTGTTTTTCCTTGGGAGATTCTTCAATGCTTGTGTCTGATGACACATAATCCCTTGCAAATATTACCAAGATAATCTACCTCTTCCTTTGTTGTTTGGTTGTCTTTGATTTGGAGGCTTTGTCTATCTGCATAGTATTGGGCATAGTTTCATCTTCATGAGGTTCAGGGGATGATTGGACTAGTGAGTTGGCCTGTCTTTCTCCCCTCTTGATATAATTCCTGGCATAAACCTTGCCACTGCTACTTCTATGGAGAGTGGTGATCATAGGTATGCATTGTTTCGAGTTTAATTACCAGCTACAATAATAACCGCACACACAACCCTGCAATAATAATGACTTGTGGCACAAAAATATATGATCCTTAGCACGAAGTTTGTAATGATGATTAAATGGTGGAAACATGCACGATCTCGAGTGCACAAAGAGATGTAAATGCGTGTGAGGCGTCAACACACCTAAATTCAAAATTTTAAATATTTTATGATTGTTAAAACTCATAAAACAACCTGTTTTTTGTTGTTTGCAAGAATAGGGGCATTCTTACAATCAGTGTCTTTTTGTATCAAAAGGCCTAAATTAACCTATTTGCAACCCAATAGTGATATAACCACAGTGATGTGTTTTATTTAATTCAAATCACGTCTTGTATTAACCTTATAAAGAGCAAGGAAATGATGGAAAAAAAAAGGAAGATAAAAACAAATTACAATGACCCAACACACAATTGAAGAGAAACTAAGTAAAAATTAGGTTGATAGATGGATGAGCTGATGGAGGAATAGGAGGAAGAGGTGCAGACCTGGGATTTAACAATAGGCATAAGGCTTAATTACTAAAAGCAAGAAGGAATTCATAACTCTTATCATAAACATTAATAGCATGTTCAATTCTCATACACAAAAATAAATTCATATGTAAAAGATATGGTACATGTCCCTGCAATTAAATCCACAACCAAATTATAATATTTTACCAAGCAATTTCAATAATGAAAAGAACTCGATAAAATAAATAATTGACAGAAATGTACAATTATATGAATTGATCATGAATCAACCTTTCACTGTATTCAATCTTTAGAAACAATTCCTCGGAATGAGGTATAAAACAAAATCCAACAATCTCCCAATCATTTATTTCACCTAATAACAATATACAAGCTAAATTCTAGATTTTCCACCCCCACTCTTGAAACAAGAGTCTTGTTTTATAATCAATCCTCCTCAATCTTCATTTATTCTCATCTCCTTTGATTACAACCACTCCCTTTTCCACTCATGCTTTGATTCTCCTTTTCAAAAATAGTTAGAAAATCACATCATAAGAAATAAAATAGCCGCCTCAAGCAATTGTGTTGTTAAATTTTTCTTATTTCCCACATTATCTTTTCTTCATTTGTCCACCTATCTCTTGAACAAAACCACCTTAATTTAATCATTGATATCAATATTTGACGAAACACATTTGTTAATATTATATATTATTATTAGAGTGAAAGAAATTCATGGGAGAAAAAAATAAAGAGAAAAATAAATTAAAATGAAGAATATGAGTTTACCCATTCCCTTCTCTTTAGGATTTTGTTTTCATTTTCCTAAAAATAAATGGAAAACAATTAAAATATATTTTTATTTTTTTTTACTAAAATTGGTAAATTTGTATTATATAAAAGACTACAACAAGGCAACAAGATTACAAACACAATCCAAAAAAACCCTAGCATGGGGGAGAAGATGTCAGAATTGAAACCATACTAGTTTGGGCTATAGAGATACAATGTACAACAGAATTATGGCATCCCCACAAGACAAAAATGTTATCAGGGTAAACCCTGTAGAAGATACCTAAATGAAACCAAATTTGAGAGTGCGTAGAAAGTTAATCAGGATGGAGACCTGTCCATGTCTTCATTCTAGTCAACCAAGAGGGTCGATGCATTGAGGTCTGGAATCTACTACGGACGTGAGCCAGAGTTGGCAGATTCATAGCCTGTTAGTGTTATCCTAGATTGTCCATGATAGGCCAGTTAATTCCTTATTTCTTCTAGCTCACTGCGAAGAGCATCTAGCTCATCATAGAGAGACTGGAAGGATTGCCTATGATGGATTCAAAGTTCGAGCATCGCTAACACCTGAGACGCCAGAGTTCCCACTCACTCTTGAATGGCAACAACCAGAGTCCCAGGTCATCAATTTTTTGTTCCAATTGAACCAGACACGAATTTGATCCATAACACTTGTAAGCCATGCGGAAGTGTCATTCAAGATATGCCACCACCCAATGAAATAATGTTAGAGCCAATGTTGAAATTGGAAATATAGCCCTTCATGGCCAAATTGGGGGAGAAGTACATGCCCTTGTACCAGAGAATTAGACTTTGAAACCCATATATCCTCCCTCTTATGAAGAAATGATAGTTTAAGTCGAGCAAACTCGGGCTTGGAATATTTACCTCCATTGGTGCATGAGTGATAATGCGATAGAAGCCTTGTGGGAATGTGAGAACTACCAACCCCCATGGTGGCTTCGTGCGGACGAGAATGGAGCTACTCACACATAGGAATATGAGAGGGAGAACGATACGAGTAGGTGAGGCATCTAGATAGAGGGGATGGATGTTGGATGAGGGAAGTCCCATCCCCAAGAGAAATCACAAGAAGAGAAGCTGGATGACGAAGGGGAGAGGCCAACAAAGAGAGGTAAGACAAGAATGAGAGAAGGGGGTGATAAGACAGGGAGACAAAGGATGCCATGGGGGAAAAGGACTGGACATGAGGCAAAAAGAAAGGCTAACCATGTGACAAAGAGAGAGGGCCATGCAATAGGGAGGGTCCCTCCAACACGAACAAACAAGGTCATATTTCCAGGTTATGAGGGAAGAGCTAGGGGGTGAGGCTAGAGCTGAATCTACCATGAACAACCAGAGAAATGGCTTCCCCTTTGAATTTGTAGCTGGCCAAATGGTCTGGTAGTGAGTTCAGATCCCATTTTACGTGCCACAAATACACATGATTGATGTCCTTGAGGATGCCTTGAATATATTGAAGATTGAAAAAAGACTCACGTCCACTAGGAGGGTAGATAACTAGAGATGTCTTATCGTGTTTTTGGAGTTTCCCATAACTGAGAGGGTTTTGATGTGTCTGGATTTGGTGATTAATAGTTCTTCTAGGAGAGCATACGCTTCAACTTGGTTATTAGCAACGACTCCCAAGTTCCACGAGAAAGAGGACACAATATGCCCTCCATGGCCATACAAAACCCCTCCCGCACCTAGCGCCTTACAATTAAAATAGAAATTAATAGTTGGAAAAATCCTACATTTCGTTGTTTTAGGAGATTGGAAAAATCCCTAAATCTAGAATTATCTCACACTTGCCTATACAATTTAATAAAAGCAATAATTAATAATAAATAAATTAAATAAATAAAATTCCAATCAAAATAAAAATAGAAAGCAAAACAATTAGATCATGAAATCTTCCCCTTTTTAGGAACAATCATTGTTCTCATTGATCTCTTTTCCAAAATCTTCCCCTTTTTAAGAACAATCAGTGTTCACATTGATCTCTTTTCCAAAATGGTTGCACTCCATCAAGTTTAATTCCACAAGACTATTTGTGAGCTTCTTCTCTTTATAAATATGAGTCGGTTCACACCCTTTGCAATTTATTTAACAATTATTTTTCATCTTCATCACATTTAAATGACATCACCAATTCCCTTAGACAATTCATGCACTAATTTCTCAATGATTTTGTTCGCAAAAACCTTTGTAATTTCATCTCTTCTTGCTCAACAAATCATCCTAAAATTTACTATGGTTTGGGGCCATTTCTCTCAGCAGAAACGTGGACATCTTCTCTCAATATTTTTTGGGCATTTTCATTGTCAATCCAACAAAGAGAACTCTTCCAAGATGTTCCTCATACTCCCATATTTCCAATGAGACATTTCTTGCTCAATTTGGCCACCTAAAACTCAAGATATGGTTCATAGAAATGAGCACTCAATAACCGTTGATTTCCTCTTTGAGTAATTCTTGATCGTTGATCTATAGGATCACTGTTTTATACCACATGCAATGTGAGAAGACATTGCAATGTGTTTATATTTGTTTTTTCCTCCCAATGTAATTTGTGTGTGAAGTTGTGGAAGGTATATAATATTGAGCCCACGTTAATGTTTTGTACACGCCCGTAAATGAAAATCCAAAATCTAGAAATTTAGAAAATTAGAAAAAAACATGAATATGAAAAGTCCAAATGCCATATGTCTGACCAAATCCAAAATAATAAAATAAAAACAAATTTGAAATAAATGAATCACACAACAAATAAATAAAAATGTAAATCCAGAATCCGAAAAATTTAAAGAAAAGTCGAATTCGATTGATCAAGGTTCAAATTGTGGGTCAAGGTTCCGATTGCAGGGCTCAATGTTCCACATCTTAAAATCCGAGGAACTTGAAAGATACTTGGATGATGAAAACTCCTGATTTTGAATGTTGGATGGAAAAAATCTAGATGAATCTAGATCCAAATATAGGAAGACAAAATAAGGTTAACAAAGACTTTGAATGCTTGGATTTAGATAAGAGAAACATAAACCAATAAAAGGATGGGAAAAATTATTTACCAAGATGAATAAAGTTAAAAGTTCCCCATGGGCATGCATTTCAAAGTTAAAGGGGGCAGAAAACGAAATTGGGGTTTCCCAAGAACAAACTTGAGGTTTCCATGGTTTGGCAAGGAGTTCCAAGGCTATTGCATGCATGCAAATTTGGGGTTTCCCCGTGAACAACAATTTTTTTTTGTTAGCTATCCGAACCAAAATTATATTAATAAAAAATATAGTACAACTAGTAAGCAGTTGGCCTTCTACATAGGAAACCATACCCACTGCAGTATAACCATTTCCTCAATTTTATACTTTGACTGCCACCATGACATAACCAGTCCTTAATTGCAGAGTTACAAAAATGTAGAGGCCATTGTTGCCAAATTTGGAGATGATATGCTTGCTTTCCTAGCCTAGCCAAGATTATGTAAAAACAAAAAACCGAAAGAGTAACCATTCATGATTAGACATGAGGAGAAGGAACAGTTGCCTCTGGAACCTAAGGCTAGTCATCCTTGGGCTTGTTGAGGTCTAGGCCCAATGTGCACTCAACGAGGAGGGAGATTTTATGGTCAACAACTCTGATCTGTAGTTGCAAGTACTCCAATGAAAGAAAAATCTCATTGTAGGTTGTGCTTCTCTTGGTCATTACCCTCCTTAGTAAGGTCTTTATAATAAAGATCGGCATTCCAACTATACTTAGTTTCCCTAGAGCATGAGGTGTGGGTTTCTGGAATCCAGCAAATGAACTCTACATCTACCTCCTCATCATTTGCTAAAGCTTTGTCTAGTCTCACATTCGCTTCGCCATCTCCAATTCAGCTCTGGTTTTAGGAGGTGTGAGGGAATGACAGCCTTGTGCAACAGCCATAAGATCTTGTTGGGCATGAGGAATTGGGATTTGCTTCTCATGATGTCGACCCCCTCATCCTGGACTGCCTCTGGCCATAATGTATATCCCAATGAATAAATTTGATCTACCAGGGTGGATGCACACCTGAAGAGACTGGGGAGGTGGCGCGAGGGTCCTGGAGCTTTTTAAGAGAATTGCATAGAACATTTGCCAAATTTCCTGCCAAAACCTTCCTTCTATATCTTACGGGTGGTCTTCATGAATGTTGGATCATGCCATGTCCCTTGCCTTGTACAGGCTCCCAATGTGAATTGTGTGTGAGAACCAAACACTATGAAACCCATAACTCACCTTTCCCTTCCACTGAATGTCATTGTTGGTACATCTATCTGGACGCGAGACAGATGGAACAACCATTAGTCTATCTCTGGTCTTAGCTCCTAAATCCCCTTGTGTGGCCATAACTAAGCCTGTAATGCAAATGAATGTGAGCTTCATGTTCCTTCAGCAAAGCATGACTCCATCGCTTTGCATGTGGGACTAGTCATCTCCATATGCCACGACAATCATTGATTGGCGTGCTCTCGAGCCATGAGGTGAAGTGGTGGCTTCATTCATTGTGAAGGTTGGCACGTTAACACCCCATCCGGGGGTGCAAACAACAATGTTAACATAAGTCATCCAAATCATTAAAACCAACCAATTAATTAACATTTAACCCATTAAGAGGAGAGCTTGTCGAATTTCCTACAAAGTGAGAAGATGCTTAAATTGCAATGAGAAATTCACATAAGATCATGATTTAAACCGCCTTGTTTACCCTTGAACTACCTCCTCATGGCATCAATAACCATTCAAAAAATTGTTATTGCACAATTTGTAGTTTGGGAAAATCCCAATCCAAACCACAAAGGTGTGACAACTATAGGAGTATTTACCCACTATCACCTTAGATAAACACTCCCCTCACTTTAGTGATGATAAAATCACCACATGGGGGGAATCCAAGGTGACCCTAGGGGGATTGAGATGGAAAGTGAAAGGAGATGAAGGATGCCCTATAGGTCAAGGTCAAATATGGGAAGGAGGCTTGAGAAAGAGTCTTGTGGGAAAGTGATGGGTTGCCAAGGAAGTGTACTTGCAAAATAATGTTAGCCCTACCCATAAAAAAACAAAATATAGAAAATGAAGCCTCAAAACCAAAGGGGATTCAACAAGAAACCTTGTTGTCCCAAATTGTAGCAGTATAGAAATATAGATATCAACAACAAACGATAATAAGAGTTTTGAATTTAACAATCAAAATCAAGTACACGATATTGGAAACAAAGCTAGCAATAAGCAGATAAAGTTTCAGTGTTTAAAGCAAGACCTTGATATAAATTAAAGGGTTGTTAGTTAGTG
Organism: Picea glauca; assembly: GCA_000966675.3. Lineage (NCBI taxonomy): Eukaryota > Viridiplantae > Streptophyta > Pinopsida > Pinales > Pinaceae > Picea > Picea glauca. The sequence continues at coordinate 48,793 of JZKD02S1674236.1, read as the reverse complement.
TTATTAGCAATATTTGTAACAATATTATGGCTATATCAAAAAAAATCTACAACAAATTCTAGCCACTAGAATCAACAAGTAAACCACCCAAAAGATAGCCAATAACTAGTAGATTAATTATGGTAGCTTGCAAGTGAAATGTAGTGGTAGAAAGGTGAGTAAGCAATGAAAGGAAGATGAGTTTGCTACAACCCTATTGGTTGTAGCATTAAAATTATAATGACAATGAGATCACTTGGCCAATCAAGACACCCCTAGGACACAAGAAAGCTTATAACATATAGAATTAAATCCAACTTGAACAATTGCAATATCTCAAGAAATCACGTATATCAATGCACGAATATTCAATCTCCAATGCAAGTAGATTAGTGCCTTATCTATTGGGCTATGAAGTCTCTTGTATATGAGCTAGGGTTTGTTACTTGTCTAGGGGTGTAATCCCTTTTACTCCCTAGAGCAAACAAAACCTTAGCAAGGTCAATCTACAAGGGTGTAAGCCCTTTTACTCCCTAGAGCAAACAAAACCTTAGCAAGGTCAATCTATGAGGGTGTAATCCCTTTTACTCCTTGTAGCAACCTTGTCAAAGTACCTTCTTTCAATGGCAATCAATATAGATCTTGATGGAGGGTGTATAACTTATACTCCTCCAAGGGTTTAAACAAATTAACCTTAAAACTAAGAAGAAAAAACATAATTGAATAAATTCCTTACCTTAGTTCAAGAGATAGCATGAAAATGTATCAAGAATATTCCACCACATTACCAAGAAACAAGCATCCAAGAGATAATGCCTAGCCTTTTCCTCCAATAGACAAGTAAAGAATTCACAATTACACCAAAGAGAGATAGAGAGATTTTCCCAAGTAGGGAGAAAATTTCAACCAAGAGAGTATGTAATTCTCAAAACCATGATAATAAAATGAGAGTGAGATGACCTTTACTTATACAAGGTCATCTAACCCTAATTTGTCCACTTTACAAGTCAACTACAAAATATAAAGAGGGTCGACCCTATAATTTGTCTTTACATTTTACAAAAATTAAATAACATTAAATTAAAAGCCCCCTAAGGGGTGACGTTAGGCCTCCAAGAGAGACGTTGAGCCTTTAGGTGAAATTCATTAGGCCTCCAAAGGCCATGTGTCGCCTCATTGTGTGCTAGAGTGACCAACAATGCATCTCTCTCCATCAAATCTCATCACATCACCACCATCATTGTAATACCCCTAGGTCGAGCTTGTGAGTTGTTGGTATCAAGTCTTGGATTCAGTTTTGTGCACACATCCCTCAGTTGATAATTGTGCAAAGTTTGTGCATCGAAGAAAGAAAGTGGACATTTTATAGTGTATCATGCATTTGTGTAAGTGTGTGAGGATGGCGCACCAAAGGAAGAGTGCGCACATCTTAGAGTTTTGTGCACACCAGATTAAGCACGCAGTTTTGAGGCCATAGACCCTTTGTATATATGCTTTTATTTTAAGGTTGGTGAGTCTGGATGCAAAAGGCCAATGCACCTATATTGTAAATGTAATCACCCTCAAGATTGTTAATATAATCACATCACTGCACGCAGACTCAACTTAGACAAAAAAGAGACAAGGGATAAACTCCATGGGAAAAGGAAAAAGGGGAAGCTTAAGTCAAGGGAATATTTTATTAATATTTATGAAAGTTTAATTTATGGATATGTATTCATCCTAAGTTTCCCGAGGGTAGGGAACAAGTCACCAAGTGGCTAAAGCTACTTCTGAAGGTCATAAATGTTGAGTTGAAGGCATGCAATATATCTTGCTGGCCTTAGTGTAATTTGAGGAATTATCACTCATTTTGGGATCGTACAAACAGATTTCCTCAGCAAAGGAATAAGTATTTTGTTGTAACTTATTGTCATTTTTCTTAACCATGTGCATGGATAAGGCTTGTTTACTATTCAAGAGACAGGTTGTTAGGCATATGAGCACTATCTACAGGTGAGAGTTTGTTGGGAATTGTTCCCTGGTGCACTGGGCATTAGCTACAAGGCTATGAGACATCTTGTTTGACCTGTTGTTGAAGCCCCGAAAGGGAAGTGGGGAAACCAAAGGACTGTTGAGCAGAGAAGGAGCACACTTCCTGGGGTGGGACAAGATTGTGGGGAACGAGGGACTGTAGGATAGTTGCAACAGTCGACACCTTGGACCAAGTCTTTTACTAAATATCAAACCATAGCCTAGCAATAGGAACCCTTTTTCTTTGGAGTTTAAGCCCAGCTCAGGGGTGACCTATTGTTGAAAGATTATGAGCGACAGAGTCTATGGCTAGGAGGAATGTCTGAGTCTTGCACGCAGTTGGTGACTTTTCATAAGAGATAAGTGTACTTCCCAGGCTTGTTTAATTACCATGTTCTCTAATGTTATATTTTAAATGGGCTTATCTTCTGTATGAATTTGCATCTAAGAAGTATGAGAAGTATGAGACGTATGATAGTTCATAAGTATTTTTGTAAGTTAAACTATGTGGTATGGTTAGAAGATACCAAGGCATGGTGTGATTCGTCGAGTGTGCAGTGAAGCGGTCCACGCGCATAAAGGTGATAGAATCTGTGTGCAACATTGGATTGATTACACGTGTAGTAGTGTTAGGTGTGCAAAGTGTTGCATGTGCAACAGTGTTAGGTGTGCAAAATGTTGTGTGTGGAACAGTATATATATGTGTATTGAAGGGCTAAAGCACACAGAGGATGTGTGACATTTATTTTGTTGCTATGATTGTATTAAACGAAGTGTACTTGTAGAGAAAGACTCAACACGAGCCTTGGCGCAGTACCTTAAGGTTGTGTGCAGTTAATCCAGTCTACTTGTAACAGGGAGCGTTATAAGTAGTATCCGTGCATTAGAAATTTTGAAGTAGCATTGTCCAATAATGAGCTTGGGCAGCTACAAAGAATATCCTAGAAGCTGAAGTTAAGATTGTGTGACGTGGCCCAGCTTGGAAGGTTGGGGACATTACATTCTGGTATCAGAGCAATTGGTTCAAAACTGGACTTGTGTGGGCCAAAGATCAACATGAAAATAGATGTGTGGATTAAGTATTAGTGTTGTGCAGTACAAAGTTTATTTTGCGTGAAAAACCATTAGTGCACGATATAGAGTTGTGATGCGCGCAAAAACAACAATGCGTGGGTGTGCACACTAGAGTTTGGATGTTAAAAATCATCCAAAGGAAAAAGAAAAGAAGGGATTCTAACCAATTGTGCATAACTTTCATAAAATTGTCGCATTAATTAGTCTAACAAATCTTGTTGACTGCACTTTTTGCAGAATTAACTGCAATTATTTCAAGGCTGGATCAACGTAGAGATTAAAAGCATGGAAGGTGCACATAGAACCTATAGTTGGGATGAAGAAATGGAAAGGTTGTACGTCGGTATGGGTGTTGAAGGTGCATAATCCAATGGACATAGGGAAGGCTTAAAAGAGAGCATGAACTTGGTAGAGACAATAAATTTTTTGCCAAAGGACGTCCAAAGTCATAAAGTCGATAACGACAAGCTTATGAAATCCAGGGAGGAATAAGAAGGCTTCAACATCAAGTTGCTACAAAACTTAGACATAATTGAGGAAAACTATGGATAAGGAGACATAGACAAGTAGGTCAGGATGAAACAGGTCTCATGCTGAGGGAAGAAAAACAAAAAGTGCTAACAAGCATCTCCATCACTCTCCAAGATATTCAATTGAGAGTGCGTGTAGTAGTTTGATTCCATCTCATGTTAGAAAGCATAAGAGAAGGATTGGGGTGGACGAGCTATAGGGGGAATGAATAAGATCAAGTCTTCTACTTTTGATGGTGAGCATAAGAAGGATGAGGATGCAAAAACTTGGTTGTTGGGTATGAGGAAATACTTCCAGCTGCATAATTATTGTTTGCAGGTAGAAGGGTGAATTGTCATTTATCAACTCAAGGGGAAAGCACCAATGTGGTGGGATCAGTATGTGAAAGTGCAACACTTTGATTAGAAGAAGGTTACTTGGAGGGAATTCAAATGATATTTTGAAAATAAATATTTAACCAAGTGTTATTATGATAGGAAAATGAAGGAATTCTTTGAACTCAAGCTTGGGAGCATGACCATAGATGAGTGTGAAAGGAGAATTTTAGAGTTATTGAAATATGTGCCTCTTATCAAGGATGAACAAGTGAAGATTCAAAGGTACCTACGTGGGCTACCATCATTTATTAGCAATAATATACAATATGATGATCCCAAGACATTGGAAGAAACTATAAGGAGAGCTAAATCTCTCCATGATCAACAAAGGGGAAGACCGAATTTCCAAAAGGTTTGGGAAGACAAGATGAAAAGCAAGGTGGAGCAAAGGAATAATGGGACTAAGCCACCATTTTTCAAAAATATTGCGAAAGGAAAACAAATTTCCAAGGAGCCCAGAATGATTGAGGCAATCGAAACCAGGCCAAGGTAGCAACCAATGAAGTGTTAGGGTTACATAAATCATATGTTTAGATATTTCCCTCGAAGAGGTGAAAAAGCGAGGACTATGCAATGTGTACGACAAGCTATGATAGTTGAAGACATGGGTAGAAGTGTACCTAGAATTTACACAGGCCTAGACAACAACCAAGTTGACTTTCAGTCGCACGTGATCGGGGTGGAAGGTAAGATTAATGACCAACCCATTGCTATTTTAATTGACTTAGGAGCTAGTCATAGTTATCTAGATTCTAAAATGGTGGAAAGATTCCAATTGTCGAGAAACAAACTTGGAAAACCTTGGTTAGTGCAGTTAGCTACAGGGGAAAAAAGGAAGATGAATGAGATGGTTAAGGCATGTCCAACGAAAATGAATGGACTGTGCACAAAGGCTGATTTGAATATCATACCTTTCGGTTTGTATGATTTCCTCATTAGTATGGATTGTTTAGACGAGCAACATGTTGTCATGGATTGTTACAATAAGGCATTCACTTGTTTGGATGAGGAAGGAAACTTAAGATTAGTTCAAGGAATTCCAAGAGTTGTAACTATAAGAGAAGTTTCAACCTTGCAATTGAAGAAAAACTACATGACAAGATGTCAAGTATTTGTAGCACACATGGAAGAGTCACCCATGGATAAAGTGCCAAGTGTTGAATACTGCTCAGTACTAAAGGAATTTGAGGATGTCTTTAAAGAGATACCGAGGTTGCCACCAAAAAGAGATATCGACTTCTCTGTAAATATGATGTCGGGAGCAAATATTGTATCCAAGACTCCTTATAGGATGAGTACTCAAGAAATGAAGGAGTTGAGATTCAACTTGAAGAGCTTCTGAAGAAGGGGTATATGCACCCAAGTGTGTCGCCTTGGGTGCGTCAGTTTTATTTGTGACAAAGAAGGATGGTACGTTGAGACTCTACATTGACTTCAGGTAGTTGAATAAGGTAACAGTGAAGAACAAGTATCATTTGCCAAGGATAGATGAAATATTTGATTAGCTAAGGGGAAGAATGATCCAGGTGAATATCAATGGCCACCCACCTATTCCAACTGGCTCAAAACAGTCTTCTAGCAATTTACTATTTTTAGCAGTTTTTCGGTTCTTAAACTTTCAGGGCCTTTTGAGGGCCTAAATGAAGTTTTTTTAGGATAGAGCATGTCAAATATGGCCAAATGCTTTGATTGAGCCCCCAAAATGAATCTCCTCGAGGATACCTTTCCAACGAGCTACCGTGCACCCCAAACGGATATCGTATGCCAAAGTTACGCCCTTGGGAAGTTGATACACCAAACTACCTAAAACGGGGTCCATAAAACTGTTGGCTTTTCATCTTCCAGAATTAGGGTTTTGGATTTTATTTATGTTAAAAAAGGCCTTTAAAGCCTCATTGTAAATCATCTTCTTGTGAATGCGAGTAGCCGTCACATCTCTTCTTAGAGATAAGATGGCATCATTCTAGCAAGTCTTTCACTCTGTATTTTTACAGTCTTGTACATTTCACTCATTAATATAAATTGTGTATTATTGTATTTCTATGTTTATGGTTATATCTCTGATAAATATCTATTATATTATTGGATATTTGATATCTCTATACATTTCGTTATCATATCTCCTCTCTCATTTCGTGCCGAAAATAATCTGGATCAGTGGTATCAGAGTAGGCTACTCTTAATCGTTTTTTAGTGCATGTCCTCGATGAGGTCCAACTATAGCAAGTTGGGTCTCAAGCTTGTCTCTCTTGTGGACAATCGCTCTCACACGCCCAAGAAACCTTCCATCGTGGAAGAAAAAAAAACGACAGAGCATAATATTTTATTAATATGTTGCTTGACAAAGCTCTCACGTGACAGAGGAACGAAATGATGGAGAATTTTGCCCACAACCTTCAGCATTTATCGATAACAACAGACATGTCTTCATCAAGCGGCCACTTTGGAGGGACCTCACCTTTCAAGGTACAAGTTAATTTTGATATTCTCGTATTTGAAGGACAGATAGATGTGGGTGCCCTAGAAAAATGGTTAAATCTGCTAGAAGGTTATTTCTCTGTTCACAATTTTTTCGACAGGGAAAATATCACCTCCGCACCCCTTAAGGATGTCCCCCATACAAAACATTGGTGGGAAATTTACTCGGAGAAAAGTTCCACAGAAGAGTTTGGAATATATGGGACCGAGCCCACTTGGGATTTTTTTGTGGATGCGGTCAAGGAACAATATTACCTTGTTGGTAATTATGACGACCAGTACATGAGATGGACTGCACTGCGTCAAGAGAGGGTCCAAGCAGTGTCGGAATTCACCAATACCTTCCATACCTTGCACACCAAGCTGGGTATCAAAGATTCTAAATGACATTTGGTTCTGAAATATTGTGGGGCTCTACATAGGTACATCCAAACTGAAATGGAGTTTCTGGACATCTCATTGATGGGAATTGCCTATCAATATGTTGTCAAAATCGAGCAGAAATTTAGGCACCAGAACAAACGGGATTTCGAGTCTACAAATCTACAACAACCAAAGTATGATAAAGACGACCTTAACAAACAACCTACCGAAAACCAGTCTAAGCCACAAGAAAAGAAGGGTCACGAAAAGAAGAAGAAGGACACTGGAAAGTGGTGTGATTTCCACAAAATCTCCTGGCACAACACCGATGAATGTCACTCAAAACGGTCATTGGTGTCTGAGATCAAAGAAAAAGATCCAAACCTAGATTCAAAATCTGATTCAGAAAACACTGGCAGAAGACAGATCATCGACACAGACCCCACTACTACTGTCATGACCGCAACAATTCAACCAGAAGAACCAGTAGATATTGAAGAGGGGGAGTGCCTCTTCCATTCATAGATGTGGGTGAAGGGGACACTGTTGCATTTCATTGTTGATAGTGGAAGTCAGAAAAACCCCATCTCAATAGAGGTCGTCAAACAATTGGGATTGTCGACAACACCACACCCGCAACCATACAACATCAGGGGGCTTCGCCAAGGACAAGATCTTTGTGTCAGCCAACAGTGTCAATTGTCATACAACATCCAGCTTTTCAGGGATGAGGTATTATGTGATGTTGGCCCGCTGGATGTATGTGATGTTCTTTTGGTCCAGTTGTATATGTGGAAGCACCATGCTATTTATGAGTCTCAACCTCGTAGTGTCATTATCACTCTGGTGGGTCATCTCTATATGATACCAAAGGTAGTTCCAACTATTGTCCCACCTAAACAATGCCTCGAGGTATTATCTCATATTACAAAATTCAGCTTCTTCAGAGTATGTTCAAAAGGTGAACAAAAGAACATCGCAACCACTGCAGCCTCAGTTCAAGCACCTTATGTCCAACAGAAGCAGGTAGATTAAAGTAAAGAGAAAGGATCTCTTCTGCACATATCATCTCATGTAGCCCTACTGGTTAAAAAGGTCCAACCCTTCCAGCCACAGATTCGTGACAACCTTCAACAAGCTAAGCAACGCAACTTCTCCAGCAAGGCAAGTAGCTCATCAAGATCCAGATTCAACAAACATTTTTCCTTCTCCCCTGGGAACTCAACACAATGGAGACCATTGCTTCCTCAGGAGGGAGAATTGATCCAAGTGTATATGGATGGCCACCCACCTATTCCAACTAGCTCAAAACAGTCTTATGACAATTTACTATTTTTAGCAGTTTTTTTGGTTCCTAAACTTTTGGGGCCATTTTGAGGGCCTAAATGAAGTTTTTTTGGGGTCAACCACCTCAATAATAACCAAATTCTTTGATAGAGCCCACAAAATGAATCTCCTCGACGATACATTTCCAACGAGCTATCGTGCGCCCCAAACGGAGATCGTATGCCAAAGTTATGCCCCCGTGAAGTTGATACACCAAACTACCCCAAACGGGGTCCACAAAACTGTTGGCTTTTCATCTTCCGAGATTACGGTTTTTGGTTTTCTTTATGTTAAAAAAGGCCTTTAAAGCCTCATTGTAAATCATCTTCTTGTGAATGTGAGTAGTCGTGACATCTCTTCTCAGAGATAAGCTGCCACCATTCTAGCAAGTCTTTCACTCTGTATTTTTACAGTCTTATGCATTTCACTCATTAATAGCAATTGTGTATTACTGTATCTCTGTGTTTATGGTTATATCTCTAATAAATATTTGTTATATTATTGGATATCTGATATATCTCTGTACATTTTTTTATTATATCTTCGCTCTCATTTCGTACCGAAAATAATCTAGATCACATAAGGATGTTTTCCAAGATTGATCTTAGATTTGGATATCACCAAGTGAGAATAAAAGAGGACGTCAGCAAGATTGCCTTCAGAACAAGGTATGGTCATTACGAGTTTACAGTGGTTCCATTTGGGTTGTAAAATGCACCAGTTGTTTTCATGTGTTTAATGAATGGAGTTTTCAGAAGTTATTTAGATAAGTTTGTCATTGTATTTTTGGATGACATACTTATTTACTCAAAGTTTGAAGAAGAGCACGAATGATCAGAATCTGGACCAGGGGGCAAAAATTTGCTCAATTTTCAAAGTGCTTGGATTGCGATGAAAACGGTGCCATTGCGTCCATCTCGTCTTCCTGATTTCGGCGGTATATTTACTTTCTCAAACGGAGTCCATATGGAGAAGTTATTGCGATCTGTTTGCCGAGCCAAACAAGGAAAAATTTGATGCTGACTGTACCTGTCCGTATAGTCCGTACAGGACATGTGGCAGGACCGTACAACATACGTGGCATGTCCGTACAGGACACGTGGCGGCTCCAGGTGATGCCACGTGTCATGCAGTTTTGGATTTTTGGCACACAGTTTGACCAATCTTGAAGTGACACGTGTCACCACTGGATGGGTGACACGTGGCACGGATGACGTCAGCATTTGACGTGGCGACCGTACGATGACGTGGGCTAATCGGCAGTTGAGAAGTGGCAAGGTGACGTGGTGCATTTTTATTGGTTGGTTGTCAGCGAATTGGATTGTGACACGTGTTCGTTTATGGGCAAATAATATGAGGACACGTGGCCCAATCGGAGGGTGCCACGTGTCACTCATAGTTTGGCTATTAGGTTTATTGGTTTAAAAGTTTGGCGGTCGTGGGGTTCGACCCCACGCCCTGTCCCCCCATGTAACGCCTTCACACATCTACAATAACCAAGTTGTCGCCGTTCATTCCTTGTTAGGAATATGGATTATATAACATTTAAGTTTGGTTATGGTTTTGAACGGAAAGGGGGCGGGTCGGGGCTTAAGCCCCAACCCTCGGTTTCGTGCCAACACATATGACCATATTTATATGCCCAAATATTTTGGCGCGCGTTGCATTGTGTTTTGCATTTGTATTGCAATGTTAACAAAATTGTGCACGGGTGTATATAAATTAAACCACAGTTTGTAACCTATTGTTCGTGCGCACGGTTTGGAGTATTAACCGTGTATTTAAATGGCACAGGGTTAAAACTTAGCCCGTGGATTCCGTGCGCGCGGTTTGAAAGTGGTTACAACAGTTGTGTGGGGGTTATTTCATATAGCCCATGGTTTTGCATATGACTTGGAGCGGGAGTTGGCACGGTTTTAAAACCGTTGGCCCTTTCTATTTTAGCCCGAGGTCGTATGACCATATGCCCGAGAGCTAGGCGGTTGGGGGCTAGAGGCACCCTAACTGTCCTACAGTTTGCACGATTATTCGGAACCGCTCGATGCTAGTTTTAAATGCGCGTTTTGGAGCGTGTTCCAGGTTAATGTGCACAAGGGTGCGATTTGTAGAACCAGTTCCAGCAAAGCTTGAAGGAGAAAAATGGAGGAGGCCTAACTTCTTCACCGTTTGGCCGATTGAGGTGCCGTAAAAGCCCAGCTAGGGGTTTTTGGACGTGATGGATCCATTGGTGCCATTTTCACAGCCATTTGAAGACTTCTTAAGCAAGTTTTTCACCATTGAAGTTTCAGGAAGCTCCAGGGAGCTTTCAGCCCTCTTTGATCGAGGATATGGTTTGGTGAGCCTATGTCTGTTTTCTGTGATTTAAATATCATGTTTGGCTAATTGTTATGCTTTGAACGCATTGGGACAGGTTTCAGAGGCTTTTGAGGACTTTTACAGGTGTTTTTTCCAAAGAGAAGCTCAGGGAAGCTTATGGCCACATGTAGAAGAGGTCATGCCCGGATGAGCCATTATCCGTTTTCAGAGTGTGATTAGTCATTTTTGGGGTTTTAATGTGTTCTGATCTCAATGGTACAGTTTGTTTTTCCATTGGAGTTGAGAAGCAGCTTGTAAAAGAAATTTTTCCTAATTAATCCCAGAGAGCCAAGTCCATTATGGAGGCTCAAGGAGATGTAGCCCGTATGGGGGTGAACTCCTTTATCAGCTTGTTCTTGTTGTGAGTTTGATGGTTTGTTTGCTGCAAGTTGTGTTGTTGTGTATTTATCGCAAGTACATATATAACCTTTAAAAGAACATTTTCTCACACATAAACATTTACAAGCAGTTACATAAGCATTTACAAGCAATTACATGAACTTAACACATAAGTTTATTTTGCATATTTATACACATGGAGCAAGGTCCTGTAAAGTTTATTTTAATGAAGTAGGGGTGCTTGCATAGCATAACAAGTCAGCCTTCTATTTTCAGATCAGGTGGTATCAGAGCATAAGTTTGTTTCGTTCATGTGCTTGCCATTGAAAGCATGAGATTTAGCTGTTGGTGTGTGCAAGTTTTGTGTTGAAGTTTGCAAGTATGGTAGAAGCTTCAAGCAATACTAGTTCTCATTCATTTTCATTATCTAAAGAAGAGTTGAAACTCATGAAAGATTTGATGAAAGTGATGTATGATAATAACATTGCCCTTGAAGAGCAGTTGATGGCCATGAAACAGGAGAAAGACCAGCTTTTGCAAAGGTTGCATGAGATGGAGATTCAACTCCATGAGGCAAAGGAAACCCTTACTAAGTACATGCATGAACATAAGGTATTCAGTGTTAGTTTATCTTCTAATTCCTCTAAAGATGAATGTTTTGGTGGTTTTGAGAGTCACACAAGAGG